>CM056497.1:22497311-22950029 GCA_029783415.1 Anisodus acutangulus | reverse complement strand
CATTATAATAATAATGAATTAATTATGTATGTCTATACACTATACATGAAAACTTTTAGTTTTTTGTCTCAGAAAAATTGTAACTTTTTCTAATGATTGACGTGAAAGTATGTCCTAGAGACAATCATTATTAAAGACAAATGTACTTGAACACATTCGTATTATTAATAAGATTAATATATTTATGCCATTTACAATTATTGAATTGTTATTTGATTGTTTGTAATTATTCATTAATGTGCATCCCTTGAGCTTACGTTGTCACAGTCCATATACATAGACAAAGTGCTAAGACGATTCTCTATGGAAAACTCCAAGTAGGGAAGTCTTTATATGGGTCAAGGTATCAAGTTATCAAAGAAGGATAGTAGGATAGGATGCCCAAGCAGCATCACATTACTTGTCAATTTTGTTATCTCCTCTTTTTAACAATATTCCAAGTCCAAGTGATCCTTTAAAATACCTGAGTATTCTCAGTGCAGCTTCCCAATGTGATACTTTGGGATGTTGCATAAATTGGCTCAACACCACTCCAAAAAAATATCTAGTCTTGTAATGGTTAACTAAAGTAGTTTCCCAATTAGTTTTTGATTAGGTTGTGATGTCTTTAAACTCTGCATCACTAGTAGAACTTGTATGTTTGTCAAGTTCCATACTAGTGAGCTTCAAATTGAACTCTAGTGGGGTGATGGTAGTTTTAGCTCCACCAAGACTTGTCTCTGATATAAGTTGCAATGCATACTTCCTCTGGTTTAATAGGCTGCCCTCCTTAGACTTCATTACCTCTATACCAAGGAAACATCTCAGATCACCTAAATCATTTATCTTGAAATGTTGATGAAGTGTGGCCTTGGCTTCCTGAATCAACTTCTAATTGGTACCAGTTATGAGTAAGTCATTAACATAGACCAAAATCATAACTAGTTCATTTCCAATATTCTTTGTAAAAAGTGAATGATCATGCACACTTTGACAATATCATTCTCCTATGAGTGCATCTATGAGCTTGATGTTTCACTTTGAGGCATGTTTAAGGCCATAAAATGATTTTCTGAGCCTGTAAACCTTATGCTCCCCTGTTTATGGAAACCTAGAGGAAGTTCCATAAACACATCTTTATTTAAATCTCCCTATAGAAATGCATTATTGATATCTATTTGAAAAATATCCCAACCATAAGATGTTGCAACATTGATCACGGTTCTGACTGTGACCATCTTTGCCACTGGAGAGAAAGTCTCATAATAATCTATACCTTCTCTTTGTGTATAACCCTTAGCCATAAGACTTGCTTTGAATCTATCTACCTCCCCATTTGCCTTGTACTTCACCTTATATACCCACTTTGAGTCACTAGCTTTAGCTCTTGTAGGAAAAATCTACAATACTAAGTATTATTCTTTTCTAATGTTGAAATCTCCTGATTCATAGCAGCTACCCGTCTTTCATCTTGAGATGCTTCCTTATAAGACAGAGGCTCAGTGATAGAAGAAAAAGCATTGAGATAGGCCTGATAGTTACTGAAAATATGATCATAACACACATGATCTATGATCGAGTATAGACTGGGTTTAGGAGGTACCACATAATATTTGATCCAGATAGGTGGCTTAGATGCTCTTCTTGATCTCCTATTAGAAGGAAGAACGGTTGTAACTTCTCATGAAATAGGATCAGTCAACATAGTTTCTTCTGTAGTGGAGACTAAGGAACCAGTTGTTCATTGAGAAAATTGATCAGCCTCTGCTACACTACGGGATCCCTCCATCCTATGTTCTTCATTTGCAATAGATGGATCAGAATGATGTATGCCATGATCCTACTTATCATCATGATGCAAGCCATGTGTTGTTACCCCCCAAACCATGGCCTGGGCGAATATGGCACTTGGTGTATGACTGCATCTGACCGAGCAAACCACATGGCTTGTTGAGTCAATATGGGCATCAAAAATATATAATAGTAATGTAAAATGAATAAATTCTGAATACTGAAATTTAGTCTGAAAATATATTGGGGAAATAATATAAAAAATATAATAAGTCTGAGTGTATGACATGACATATAAACTAGCCTATGGAACATCTGAACATGAGTCTGACTACTAAAATTGGTTACCAGAACAAGGCCCTGACATACCTCTACTATAAAACATAACATAAAAATAACTAACTGACACCCCGAATGAAATGGGGCTCACCAATAGCTGATACTGATGAAATTCTAGCGAGCATATCCGTCGTTCTGAAATTTCGTACCTACACTGTGAAGTAAAGGCCCCGGGAAAAAAGGGCGTAAGTACATTTGAATTATATTGTATGTAAAGCAACTAAAAGAATAAGCAGACACATGAAATAATAGGAACTGAAACTGAAAATGTAACCTTAACATGAGCATGTATAATATCTTACATGAATATAATAAAACATGATTATCCTGGTCATGGATAGATCACCTAGGTTCGGGTCCAAACAGACTCCAGGACCTATTGTTAAGAATAATGATTTACTATTTTCATAACTTATTTTAAATGGGAGAGCTTTAATATAATCAACATGAAACCACCACGCTAGAATGTGGCATTTGATCTATGTCTGATCAGCGAATCCATCTCATATCTTATCGGGGTACGAGATATGAATGGATCCAATAACCCGCAATTGGTAACATGAAGGAATCGTCCTAACTGGGCGGAGCGATCCAAATCTTACGTTGGCATACGTAGTTTCAGGCTGTCTGAGCCTTCTCGGTAATATGTGCAACTCCCAAACATGAACATGAATATAGTTGATTTAGAAGCTCATTTATTTCATAAACATAACATGTAAACATGATTTGTAAGAATAATTTAGTATGTAAGTAGATACATAATAAAGCTTGTATGAAACATGAAAACATGTATAATTTCATGGATTGAGTAATAATGATTCATGACTGTATTTAAGAACCCATGAAATTCAAAACACGTGTTCATGGATTACAGACAGATTCATGACAATTATAATGACATATAATGAATACAATTAATGAAAATATGATATAAGCATGGTATATAGTTGTACATGTATATATGGTTATCATGAATTAGAGCAAAACTCTAGGTTTGAGGAAATTCGTGTTTCATGGATTAAAAATGGCGTGGGGGAAGAACGATGATGTTCCCACATGTGGATAGAAGCTCTACATATCATAGTTGGTCCAAAACTTGAAGAAAAGATCTGAACTTTTGAAGAAGAAACCCAAAACTCTGAACTTGAAATCTTGAGAAGGGTTTTCTTGAAAACCCTAAGATTATGTAGCGTGGAATCTTGTTAAAAATTGATTTATAAGTGTTAGAATTACTTAGGAATACACGAGAGAGACTTACCTTGGTGTGGGAGGATGAGGAGATTAGAAAAAAGTTATGCTAGGACTTTGGAGAACTGAAAAATGGGATAAAAATTAAAAAAACACGACTTTAAATGAGTTTCGGGTGCATCTGCGTTGGCATCAGCATCGCGGATGCTATCGCACATGGAAACAGAAGGTTGGAAATTTTAGGACATGAATTTGGCCCTAAATTCGATGGGAAATGCATCGCATATCGCATCTACGACTCCGGAAGATTACTCTGTGACCTTTCAGTATAATAGTCATAACATTTTGTACAGACGTTCGTTTGAGCTTCACAATATACTGTTGGAAAGGTATTTCAATGGGATACAACTTTAATGTTTTACATTTTGTCACATTCCTTATATATGTTCCCATATATTCTATTTAAATTAGACCTAGTGCAAACTCACTTGAAAACATGCTCTGTAGAATAGCTTCCTATTATACTTTGCCCAAAAACTCTTCTTATGACTTGATTAGTTTTCAAAATACTTCCTATACTCCTCATTTTGGTTCCATTATGTTCCCATCATACGGGTCAAGCCTTAGCACGAAGGTACGAGGTGTTATAATATCACCCCCTTGGGATCATTCATCCTCGAATGATGGGTCATGGTTAGGAATGCGGTTAACTCAAGAACTTATGGACATGACATGAGTACGTGAACGTGAAGAAACATGACATAAATCATGGGGAATGAAATGACACTGTTACATAAAAACATGAACATGGGGTCATAAGACATGAATAGGTAGTACGTGAAACATGAGACATGGATATGTACGGGATATGACATGAATACTGAAGGTATTTACCTTGTACGCTTTTGGCTTGCTCCTCAAATAAGTGCGGGTATCTGGACTTCATGTCCTCTTCGACTTCCCATTTAGCCTCCTCAACTTTCTGACTTCTCCATAACACTTTCACTGAGGCAACTTTCTTAGTTCTCAACTTGCGAACCTAACGATCCAGAATAGCCACAGGGACCTCTTCATAGTTTAGGCCATCTTTAACACTAATGGATTTGGTATTAACAACCAACGACGGGTCTCCCACAAACTTCCTCAACATAGATACATGAAACACTAGGTGCACAACAACTGAATCTTGCGGTTGTTCGAGCTCATAAGCCACTTGGTGAATCCTTCGCAAGATCATGTATGGTCTAATATATTTGGGACTAAGTTTCCCTTTCTTTCCAAACCTCATGACACCCTTCATCGGTGAAACTTTCATAAATACCCAATTATCAACCTGAAACTCTAAGTCTAACGTCTCATGTCTGAATAGGACTTTTGGCGACTCTGTGATATTTTCAAATGCTTCTGAATCAACTTGACTTTCTCCATATCCTTATGGACCAAGTCTGTCCATAACAATTATTCTTCACCAACTTCGAACCAACCAATTGGGGACCTACACCTTCGCCCATACCGAGCTTAGAACAGTGTCATCTTGATACTAGAATGATAATTGTTATTATAAGCAAATTTAATGAGAAGTAAGTAATCATCCCAATTACCTTTAAAATAAAGAACGCATGCCCTCAACATATCCTCAATGGTATGAATAATCAGCTCTGCATGACCATCTATCTGAGGATGAAAAGTTGTGCTGAGATTTACCTTAATACCCAATCTTTTTTGGAAAGACTTCCAAAAGTCTGTTGTAAACTGAGCACCATGATCCGAAATAATGGACATTGGGGTCTCATAAAGCCTGACAATTTCTCGGATATATAACTTGGCATAATCTTCTACGAAGCGTCTGTAATAGCCTTCCAGACCCAAGAAACTTCTTATCTCAGAGACTGAGGTGGGTCTGGGCCAACTCTTTACAGTGTCTATTTTTTAAAAATCAACTTGGACGCCTTCGGCTGAAATCACATGGCCTAAGAACGCTGCTGACTTTAGCCAGAATTCACACTTGAAAAACTCCGCATAAAGCTTGCGGTCCTGAAGTGTCTGCAACACTATTATGAGATGTTCTGCATGATCATCCTTACTACGGGAATATACTAAAATATCAACAATAAATACAATGACGAAAAGTTCAAGACAAGGCTTGAAGACCATGTTCATATGATCCATAAAAGCAGTTGGTGCATTCGTGAATACGAATGATATGACACAAAATTTGAAATGACCATAACGAGTTCTGAAGGCGGTTTTCGGAATGTCAACTTCCTTAATCTTAATCTGATGGTACCCTACTATGATGTCAATCTTGGAATAACATTGGGCACCCTAAAGTTGATCGAATAGGTAATCGATTCTGGGAAGAAGATATTTGTTCTTAATAGTGACATTTTTCAACTAGCGATAGTCAATGCACATACATAAAGATCCATCCTTCTTACAAACAAACAAGACTGGTGCACCACAAGGTGAGACACTTGGTCTAATAAATTCTTTATCAATGAGATCTTTCAGTTGGGGTTTTAATTCTTTTAGCTATGCTTGAACCATTCTATATGGCAGAATAGATATCGGCTTAATGCCGGAAAGTAAATCAATTCCAAAACCGATCTCCCTATCGAGAGAAACTCCGGAAAGATCTTCGAGAAAGACTTCTGAAAAGTCATTGACAATTAGCACGGTCATATGCTCATTTCCTATATCCAACACTCCTAATTTCCTTTGGATTTCCTCCTGGATTGTCATGGCATATGCTTGATTCACACTTGGAACATCTTAATTGAGCAATATTGCACTTCTTACTTGAGCCAAACTTTCATTCAATCCAACCAAAAACTGTAATAATCGTTGGTGTTTCATGTGTTTAATATGAGGTCTAGATTCTAGGCAATCAGACGAAGGTAATGGTACCATTATATCAATCTCATTCCACATATCCTTCATCTTTGAATAATAGTCTGTGACAGAACTTGTCCCTTGTGTCATTATATTAATTTCTTTCCAAATATGATAAATTTTAGTTATGTTCGACTTATCAAACCTCTTCTTGAAATCATCTCAAATCTTCTTCGAATTGGATGCATATACTATGCTAGTCATCAGTTCTGGTGCAACAGTTGCACTAACACAGGATAAGACAACAACATCACATCTCTCCCACTTCGCAGCCAAAGCTCTTATGTACGAGTTCTTCGCGCAGGTGTCATCTAAAAACCCTAGCTTGTTTTTGACTAATAACGTGATTCTCATCTATCTACTCCAGACTCCATAGTTCTCTGGTCCAACGAGCTTCATATGAATTAGGGCTACTCCTAGGATATCTGATTCTTGAAGATGTAATGGATGATTGTGATCCGTATGTGGATCTATCGACTACGAATTTTGAGTTTCCGCCATTATCGTCACCTCGAGTTTTCAACAATGGTATTTGGACTGAAATATGCTACACTAATTCTTGATCGCAACGAGAAGCTCTGATACCATATTAGATTTCTAGAATCTACTAGAATTGAAAGACATGCAAAGAGAAATCAAAAAATATCTTCTTTTAGATTTCTAGGATCAACTAGAATTGAAAGACCTGCAAAGAAAAATCATAAAATATATTCTTTTGATTGAGAGAGTTACATTGCTCGAGCAAGAAAGCATTTGCAATTACAGCTCACAGTGCACACACACAGTTCTATTTACTAACTGTACCAACTAGAATTGTAACTAACCCACGTGCACACCATGTACTCATAACAAACTCTCTAACAAATTGTTGACTCAGCTACCTACTCTACTTAATCAGCTAAGTACAAACTTAATATTTACGAAGAACAAAATAAACACAATCAAATACTTTTAAGTGATGTAGTCATGAGCTTACTTATAGAGTCAGTCTTAACGAGATACATTCCCGAGAATAGATAAAGGAAGAGTTCTATTTTCAAAGTGAAAATTTTCAGCGTGAATCCAAGTCAATCGAGTCCAAATGAGTACTGACACTGGCGGAAAACAAAAAAAATATGTATTCAAATTAGAAGTAGTGTTTCATAGGTCCATCTTTGCCAATATATTCTGAAAATACGTAGAGCACAAATATATGAAAGAATTGGCAGTTATAAATAAAATAGGCCAATATATATCTTCTCATATGTTAGTTTTGAAAACATAGTTCGGAATTCGGATAAAAGAGGAAAATTGTTATAAATTGACAACTATTATGAAAATAGTAACTAGTACTCCTTTCGTGTCAAAATAATTGTCGTTTTAGCTTATTTCACGCCTATTAAGAAAATAATAAATATACGCATAATTTACTAAGTTACCCTATTTATTAGATGTTCCTTTGAGAATTGAGAACTAATTAAGAAGAAATAGTTCTTTAATATAAGAATATAATAGAAAATAATTACTAAATTTGTCTTGAATCCATAAAGCGACACTTATTTTAAAATAATTCTGCAGTATAATATAAACACAGCAACTCCTTACTCTGAGTGAGAGTGATGACTGTTCAACAAAATTTCGTAGTACTATTATTTATTTTTTCTCGTAACTGTAGCGTGGACCAGACTTGCCCAGTTGTTCTCTTAATACATGCAAAATTGACACCAAACTTTAATTGTTACACCGTATTGCCTTATTTTTATTTCTATATTATGACATTTTTATTGTACTCTAGAGAGATCAAAAGCTATACTATATGTTATGATTCTTGTACTCTGAATTTCCTTAGCAGTGCAGACTAGAGTACTCTAATATTCTTGTTTCGAATTTCGATACGCTTTAATGGTCTAAACCTACCCTTGCAGTAGCTTGCTACTTACTAGTATTGATTATTTTTGTACTTTTAATCCCTTTTTATGCTACATGTAGATATTACCCCACGGATAATACATTTATGTCAATATGGTTTCAAACTTCAGTGATCTGAGTTTCACCTTTAGGAATTACTCTAGGATTGACAAAATTTCTATGTTAGAATTGAAGTGGATATTTTTACACCATTTTCATCCAAGAATTTTTTAACGTCTAATTTTGGTCTCGACTTTAGTTATTCTACTCTTCAAGCGAGTGAATATTGAAATAAAAATCTAAAATTAATTTGATGGCAATATAGAGAAATTAAAGTAAACATTAAGCTGCTAATAAGTCTGCCTCATATGGCTGAAATTGGCGAAATGAACATCAAGAATAGTTTTTACAAGGAATCTTATCTTCTTCAATGTACCCCTTATCCTACTAGGTCACACCTAAAATTTTAGATGTCAATAGACACCTGTCAAATGTTATCAATAAATCATTCCCACGATTTAAAAGTTAAAACTTGAGAACAGTTTGAAATTTAGACTATCAAACTACTGTATTATTTTCTTTTGCTTTAATTTACTTTTTCTTACTAAATCAACTCACTCGTTAATATATTGTGGATATCTATCTTTAGAAAAATATTATGATTAATAACTTTGGGACCAAGTCAATTTTCTCCTATAAATAGAGATGTTACCCTCATTGTATTTGATCTCTCAATAGAAATAAGAACTATTCTCTCTTCTCTCTTCTCTATTCTCTATTCTCTATTTCTCAACAATATTCTTATTATTTCTCAACAATATTCTTATTCTAACTTTATTATTATTTCATAAACACGTTATAGCACGAGTCTCTAATATTATTTGTGGTTATTTCTAATTTGTTTCTTTGTTCGTTATCAGTGAAACACCGAAACATGATGTCCGGCCGTGCCATCCTCAATTAAATTGAGGTTATCGGCAGTATGTCAACAACGCCTCAGTAAGTAGATCCTTAAGTGGTATTCTTATCAAACTCTACTGCAATTGATTTCTCATGTGATTGGTTATAAATCTGTTGCTATGGAGTACTTCTAACTTTAACCACAAAAGGTCATCATCACTTGCTTGCAAAAAGAAACGTACAACTCTACTTGTCCTTTAAAATTTAAAGGCCTTGTTAATATTAAGAAGTTTCATTATTTATTGTCAGATCCATGTGTAAATTGCATACAACTTACAAATTTCGTATGATTTTTTATTATTATTATTGTTATCCCTTTAATACTCTGATGAATTCATGATCAGTAGAAGTAAGGCTGGCCAGTGGGCCGGGACGACCCGACCCCGGCCCGACCCCGCCCCGGTCCCGCCCCGACCCCGCTCTAAAAAAAAAAAAAAATTTAACGGGGGCGGGACTCGAACTCGGGACGGGACGATGTCTCGTCCCGCCAGACCCGAGCCCGCCCCAGGCCCGCCGGACCCGAGCCCGCCCCGAGACCGTCCCCGAGCCCGTCCAGAGCCCGACCCTTAAACCCCTTTTCCAAACCTGCCCGTTGCACCAACGGCCATTTTAGATTATGGCCGTTGGCCACCGGCCATTTTAGGCCCCCTCCCAACCCCTACCCCTTAATATTTATTTTTAACCCATAAGTTATTATATTTACACTTTAACCCAATTTTTCAACTATAAATAACTCATTTTCTCTTCATCTTTCTCACAAATCTTCCTACAATCTCTCTAATTTCTCAATATATCTCTCTACATTATTTGCTAAATATTCAATTTTATTAATTCATTTGGGAATTGGGAGTGAAGTTGGCAACTAGCTTGAGGATCTTCCATCGAGCAAAGTTTCAATTTTCAACCTCTCGATTACACGTCGACGTTACGTCGGCGTTTGGTACATTCGTTCCTTCATTAAATTATTATTGTCTGTTTATTTTATTTAGCGCACTTAATTTTATTGTCTTTAATTATTTATTATCATAATTAAAATGGAATGATTAAAAGGTATGTTTAAGGGTAAGGGTAAGGGTGCTTCTTCTAGTAGAGGCAACCAGGGCAAGGGTACTTCTTCTAGTCATCTTATTCCTACACATGATGATTTTGTTGATACTCAACATTTTCCTACAATACCATTAGATTTAGATGAGGAGTTATTTTCTGGAACTCAAGAAGACTTTAATTTAGACGATGATCTAGACGATACACCCACTAATATTGATGACAACACGCCCACTAGTGCACCTTCAACTGAAATACCTCCTATTCCCCCTAGTATGAGACGAGGTCCAAAGAAAGCGACCATTAAAATCAGATGCATGGACATTTTTTGATAGGGACGTAGAGAATCAAGTAGCCATATGTAAAATTTGTAAAAATGTTTTAAAATTTAAACTGGAAAAGGTCACGGTGGGGCCGGGGGTTTAATTAGACACGTAGTAAGTGCTCATCCAGCTAGGTATGCCCAATACCAGGCTTCAAAACCGGTGCGCAAGCGCCGCTCCATCGGGACAAGGTTCACATACCGACATCTGTCAGGACCAAGTCTGTGGTCAAATTAACCCTATGACTGGGGAATTGTAGGCTCTAAATACAACAAACATAGAGATAGGGAAGCAATATCAAAATTAGTTCTTTGTGGAGGGTTTGCCTTTTTCATTTCCTTCATCTCCGGTTTTATTCATTACATTAGAGATATATATAATCCTCGCTTTTAACGGTTTTCCTAGGTCAACTGTTAAGAGAGATGTATTTAAATTTGCGCATGAATATCAACAATATTTACGTTTTCATTATATCATTTTAATGGCAAAGTATCTATCACGTCTGATATAGGTCGTAGTACTAACGGCCATGATTATTTAAGCGTAACTTGTCATTGGATAGATTATAAATGGTCTATGCAAAAACGTATTTTAGCGTATAGATATATAGATGATAGGCACACTGGTACTTTTATTGCAGAAAATATTTATCAAGTGTGCGATTATTACGGAATTACCGATAAAATTATGACTATTACATTAGATAACGCTTCTAATAACAATTACGCAATTACAATGTTAAAAAATAGTTTAGCTCCATCTTTTCCAGACCATTTTCATATAAAATGTGCGTGCCATATATATAACTTAATTGTAAAGGATGGTCTATCACTTTTTGAAGACATTCTTAGTAAAATACAATTTGCTATAAACTTTATTTTTAAAAGTAATAAAGTACAACGTAGAAAAGAATATAAAAAAACTTGTCACGATTGTGGACTACCTTATAGAAGAATTCCACAAGAAGTATCGACTAGGTGGAATTCTTTATACGAGCAACTACTTGTTGCTTATGACTATAAATTACCTATAACTTTATTTTTTAACTCTCATAATAAAAAACCCAGCTGATATGATTTTAGATAGTGATTGGGTCAATATTTGCGAACTTATTGTATTTTTAGAGAAATTTTTTCAAGCAACAAAAGAATTTTCCGGTATATATTATCCTACTATTTCAACTATGTTATTTTATATAACTCTAATATTTTTATTACTTAGTGAATATATGGAAAAACCAGTTTATAAGGCAGCTATTAAAAAAATGTGTCTCAAAAAAAAAGAATAATTTATTCCTATTCCTTCTAATTATATTATTGGTTACGTATTAAATCCTACTATTAAAATAGACGGTACTAAATCACTAATTGAAACTATTTACGATTGTATAGAAGTACTACCACCTCCAAGTCCCAAAAATCTAAATCACCCACCACCTATTGAACAAACTAAAGAAGAAGTGTTGAATAGCGTAGAACACCAATGCAAAAATATATATAGATTTTATCAACAAGAAAATGCTAGTAACGTACCGGCTACCATACCATCTTCTTCATCTTCAACACAACCTCACAAAAGACATCTTTGTTCTGCGGCTAGTATTGAAAGCCTCGTAAATAGAATGTGCGGCCGCACCTCTACTAACCAAATTAGCGAGTTGGATATTTTTGTTTTGCGAGGGTTCTGCATCGTATCAAGAAGTTATCAATGAAGATGGACAAGAAGAATTGCTTTGAAATCTTGGAGGGAATGAGAAGACCTTTCCGACACTTTCATTGATGGCTCGAGATGTTTTGAACATTCAAGCGTCATCAAGCTGCGTCGAAAGCGCTTTTCTATGACGGATATCAAATAGGAGACCACAGACACTCATTGGCCGGAGACGGAAATTGCGTATTATTCAGAGATTGGATACGAGCGGAGCGGAGAAGGTGCGGTCAACCGGAGATCAACGAAGAAGATGATGAAAACTACAACGAAATCTTAACCGAAGGTAGTGGAAGCGACGTGGATCAATTTGACCAACAAATACCTATTCCAACCGAAGAACCACATGAAATCATCAAGCAATTAGAACAGATTTTTTTGAAAATGTAATTTTTTTAATTGCAATTTTATTATGTAATTTGCAACTTTTGGACAACACCATAAAGTTGCAATTTAGATTTTAGACAATTGTATTTGTATTACAAAAAAATCATATGTCTATTAAATAATATAAGAGGCACAAAAACAGCCTTGGGATGTTTTTATTACACTATCTTGTTTTGTTTATTGAGTTTTTTTTATACATATGTTATTTAAAAAAAAAAAAAAGGAAAACCCGACCCCGCCCCGCCCCGACCCGAGCCCGCCCCGCCCCGATACCGACGGGATCGGGATCGGACGAGGATCGAGCAGTCCCGCCTGCACCCGACCCCGCTAGGCCCGCTAGTCCCGATCCCGACCCAGGCTGCCCCGCCTCGACCTCGACCCGCTGCACCGGCCCGCCAGATCCGAGCCCGGCCCACTGGCCACCCCTAAGTAGAAGTGATACTATTTTCATACTTTTATTGTGATTAAAATTGAAGATATGTATGCCTTGATTTGCCCCCGAAGTAGCAAGATCTTAAAGAAATTTTAAGTTATCATTATTTGCTATGTTTAAGACACATTCAAATATGTTCCATTATATTCCTAAAGAATGAGAACTTTTGATAAACGTTATAAATACAGATTCATTTCTTGAAGTGAATGCGACAGTATGTAGTAAAATTTTATATATATGGACGTGCGTTTGATTGTGAAATTATGACGACTCACCTCCACAAGAGGTAGAATAATGAAAAAATATTCTAAATATTCTATGTTTTACTCTCGAAGTAGTAAACTCGGAAATCTGCTCCCGAAGTAGCAAATTCAGAAATCTACCCTCGAAGTAGCAAATTTTGAACTCTATTCCGAAAGTAGTAGAACCTTGAAAGTAATAAAATTTTGTATTTTACTCGTGAAGCAGTAAACCTTTGAATTTTACTCCTGAAGTAGTAAAACTTTAAAATTTATTTTAAATTTACTCTTGAAGTAGTAAATCTAAATTTACTCTCGAAGTAGTAAGGCTTTGAACTTTAATCTTCAAAAGGTTCAAATTTAAAATTTACTTCTAAAATAGTAAAATAATTGAATTTTCTCACCAAAATCTGTTATGATTTTATAATGCATGTAAAAAAAACTCTTAATTTTCTGTCAGCTTCGATTTTAGTTATCTATGGTGGCTTTCATATTTTTATATGAAGGTTAATATTCTACACAGATCTATACATTAGACCGTTATTATCGCACTAATTTTTTAGTAACTTGTTTTAAGGTGTATTAATTCTATATTATGTGAATGCATGTGCCTGATTCAACTAGATGCAATTTCGTATGACTTACTTAGTTTGATGTCTTTCTCTGCCCTTTCATATGACATTTCATCCGCATGTTACATCTGATATTAGAAATACATGTTAGTCAACACATGCATCAATTTTCTTCAAATTGAATCTCTGTAAGATCACTTGAAGATTTGAGATTGTGTTACTATAAGATTTTACTGCGAGTCATACTAAAAATTATAAAGTGGATAATAATAGGTTGACTTACTTTCCAGCAGAGTTTACAAAAAATATATTGGAGCAATGTTTGTTCGTGCTTGAGAAAAATAGTGAGTTATTGAAATTATGTATGAAGCGCATCTAAATGACCATGTTTCATTCCTCAAAGTGAATGAAGAAATATCACAACACAACTCATGAAGAGATAAAATTATAAAGAATGTAAATGTTATTTTGTGGTATGAAAGTCATTGTTGCATGTACCTGTCGTACGTCAAATCATCTTGAATATTTTAATTATGTATCATTCTAATGCAAAATGATATAAATTTTGTAGAATACTTTCTACTATAACCACATTGATATAATATTGTTACGATCGCCGCTTTGATGCAAAGTATTCGAATGTTAATGGGTATTCTCCCAGAAGGAGATGTCTGAAATACTGAAGTTTAGAACTTACTTTTCATCGTTTATAAATTGTATTGTCTAAAATGATCATTTAATTATTGTTTTTTTCATGACACCAGTAGTGTCTAACTATAATTTCTCTTATGATACCAGCAGTATCTATGCAATATTTGATTGTGCAAAATTAATGATCAAGGAATCCAGAAGAACTAACTATTTATCTAGAAGATCATGACACTAGTAGTGTCCAAACAATATGTGATTATGGAGAATAAATTAAAGGCTCCTGAAGAGCTTAAATACTATTATGTAGTTCGTTTTAGATTGTCATATACGAAGTTGGGTTATCGAAACACAAGTTATAGTAAACCCGAAGTTTATAAGTAAATGGCTATCATATTGAAGCTATAAATGATTGGAGGACTAAAATATATGAAATCATAGTGGGTAAGAAATATGTATTTGAAAGGTTACCCTCTTTATTCTTCAAATTGTATTACACAATATAAGCATGATGAAATCATATGTCACGATAAACCAGAAGTTTATTGTACAAAATAGAATTCATATTATAGTAAACCAGAACTTTACTAAAAATAAATAGCATGTGGCATGATAAACTTGAAGTGTACTATTATAAAAAAATTATTAGTCGGCATGAGTGATTTGGCCATCCTGATTCAAATATGATGTGTATATTGAGTATTTGACATTAATTGAAGAACTAGAAGATTCTTCACGAATTTATTTTTGTTGTTTGTTCTCATGATAAGTTGATTATACTGGTTAATGTTGGAATTAAATTTCCTAAATTATGGAAAAATATAAAAGGTGAATATGGGCCCGTTCACCTATTATGTGATGTCTTAAATAGATGCATCGATAAGACGGTCACATGTGCGTTTATTGTCAACCCGCAGTTTGACATATGCAAAGTTACTTGCTCAAAATAATTGAGTTGAGAGCACTATTTTCAGATTATGTAATCAAGATAATTCATCTTGTTAATGTTGGTTTATATCCAAGTTGGTTTAGCGTTGAATGTCTGTGATAAATAGCTAAACCATTGCTAATGAGAACAAAGCTTCATGTGTTGATCTGAAATATGATATATTGCATATAACGACGTTTGTATGCTTCAGACTAATCAATTATGATAAATTCACCCCTTATAATTGGTTCAAGGCCAGGAACCAAATGTTTTCATCTAATAGTTTTTATTGTGCGATATATGATTAATGAATCTACCACGATGTACACAGATGGATTTCCCAAAGAATGTGGAAATGTATGTTAGTTTTTTATGACATAAGGAGGAAGAGAATAAACAACTAAGATATATGTTGTGAATTATCATCAATATGATCGTTCAAACGATAATTCAAGTCAAATGCTAGAAGCATTTGATGACCCAACTATTTCATATTCAAGCTGCAAGATGCTCGTAAATGTCCCTGAAGGACAGGGTTTACAACATGCGTGAAGCATGGTAGACAAATCGATTCCAAATGCAATAATCCTTGAAAAAGGAGAGGATCAAATGATCATAATAAGGAGGCAACATGCTCTTGAAGATCCTACGACATAACACTTCATAAAACCTCATACATGGTTCAGGTACCTGAAAAATAATGAAGTGATAAGATCTCAATAAGTTATGTTTAATTGCAAACCGATATAAAATGATATCTCATCGACGATATCTTTGATACAATATAGTGTGCAATATTGTATAATATTATGAGGATCTGAATTCTACGTCTCTTAAATCATGTTGATGTAGAAATAATTACCAAGTAAATGCATCTTGGTAAAGATAAATTTGCTGGACCTGCAGTCCTGACATCAGAAGATGTCATGTAAATCAAATACTAAATAAAAATTATCTCAGCCTATATCGCTTATGTGACAAAGTTTATATGAATTTTTTTTAAGAATTCAAAATGCCTGAAGGATACACAAGTTATTGAAAAACTTGTTTGTAATCCTTAAATGGATTAAATGAACTAAGGTTGATGTACTGAAATCACCTTAGTAAATATTTATTGATGAGGGGTATAAAGATGACTCTGTTTATCCTTATCCATTTATGATATTCAAAATCTTTCATAATGATATGCAAGTTGCTGACTTGAATATTGTTAGATAGATTTTAGTACTGTTTTAGAGTGTGTTTTAGGGAGTCTTTTATTTATCTTTTAGTTGTTTTGTGCAGTATTATGCATGTTGTTTTGTGTTTTCAGGCTTTAAGAGATTCATAAAGGAATAAGGCGAATCCAAAGGAAATAGGCGGTTATTAAGGACAAAAATGCAAAGTTGGTCACAGGAAATGAGTCAAAGAAGCCTTGGGAAGCTTGGAAAGCAGTCTAGAAATAATTCTGGATGAAGAACGCTGAAGAGCCACGGCGCAACACAGCATGGAGCCGCGGCACTGAAGGGTCGTGACACCCAACATTAGCGTCGCGGCGCCCCACTAGCAGAAAGTGAGCGACTTTCAGAAGTGAATTAGCGCCACTGCGCCTGTTTGAAGAGTCGCAGCGCCTGTTTCAAGAGTCGCGGCGCCGACGACGTCAGGGAAGCGAGAAACCTAAATTTAACAAGGGCAAAAAGATCAATTTTGGTGGGTTTTCGTGATATATATTCGGGAAAACGCTTTTCTGAAAAGGAGATAACACTTTGGAGGCTAGAAACAAGAGAACAAGAAGCCATTAGAGACATCTATTGTTCAAGTTCTTTTCTTTTTCTTTACTTTAATTCAGTTCATGTTGGATATTAAGTTAATTAGTTTTTTTAGCATGTCTATGAGCTAATTACTTTTATTAGGGTTTTCCGTTGAGTCACTTGAAACTCTATTATGATTTAATGCATTGTTAATGTTCCTCTTCATCTATTAAGATCTCTTCAACTTGTGTTTATTGAATGATAATTAATTGGCCATTAGTTTTCATTACCTATATGATTTCAAATCGAGATCTGAAAAGGGAGATTTGAATATGCTATAGTTGGTTAGACGTAGGTTTAATCTTGAACGAGAGTATTACGATTGCATGTGTAGCGTTTTAGGTTGCTGATCTTAATCCTCCTATGTGATCGAATTTACAATAGAAATATAGAAAATTCTCATTTAGGTTGAGTTTTTATATGTCATAACCGGAATATAGAACATCTCAGTTAACCTGCTATTTTAACAAGAAGAATCGATAGTCTTACATTAATGAATGATAGAGTGGATTGTTGATGAGATTGGAAACCCTAATTTCTTTCATTACTGAATTAAACTTCGTGTGTTTTCATTACTACTTCATTTCTGCAATTTACTTTAGTTGTCAAATTCGTTAGTTTAGAAATCACCACTTATATTCGTTCCATAGAGAAACTAAAGATTAATTAATTGATACTTGATAAATCAGTCTATGTGGACGATACTTGGTCTTACCGAAATTTATTACAAATTGTGATACGTACACTTGCGTAGCATCTAGAAATACCGCAACAAATTTTTGGCGACGTTGCCGGGGATTGAAGTATTATCAATATCAAAATAATTAATCTTATTTCTAATTTGATTGTTACTAGAACACATTTTATTATTATTAAATTATTTATTTATTTATTTATTTATTATCTGTGTGCAGTGTTTGTGATCATTTTTCAGGTAGCTTTGGTATATGCGAAGCAGAAGAGGAGCAGACAGCCTTGTTCCTCTGAATTCTAAGATTGAGAAAGTGTGCAAGCAGAATCGAACAAACAAGAGAGATGGTATTTCAACCGAGGATATGGAAAACCGTCATAATAATAATGGGTTGAATAGAGGGGTGCCAGAAATGGTGCAGGAGCAAGCTTAGAATTCCGCTGTGAGAAGCTTACGAGATTATATACTTCCAACCATAACAGGAGTGCAGACTTGTATAAGACCACCAGCTGTGGAGGCAAATAATTTTGAGATTAAGCCAGCAATCCTGCAGATGGTCCAGAACATAGTTCAGTTTGGGGGTTTGCCCTCTAAAGATCCACTTGGCCAATTTCTTGGAGTTATGTGCAACATTCAAATACAATGGTGTGACTGATGATGTCATTAGATTGTGGCTCTTCCCATTCTCACTAAGGGACCGAGTCAAAAGCTGGTTGAACTCTCTGCAAGCTAACTCCATCACCATGTGGCAAGACCTGGCTCAGAAGTTTCTTGCAAAAATTTTCCCTCCATCAAAGGCTGCTAAGCTAAGGGGAGAACTAAACAACGTCTATCAGCTGGAAGGAGAATCTCTATATGATGCTTGGAAAATATTCAAAGAGTTGCAAAGAAAATGTCTTCATCATGGACTTGAATAGTGGATGTTAGTCCATAATTTTTATAATGGTTTGTGTGGTACAACCCGTACCATAATTGATGCTGCTGTTGGAGGGACATTCATGAGCAAGAGTACTAATGAGGCATATGAGCTGTTGGAAGATATGGCAATAAATAATCATCAGTGGTCCGATGAAAGACCTACCAACAACAGAAAGGTGGCTGGAGTTCATGAGTTAGATGTCATCACCGCGTTAACTACTCAAGTTGCTTCTTTGACAAAGCAATTACAGCAGAATACTATGACAACAAATGTTGTTCGAACACAGGCAGGATGTGAAATTTGTGGAGGACCACATCCTTTTGATCATTGCACAGCAGTGGATCCCAACAATGTACCTATGGACCAAGCTCTAGTTCAAGTAGTTGGGAATTTTCAGAGGCCCTACAACAATCCATTCTCCAACACTTATAATTCTGGGTGGAGGAATCACCCTATTTTTTCATGGAGAAACAGCCAGAACCAGCAGCCACATATCCAAAGGCAGTATCAACAAAACAATCAACAATAACCCATGAGTCAAGCTTCGTCGTTTCAACAGCCCAAACCACAAGTTCAACAAGTTGAACCCAATGAATTGCAAACAGCCTTGTTGACTCTCACCAATTCCCAGACTCAGTTCATGACTGAAACGAGATCTTCTATCTGAAACCTGGAAACACGAGTGGGTCAGCTAGCAAATATGTTAAACAACATATCGTAGGGGAATATCCCTAGCAATACTATTGTAACTCTGAAGGAGCAATGTCAGACTATAAATTTGAGAAGACGTAAGCAAGTTGAACCAGTTGCACCTCTACCATCTGCGGAGAAGACATACAAATTGAGTAAGACATCTAATTCAGAGAAGGAGGGGGTTACTGAAGATCACCCCACGGTGGAAAAGGCACCACCGGCAGTGAGTAATGAGCCTCAAATCAGAACTCCATACCCGTAGAGGCTTAGAAAAAATTCTTTGGATAAATAATTTTCCAAGTTTTTGAAAATATTCAAGAAGCTGCACATAAATATTCCATTTGCTGAAGCCTTAGAGCAAATGCCCAGTTATGTCAAATTCATGAAAGAAATTCTCTCTAAAAAGAGAAAAATGAGACTGTGGCGTTAACTGAAGAGTGCAGCGCCATTTTGCAAAAGAAGCTTCCCCAGAAGTTGAGAGATCCAAGGAGCTTCACTATTCCATGCACTATCGGGAATTTTGAGTCCCGGCATGCTTTGTGTGATTTGGGGGAAAGTATCAACCTGATGCCCTTATCTATATTTCGTAGACTTGGTTTGGGTTAAGCTAGGTCTACAACAGTTACCTTGCAGTTAGCAGATCGCTCGATCAAGCATCCACTGGAAATTATTGAGGATGTGTTAGTTAAAGTGGACAAATTCATTTTTCCTGCTGATTTTATTGTCCCTGACATGGAGGAGGATGCTGATGTACCCATAAATCTTGGGAGACCATTTTTAGCCACAGCGCAAGCACTTTTAGATGTTCAGAAGGGTGAGTTGAGACTTCGAGTGCAGGGCGAAGAGGTGGTCTTCAATGTATTCAGGTCAATATCGTATCCCAAAGCAAGTGACAATTGTTTCTCAATTGATGTGATTGAGGGAGTTGTTTCTGAAAAGAGCATGGTTGCACTGACACAATGTGATGAAGATGACAGTGATGATGTCGAGCTTGTGGATTATGTCAGGTGGGTGAATTCTTATGAGCAATTTTATAGAAAGAAATA
Organism: Anisodus acutangulus; assembly: GCA_029783415.1. Classification (NCBI taxonomy): domain Eukaryota; kingdom Viridiplantae; phylum Streptophyta; class Magnoliopsida; order Solanales; family Solanaceae; genus Anisodus; species Anisodus acutangulus. The sequence goes on along the minus strand of CM056497.1, from coordinate 22,929,573 downwards.
TGATGAGATGGGGAAATTTCCAGAAAGACCATTGTCTTCTATAGAGAAACCTCCAATGTTAGAATTGAAGACTCTGCCAGAACATTTTCACTACATGTACCTGGGTGAGAATGAAACTTTACCGGTGATTGTATCTGCTTCTCTGTCTAATGTGGAAGTGGAAAAATTATTGAGAGTCTTAAGGGCTCACAAGCTTGCTATTGGGTGGACATTGACAGATATTAAAGGGATAATCCCTTCTACGGTGATGCATAAAATCCGTTTAGAAGATGAGAGCAAGCCTTCAATTGAAGCTCAAAGAAGGTTGAACCCAACTATGAAGTAAGTGGTGAGAAAAGAAATTTTGAAATGGTTAGATGCTGGGGTAATTTACCTATTTCTGATAGTGCATGGGTGAGCCCAGTGCAAGTAGTGCCTAAAAAAGGCAGTATGACTGTGGTGAAGAATAAGAAGAATGAGCTTATTCCTTCTAGAACTGTGACGAGATGGAGAATTTGCATTGATTGTCGCAAGTTGAACAAGGCAACAAGGAAAGATCATTTTCCCTTGCCTTTTCTGGATCAAATGCTTGACAAACTAGCAGGCCATAGCTTCTATTGTTTCTTGGATGGTTATTCTGGGTATCATCAGATTGTCATTTCACTGGAAGATCAAGAGAATATGACATTTACTTGTCCTTATGGTACGTTTGCTTTTAGAAGGATGTCATTTGGGCTTTGTAATGCTCCTGCTACTTTTCAACGATGTATGATGGCCATATTTTCTGACATGGTGGAGAAAACTATTGAGATTTTCATGAATGATTTTTCAGTTTTTGGGTCATCTTTTGATGAATGTTTGAAGCATTTGGAGGCAGTGCTACAGCGGTGTGAAAAGTCCAATCTCATTCTAAACTGGGAGAAGTGCCACTTTATGGTGAATGAAGGTATTGTTCTTGGCCACAAAATTTATAGTCAAGGCATTGAGATAGACCGAGGTAAGATTTCTGCTATTGAAAAATTACCACCCCTAGTGTCAGTGAAAGGGGTTAGAAGTTTTCTTGGGCATGCTGGTTTCTACAGGAGATTCATCAAAGACTTCTAAAAAATTTCAAAGCCTCTTTCGACCTTGTTGATGAATGGTGTTGTGTTTGATTTTAATGAAGAGTGCCTAAATGCTTTCAAGGCACTTAAGGAGAAGTTAATTTCAGCACCAATTGTTATTGCACCAGATTGGGATCTTCCATTTGAATTGATGTGTAATGCTAGTGATTATGCAGTGGGAGCAATTCTTGGGCAGCTAATTGACACGGTATTTTGGTCCATTTACTATGCTAATAGAACTCTTAATGATGCACAATTGAATTATGCCATAACAGAGAAAGAGTTGCTAGCCATAGTATATGCATTCGATAAATTCAGGTCATATCTCATTGGGAACAAGGTAACTGTGTACACTGACCATGCTGCTATCAAGTACTTGATGACAAAGAAGGATGCAAAACCCCATCTTATTCGATGGGTGTTGTTACTGCAAGAATTTGACATGTAGATTCGTGATAAGAAGGGAACATAAAATTTGGTTGCAGATCACCTGTTAAGACTTGAGGTGGAAGAAAGCCAGAATGCCAAGGATGTGCAGATTAATGACCACTTCCCAGACGAGCAACTTTTCGAGGTAAGTGCCAATTCAATTGTGCCTTGGTATGCTGACTTTATTAATTTCTTGCAGCTAAGATTGTGCCCCCAGAGATAACAAGGCAACAATTGAAGAAGTTATATTCTGAGGTAAAACATTACTATTGGGAGGAGCCGATTCTTTATAAGCATTGTGTTGATCAAGTCATTAGACGTTGTGTACCAGATGAGGAAATGCACCAAATTCTCACTCATTGTCACACTTCACAATGTGGTGGCCATTTTGGAGCTTCAAGGACATCGGCAAAAGTGTTGCAAAGCGGGTTTTATTGGCCAGGACTGATCAAAGATGCTAATGCTTTTGTGAAAGCCTGTGATCGTTGTCAACGCACTGGGAACATCTTAAGAAGGAATGAAATGCCGCTGAATGAGATCCTAAAAGTCGAGGTCTTTGATGTATGGGGCATTGATTTTATGGGCCCTTTTCCACCATCCTTCAACAATCAATACATTCTGCTAGCAGTGGATTATGTGTCCAAATAGGTCGAAGCAGTAGCAACTAAGGAAAATGATGGTAAGACCGTCTTGAACTTCCTGCACAAGCACATATTCACAAGGTTTGGTACTCCCCGAGCTCTCATTAGCGATGAAAGGAGTTATTTTTGTAACAAGCAACTTGATGTTGTACTTGCTCGCTATGGAGTCTACCACCGAACTGCTTTTCCATATCATCCTCAATCAAATGGTCAAGATGAAATTTCAAACAGAGAAGTAAAGAGGATCCTTGAGAAGACAGTGGATGGTTCTAGAAAGAATTGGTCTAAGAAACTGGATGATGCGCTTTGGGCCTATAGGACGGCATTCAAAACTTCAATTGGAATGTCTCCTTGTAGATTGATTTTTAGAAAAGCATGTTACTTACCAGTTGAGCTGGAGAATCGAGCATATTGGGCCATGAAGAAGCTGAATTTTGATGAGAGTGTTGCGGGGCAGAATAGGCTACTACAATTGAATGAGCTTGATGAGTTTCGAAATGAAGCCTATGAGAATGCCAAGATCTATAAGGAACGCACTAAAGCATGGCATGACAAGAACTTGGTCCGAAAATAGTTTCAACTTGGGCAACAGGTACTGATATTCAATTCGAGGTTGAGGCTGTTTCCAGACAAGTTGAAGTCTAGATGGTCGGGTCCATTTACTGTTGAGAGAGTTTTTCCATATGGTTTAGTCGAGGTGTGAGGAAAGGAGGGTGCACCATTCAAAGTGAATGGACAAAGATTGAAGCCATACGTAGGTGGTTCTAGTGATCAAGTCAAGTCGATTATCATCTTAATGCCCACCTAAGAGGAAATTTGCGTCCGGCTAACTGACGTTAAACGACAGCACTATTGGGAGGTAACCCAACATTTTAATTATGTTATTTTATTCTGTTTTGTTTATCTTGTTTTGAACAATCTCATTATCTTGCTGTTTCTTGTTCTGTGTGTTTATGTTAAGTGAATTGTGAGCCAATTTTTGAGTGAAAATGTGTCGCGGGATGTTGAAATCAGCACCAAAAGTCAGAACCCCATATGTTGATTTAGTGCCGCGGTGCCAGAATATTAGGGCCCGACGCTCGGAAGGCAGTGATCAAAGGATTTTATGTTGATTTAGCACCGCAACATCCAACATTAGGGTCGCGGCTCCTGCGATATATGTGATCGCGCCGCGGCACTAAATGGTGAGAGTCGCGGCACCCATGTGAATTACAGGTTAAAACCGAGAAACAAGAACACTTTTCTCACTATCCCAAAAAACAATTCACATAACCCTTCTCTATTTTTCTCTTCTCCAACCCCAAAAATTCGAAAAACCCCCCATTGTATCTCAAATTACAATCTTTTCGCACCACAAAAACTCTTCTTTTTCCTCAATTCTTTTATTAATTCTAAATCCACACTTCCCCAAATCCTCTTTCCAAACCCTAAAATCCCAATCCTTCAAGAAATTATTCCATAAGTTCTTCAAATCTTCAATACTTGAGGCAGTAAATAACCACCTGAAGTTTCTCTCGCCATAAGGTAAGTATTGCATTCAAGTTTTGAAGAATTTTTGTGTGTTCTTTTATGACTTTGGAAAAATTCTAAGTTGGGAGGGTGGATTGTGTTCTTGTGAGGAATAGTGCTATCGTGGAGTGATTGAATGGTAGTTATTGATATTGTGGGTTGATTGAATGTATTATTGTGGAGTCGAATTGTTGTTGGGAAGTAAAAAAATTAAGGGAAAGTGTTGCCGGATTTATTTTAGACAACTTCAAAGTTGCTAAACAAGGCATAATGGGTCCACGACGAGCTACTTCCAAGGCATCCTCCTCTCGGGACCCTGTGAATCTACCACCAAGGGCCGACTATGACAAGAAAAGATTTGCCAACAAGGATGCCCAAGACAGGTAGAACAAGTTGTGTACTCGTTCCCTGATACCGGAGAGAGGGATGGAATTCCAGACTGCGCCATATGAAGATGAGGTATATGAACCCATCAGGGCCATGATTGTTGATAAAGGTTGAGGAGCATTTGTCAATCCTTATTTGGCAAAGCCAAATACTCAACTAGTCTACGAATTCTATGCCAACTACCCAGAGAAACAAGACAACATTTGTTTCGTACGAGGGAGAAGAGTACCAGTTGGGGCTGAAGCGATTAATGTCATATGTGGGGTCACAAATTTTCTGGAGGAAGAGGAGGAGGATGACTTCACAGTTTGGAAGAATTTAGAAATTGACTCAATGGAGGTGGCTGAGATAGTAGGATATCCAGGGGCCCGTTTCACATATACATATGATGCCCCCAAATGCATGCTCTGCTGCCAATTAACAAAGTTGCCAAAGCTTGGCTCAACTTTGTGAGTGCCCGCCTGATCCCCTCCACACACTTCTCTGATATACCAGTGGATCGTATCAAGCTGGTGTATGCTATCATGAAGGGATTTTCAGTAGATGTGGGTCGAGCTGTCAAAAATATCCTCAATTAGATATGCAGACTGAACACAACAGCAAGGTTGGGGCATAGATCGTTGATCACTGCACTATGTGTCACACATGAAGTGCCGGAGAGTAGCAATGATATAAAAGGCAGAGTGCAGAATCCCCTAACCCGGACAATGGTCAACGCATACTCAAACCCTACACCAGAACCTACACCTGGAGAAGGCAACCGCAACCAGCCACCAAAGCGCCAGCAGAGGGAGCACGATGAAAAAGTCGGAGAGCCTGGACAGAGTAGTCAGCCACCTCCTTTGGCGATTGAGGATGGCCACACCCAGAGGTCGGATTAACTTTTGCAATAGAACCAGTACATTATCCAGCAGAACTAATAACTCATCCAACACCGGCAATATATGGACACTTACATGCAACAAAGACATGCGTATGAGGTCACGAGTGTCGACCAAATAAACTCATTCATACATAATTGGTCCATGGATGACGACAACACTGAGTCCTCTCTTGAATATCCTCTAATGTACCAGCCGCCTTATCATCCACCGCCGCCGCCACCACCATTCTGAATCGCATAGCTGCAGTTTCGGTGAGTCTTCTTACTCTTGCTTTACTTATCACATTGGGGACAATGTGTCGAATAGGTTTGGGGGGGGGAGTCCTACTATTTTGTGTTAATTGTTTATGTTTGTTTGTTGTTAGTGTCTTTGTTTAGTGACAGTGTTTAAGTGTCATGTGTCAATGAATCAAGTTAATACACAATAGCCCATGAGATTGAGTGAACACATGTGATAGAATTGGATGAAATTGATAGCCATAAAATGCATAAATCTGTGTGCTTGAGGTGGATAGGCCTTGAGTTGTTTTTAATTATTAATAAGTATGAAAACCCGACCATGATTGGTGAATTTCTTGAATTCAAATATTGGTTTAGACATGATTGAATTTTGGTTTGAGAAAAGATGGTGGAAAGTCCTAGAACTTGTTTGCTTGCTATTTGAGACGAAATCATATATGATGCATGCTTAGGAAGATGATTTAGGCCATCTTTGGAATGATTGAGCCTTTCAAGCCAACCTTGACTAATGTAATCCATATTTACCCTCTTTGAGCCTTAAGTAACCCTTCTTTGATTGACACTTATTCTGAGCCTACTTGAAACCCTTTACAAATATTTCCCTTCCCTTGAATTCCATGAGCATATAAGTATATGATTGGGGGACTGACATTTTGTAACTAATATTTTAAATTGGGTGCTATCAATATAAGAGCAAAGGATTGAAAAAAATACACTACACTTCCCTTGTACATACATTGAAAAACAAGTTTGGGGGTGTAGTTCGAAAAGAAAAGAAAAATTAGGTAATGAAAAATTGGGGATTGCTTTTGATTTGTAACATGAATATTGAGTTGGGTTGATTGATTTATATGCTTATGATAACTTTGAGCCTAAATGTCATTTCATCTGCCCGTGCTTAAGTCTATCGTCATAACCTATAAAAGTCCTGCTGATTCTTGAACATGTGTTGTCTAAATTAGTGGAGAGTAGTAAGTTAGCAAGTCTATAGAACTTGGACCTGATGGACGGTTGGTAAGAATTAGTTGTGCATGAACTAATATTGAATACTTGTTTAAGTTAATAATCATGGTTGAGTGGTCATATGCATTAATAGCTTTAAGCAAATTTGAGGATTATTCGACTTGACATTCTAGATAGCAAATTAGTGGCTAGAATGTTTCGGAAGATTTTATTGCATGTTGTTCATGATTTTTCGAGGCATGATATATTGTTGTTGACCTGATTCAGTCTAGAGTCTATGTGTTTTTCTTTTTAGGGTGTCTAGAGTTCTTTACTCGAGGACGAGTAAAGTGTAAGTTCAGGGGTGTTTGTTAGGTAGATTTTAGTACTGTTTTAGAGTGTGTTTTAGGGAGTCTTTTGTTTGTCTTTTAGTTGTTTTGTGCAGTATTATGCGTGTTGTTTTGTGTTTTCAGGCTTTAAGCGATTCAGAAAGGTTAAGGCGAATCCAAAGGACATAGGCAGTTATTAAGGACAAAAATGCATAATTGGTCACAGGAAATGAGTCAAATAAGCCCCGGGAAGCTTGGAAAGTAGTCTAGAAATAATTCCGGACAAAGAACGTTGAAGAGCCGCGACACCGAACATTAGCGCCGCGGCGCCCCACTGGCAGAAAATGAGCGACTTTTAGAAACGAATTAGCGTCATGGCTCCTGTTTGAAGAGTCGCGGCGCCGACGACGACGTCAGGGAAGCGATAAACCTAAATGTAACAAGGGCAAAAATGTCAATTTTGGTGAGTTTTCATGATATATATTGGGGGAGTTTTTCTGAAAAGGAGATAACACTTTGGAGGCAAGAAACAAGAGAATAATAAGCCATTAGAGACATTTATTGTTCAAGTTCTTTTCTTTTTCTTTACTTTAATTCAGTTCATGTTGGATATTAAGTTAATTAGTTTTTTTAGCATGTCTATGAGCTAATTACTTTTATTAGGGTTTTCCGTTGAGTCACTTGAAACTCTATTATGATTTAATGCATTGTTAATGTTCCTATTCATCTATAAAGATCTCTTCAACTTGTGTTTATTGAATGATAATTAATTGGTCATTAGTTTTCATTACCTATATGATTTCAAATCGAGATCTGAAAAGGGAGATTTGAATATGCTATAGTTGGTTAGACGTAGGTTTAATCTTGAACGAGAGTATTACGATTGCATGTGTAGCTTTTTAGGTTACTGATCTTAATCCTCCTATGTGATCGAATTTACAATAGAAATATAGAAAATTCTCATTTAGGTTGAGTTTTTATATGTCCTAACCGGAATATAGAACATCTCAGTTAACCTGCTATTTTAACAAGAAGAAGAATCGATAGTCTTACATTAATGAATGATAGAGTGGATTGTTGATGAGATTGGAAACCCTAATTTCTTTCATTACTGAATTAAACTTCGTGTGTTTTCATTACTACTTCATCTCTGCAATTTACTTTAGTTGTCAAATTCGTTAGTTTAGAAATCACCACTTATATTCGTTCCATATAGAAACTAAAGATTAATTAATTGATACTTGATAAATCAGTCTATGTGGACGATACTCGGTCTTACCGAAATTTATTACAAATTGTGATACGTACACTTGGGTAGCATCTAGAAATACCGCAACAAATATTATTGGAGCTTTAGAGTTTTCGAAAATCAGTAGACTACCTGCTAAAATAAGTTGAATTTTTTTCCTGAAGTACCATATATTTGTTCAATTGATGCATTTATTTATCTTGCTATAACTATGAGTATGATATAATTTCTTTTTATATGGAGATACTGAAATAAGATCAATTGCATACTATCAATTTGATGAGACAATTTTTTCAAAATTAGGGGAGAGAACAATGAAATTAAAAGAGAAATTTTGTGGAATAATTCATCATTTTCTCATCTTGATCCACGTGCTTCTATTTGTGAGCAAGAGGTCCAAAAGATTATTCACTTGCAGAAAATAGCAAATTAAATGCCAGACGCATTTACAGATTTGAAAATGATTACTAAATCACATATCCCTGCAGAGAATGTCTCAATTCAGATTGATGTCCCTGTAGGACTATCTACTAGTGTCATAGCAAATTAGTCCAGAGCACGCCTGAAGCATGATAAACCATTGGGTTCTAAGCATCAAAATCCTAGTAAAAGAAAAATAAATTGTCAAGATGACACTAAGAAAAAATCTCATAAAGAAATGCAATATTTGATCAATCCTGATATTCTTGAAGAAATTAATGAGCCGCAAACTCAAGAAAATGAAGAAATATCAATAAATCCAATTGATGTTAGGACTAATTTGAATCGCTTGGAAATATATGTGATTTGAAATGCCAAGAACCTTATATGAAGATAATGCAACATGCATTGCTCAATTGAAGGGAGGATTCATAAAAGGAGATATGACAAAAGCACATTTCACCAAAGTTGTTCTTTACACACGAGCTCCAAAAGAATGGTTATATCAACGTGGAACAGATTCATTCAAGTGATAATATGGCTGATTTGTTCACTAAGTCTCTACCAACTGCAATTTTCGAGAAAATGGTGCACAAAATTGGAATGCGAAGACCCAAGCATTTGGACTGGAGTTCTCATTAGGGAGAGTTAATACATGTTACTCTTTTTTTCGTATAAGGTTTTGTCCCACTGAGTTTTCCTTGTAAGGTTTTTAATTAGGCAACCAAAATGTGTATTATTAGAAATGTGTAGCTTTATTACTATTTCATAACATCGCTGACTTTTTTGCTTATCTAGTCTGGTTTTTGAGCTATCATATCAAACTTGTTATTATGAATAATTGTTATTTTGTACCTGCGAAGGTGAATAAGTTATAGTACACCTGGTAGTTAAGGAAAAGAAGAAGGGGAAGTGTTAATATGTGAGGTGTTCTAGTTCGGTTGGAGTCGGCTTTTTCTTTAATAAAAAATAAATTAATCGAGTCAATTTTTCAAATATTAGAATCAAACCAAACTATTAAATTATTTTTTCATCGCCTCAGTTTTTGTCAGTTTAACAGGGTTTTCTTCGGGAGGTTTTCAGTTTCTTATCATAAACATGTGACGTTCATTGCCAAGCATAGATTCCAACTATTATATTTCAAAATAACACTACCAAAATCAATTAGTCTTTAAGAAAAGCTCTCATTTACCAAGGATGAATAATTAAGAACTCAACTGAAGAAAGTTAATTTATAGCATGTAATGAATTTTTGACGTTTCAAAATAAAAATTATAAATCAGGCTAGAATATAAAATCAAATAACTAAATTACTGTAAACGCAAAGAACTAGACTAGAAAACAATCCACAAGACTATCTACCGTAAAATTTTAATTTTTTTATATATATAATTATAACCTTTATATAGGTATTCATGTAATTGGTTTCGTTAAGATTTTTTCTGTCTTTTATTTAAAACCAAAACCAAATCAATACTTATCGATTTTTAAATTTAATAAACAAAATAAATCAAACCAAAAAAATACTACTCCCTACATCCCATGTGGCACCATTCGCTTTTCGAGAATCAATTTGACTAAATTCTGAAGCTAAATTGAATTACATTAACTTAATATTTTAAGATTAAAATTTATATATCAGAAAACTACATAAAAAGTTCTATAAGTTGCAACTTTTCTGATATCAATTTGGTGAAAAAAATAGTACATCTTAAAATGTTGGTCAAAGTTCATGTAGTTCAATTTTCGAGAAACGAAAAGTGCCAAATAAATTGAAACAGAAGGAGTATCAATTTTTTCTTTCGGTTTCTCGTGAACACCCCTAGACCGTAATAGTATAAGTTATGGGATATAGAAAGAAAAGCAGAAGGGTGAGTAGTTTCTGAGAATTGAAAAGATATGTATGCATAAAGTGAGTTAAATGCAAAGCGACAAAATGCGAAGTGTAAATATGTAAGGTAGGAGAAAATTAAATGTTAACGAGACGGCAGTAGACGAAGAAGATGACGGAAGAGCAATGGAAAAGGGCCCAAGAGGCCAAGATCTGCAACTTGTCACTTGAGACAAAGCTTAAATGAATTTGCTTTCAATGCGCAGACACGGTATTTCCGTGCCTTTTTATGATACCATTTTTAATTTAGTACTCAACTTGAAGTTTTGTGTTTGAACATACCACCATAGAAAACACACACACACACACACAGTAAGAAAGAGATCATTGGGTAGACTGAAAGGCGGGCGAGGAGTAAATGCACTGCATGGGAGTGCGTTTTATGACAAATGTGGAACAAGAGGAACGACACATTTCTTCACCTCCAGTAAAATCATATCACCCAAAAGATAACTACATGTCAGTCTATAAAAAGTTGGACTAGTAAGTTCAAACATAACACAAATTACCTGCTACAACTGATTAAAATACATTAATAGTATAAAAAAGATTACACTGTTAGAGAAAGAACTTAACTTCTATACACCGGCAGGGTAGGGTAGAAGTATTTTTACACATTAATATTATGTTCTAACCTGTTTAGGAGGTAATACTAATCTCAATTTACGTGTTACATCCTTTACAAACAAAAACAATGACCTTTAACTCCTATATTTTCGATCAGAATTCACCTTTCACATTAACTATCCTCACCAACCCTTTCCAGCTCTCTCTTTCACTGTGCACGCAGCATACTTGTCTGCATGCATGCATGCACCACTCATCAGAGAAAGAACAAGAATGAAGGAGCTAGAAATTAACTAGAATAAATGAATACAAGGTCTTTAAACTATTAACGAGAAAATTAACTAGAATTCATCATATTGGTTACCATAAGCTTACAAGGTCTTTAATTAGGATCCTGTCACACATTAATTGTATTCTTTATTAATTCCATTTCTTGTAGTGAAATAGCCGATTGATACAAGGTTTGGGTGATAGTATGGAAGCGGGAAAGAGAGACATCATCTAATATCATACCTTATTTGACCTATGACCTAACATATTTGGTGCAAGTCACCAAAACAGCTTATGTTTATCGTTTGTGACAAATTGTCCTCCAAACTTATAGGCTAGATGACTCGACTTCTTCAGTGACAGCAACGAACCGGAGGTGTGTTTGCGTACGCGGTTTTTCAGTTTCCATAGTTTCAAAATTTTATAGCTGCGTAGGAAAATTAGATAACCTAGATCTTCTGGTGCTAATCTTTCTTTGCTCCTTCAGTTCTATGTATTTCACTTGAGATTATATGACATCTATTAGGAGGTGTATTCTTTCAGTCCCAATACATTGATTTAATTTGACGGTCAAAATTATGAATTTCATAATGTACTTACATTTATACAACCAAAGTTTATTAGTAGTATTTGATGGCATTTTTATCAGGGTTTAGTAATAAGTATCAAATATATAAATGCAATATGAAATATGTACGACGAAGATTTCCAACAACCACAGGTTTGCATCTGGGATATCCCTTGGCGAATTAGCAAAGCAACAAACCAAAGATGAGAGTAAGGTTTTAGGTTAAACTGAAATAAGACAAAAGAAATGCACGTTGCAAGTTTAATCCCATAATGGGACTAAAAGGGATTGCGGTGCCTAAATGCACCCAATTCAGATATGTAAGCTAATTCCTCCAGAAGAATGGCATGATAGATGAATACTTAATTAACACACAATTAAAATAGGATGGTAAAATTAGCGAAGTATTGTTTTACAATAGGAGGAATGTTTAATACACCACTTGTGAAATCAGTACTGTTATATAGAATTCAATATTGAACCTCTAAGGCCCAACATATCTACAAGATAAGAATCGTAAAATCTAGACATTGAGATGGATATATGACGATGCTATATAGAAGAAATACAAAGGTACAAAGAGCACAAATAGATAAAAAGTAGGATGTCTGTTGTGATCAGTCATTTCTACATCGACCTCCAAATAAATCACTCTCATAGGTAAGTTGTGATGATAATTAAGTGTGGCAAACATAACGAGGTAGATCTATAATCACATAGAAAAATAGTCTCAAAAGAGTCACAATCTTTCATAATCAAGACAAATCAACCTAAAAGTATAACATTAGAAGTAAAGGATCCACATAGGTGCAGCAACTAATTAGGATTATCGTTCGGATTCTTCTCAGTCTTGTTGAGATTGTATCTCACTCTAAGAATATTTGTAACATTTAGAAACATCTAACTTACCTTAAAAAACATTATATTATCATCATTGGATCAAAATAGATGCAATGGAACACAATGTATTCATATAAGCAACCCCAATTAGTTTGATATTCAATTAATTGATTGTTACTCTTAAACTAAACTCAAACTTGAGACACCAAATATGGGATGGAGTCAAAATTACATGCAGTAGTCCTAGCATTACACATTGTGCATATCACCATCTTTTCATTTGTCCCCCATTGAGGATTTCCAAATTTGAGCTTTCATTATTTTTCAAAGAAAATTTCAATTTTATTTCAAATAAAATTTCAATTTTATTTCAAATGTTAGCGGCCAACAAAAAGAGAAGTAATTACCCTTTTCTGTTTTTTTGTTTTTATTTTTTGGCTAAGTGGAAGTAAGTAAACTCCAATATGGAAATGAATGTTTTGTTAAGGGCAGAGGGAGTGGATGCATTAGATGGCATATACTGCAACCTGCACACAACATTAATGTGAATGCAGGACAAATTTTAAAAACTAAGACAGAGTAAATAAGCGGGGTCCTCCTAACTTCATTCATTTCACAATCTGCAAATTCATTTAAGATCACCACGAAATGTATGAGCTCTGCATTACTCCCAATTTATTCACTATTCTCATTTTTTCTTTTTGAATCAAGAAAAGAACCCAAAATGTACGTACATGAATCCACGCAGGAAAACATATTTTATTTTTGGAGCTGAAATTTCGGGAGTTTTTAAAGGATTGTGATAGCCAATAACAATAAGAAGGGAACAGCGGGACCTACTACCTTGATTGCTGTATAGATTTCCATGTCCCATTTGGATGTCCTGTCTCCATCTTTCCCTGTAACGGTTGAAGGACTGTGTTCATACTGCTGGTTCAAGCCCCCTTCCTCATCTCTGCAAAAAAAAAAAATGTTTGTCACTCTAGTTGGCACTTGTGCCAATCTTGTATCTCAATTTAGTGCACTAAGCTCCCTTTTTGCAAAGTAAAGAACCTTTTAGGGCCCTGCGCTCCTTCAATTCCTAGGATACCATACAAAACTGACTTGAAGTTCGGGTCCCTAAAGCAAAAATAGTGAAACCTCAATAAACTAGATTATTGAATGAGTCTATAACTATTAAGCATTCTAAGTCTAACTTCCACAATTGTTGTACTACTAACTCCTATATGCATTCAGAAATACCTGTCTCGAAAACCCAAAACTGAACAGCCAAACGCTGAATACTTCTGAATAACAACTCCTTCGAAAGGTGACAAGCAAAGGTGATTTCACAGAAATGCAACAATTTAAACGCATTCCATCAACATTCATTTTCTATTCAATTCTAACTTCTTTCTGTTGGAATGGATAAACACAATGACATATCATGTATCCTCAAAACTTTGACTGCCTAACTTCTGCTGCTGTCAGACCGAACACTTATCAAAGGCAATAAGTCCGTAATTCGATTGAAATTTACACACTTGTAGATTCTCATAACTTTAAGAATAGACTGCCAAAGACCACAATCATGTTCAGGATATCAAATTGTTTGAATATTATAGATCTCAACTCCAGTTATATAACATAAGGAGATTTACCTTTACCTGATGAACGAGTCTCGGACTTAATATGTCCCAAGGCTGCAGCTACTATTATCAGTCCCGTAAATGAGTGTTCATGGAAGGTTAGACCCACTAATGATGAATATGTAAAAGTCTGTTACAAATATTTTCGTGAAGTTATTACTTATCACCTTTTTTTCTAAAAAATTGCTACTAATAATTCTTGTGTTAAAACATTAAGAATTTTGTCATTGTGCTCATAAGAGACTACTTTTTACGGTTTATTATAGTGCTTGATACAGAAGCCCACAACTTAAGATTATACATTTTGTGAAGAGCATTTGTTGTTGTCCCTCCACAAACTAGAGAACTAAACATTAGACAATACAGGCTTCAACCTATGTTACTGTGAACTTGCTATGTAATAGGTAAGTATTTGGTCGCGTAAGTTCAACTTTTAGTGTATTTTGAAGGATCTATATGAAGTACCAATACCCACGTTACACCTGTTTGACGCAATATATATCAAGGCAAATGAAGAGTTTATATAAGATAGGCTTCGAAAACCGGTAAGTAAAAGAACTAACTACTTAAGTATCTTGGCAATTTCACTTGTGTCTCTAAAGTAAATGATTTTACATTCACCCAAGTGAGAGCTAAGGGTCATCCACTTATTCCACTTGCACCAGAAATTTCATGGTTCTGAACCTCCTAGCCATTATAAGAACTCGATCGATCAAGGGCTTTGGCAGATTTTCCATCTCAAAAAAGGAGGATTCGGCAGATCCTTACACGAACATAATGTTCCATCAACAGGTAAGACCATAAACATGAATGGCTGATAGAATCAGATGACAACCTATTGACACATCCCTAATGTGGTATATAGAGCACGGATGCAGCTATGGAAGTCTATACAAATAGAACTACTGCCTTTAATATCATTTAAAGTGGGTCAGTATATAAAGTAGCAACCTTAAACAAGAAGTGCAATAGCAGTGATAAGGCCCAAATCTCAAATATCCTGAAGTTATTCGTAACTGGAGTAAATTCTTGAGGTACAGGAGTTTCTGAAAATGAGGAAGACCAGGTAAAAGGAGGAGATAGAGCAGAAGACAGATCAAATTATACATTAGATTGAAAAGAAAAAGAAGACAAATCAAGCTACAACCTAGATGGAGTAGGCTATGAATCCTCTATATAGATCTGTCAAGAACCAGTTTCAAGTTTCAACCCAATATCAGTAAGTGGCAAGACTATAATGTTGTCTTTTAACACAAATTTGGGGTTTTAATGGCTTGTGGATCTCTAAGTCTTACAACTATCCGTGTACAGGCCTAATCTAAGTTTAAAAAAGACAACTAGGCGAGAGTCCCAACTAGTTAGTATTGCCTACATAGATTCTTTGCTTCCATTGTGTTCTATAACAACAACAACATACCCAGTGAAATCCCACAATGTGGGGTTTGGGGAGGGTAGAGTGTACGCAGACCTTACCTCTACCTTGGTAGGTAGAGCGACTGTTTTCGAGAGACACTTGACTCGGGACATGCAAAGCAGAAAAAAAAACAGTCAGACCCCGTCAAAAATTTTAAAAAATTAAAAATTTAAAGCACTATGCAAACGCGAATACGTCATAATAGCGCATCCTGAAAAAGAAGGAATAAGCAGTAACCAACGCAGATAAATGAGATAAATTAAGTACATTAGAGAACGCATAGCAGAAGAAATACAACTACAGAAGACTATAAAGCGTAAGTAGGACTACGCTCGACTACCTACTACCCCTCTATTCGTAAGATATGCTAAGCGGGCCTATAGTAATAACATTGTATGATATAAAGCATAAATGAGATAAACCCTATTCGTATGATATGCTAAGCGGGCCTACAGTAATAACACTACAACTACCAGTTTGTAAGCGTAAGTAAGACTACGCTCGACTACTTACTACCCCTCTACCATAATCTGTGTCCTCCACAACCCTCTATCTAAGATCATATCCTCAGTAAGTTGCGCCTACTCCATATCCCGTCTAATCACCTCTCCCTAATATTTCTTCGGCCTATCTCTACCCTCCTGAACCCGTCCATATCCAACCTCTCACACCTCCGCACTGGGGCATCTGTGTCTCTCCTCCGCACATGTCCAAATCATCTCAAACTCGCTTTCCGCAACTTATCATCCACCGAGGTCACTCCCACTATGCCCCGGATATCATCATTTCTAATATTATCCCTCCTTGTATGCACACACATCCATCTCAGCATCCTCATCTCCGCCACTCTCATCTTTTGGGTGTGCGACGTCTTGACTGGCCAACACTCCGCCTCATACAACATAGTCGGTCTAACCACCACCCTATAAAACTTGTCTTTTAGTTTTTGTGGCACCTTTTTGTCGCACAAGACTCCAGATGCAAGCCTCCATTTCATCCACCCTGCCCCAATACGATGTGTGACATCGTCATCAATTTCTCCATTCTCTTGGATAATAGACCTGAGGTACTTGAAGCTTCCTTTCTTCGGAATGACCTGAGTCTCAAGCCTCACCTCCACGACTGTCTCACGGTCGCTCCCGTTGCTGAACTTGCACTCCCAAGTATTGTGTCTTGGTCCTACTCAACCTGAACCCTTTAGACTCCAAAGTCTGTCTCCAAACCTCCAACTTAGCATTCACCCTGTTGCGAGTCTCATCAATCAAGACTATGTCATCTGCGAATAACATACAACATGGCACCTCCCTTTGGATTTATCACGTCAGTCCATCCATCACCAAGGCAAATAAGAATGGGCTAAGAGTTGATCCCTGGTGCAACCCCATCATCACAGGAAAGTGCTCCGAGTCTCCTCCCACTGTCCGTACCCTGGTCTTGGCTCCATCATACATATCCTTGATCGTCCTAGTGTACGCCACATGTACACCTTTAGCCTCCAAAGAACCTCCCTTGGGACTTTATCATATGCCTTCTCGAATGTAAATAAAGAGAAAAAAAGAATAGACAAAGAGAAGGAAAATTTGTGATAGGTGAAAAGAAAAGATATGAAAGGATGACAGAAGCAACATATATAAGCAGATTGATACATTAGCATCAACAATGTATAAACTCTTGAACAGTAGGGTACAGGGTCTTGTTATGAGATGAGATCCCTGTCAAAGGAAAATCTTAAAGGAAGTACTACTTCCCCACATGTGCATCTTCTCAATTTTTTCCTCCCTTGTATTAAAACCAATACAAAGCAGCAAAGGTCGATGCTTTTGATTTTAACAGAAGTCTCTACAATTAACTGGCAAATACAAGGTGACTTCCAATACAACGGAAGCAGGATCTGACCTTTGATCATTGACACCTTCTTTAGCCATCCACTTATAATTCCTGAAATTTGTGCATATGCTGATGACATGTAAGAAATAATACTTATCACAATAAACTTTATCCATTATTCCAAACAACAACACTAGCTAATAAAGAAAGCTTAGATTATTCCGTCTCATTGAATTCACAAGTGTGGACCAGTATTGAGAGTGCTTTTAGCTAGATAAATTGAAATTACATTAGAGGACTTCTATGAAATAATTCCCTTATCTGTATGAACCATATTGACGTAGATGCTAGGCTTCTTGTATAAACCAGCTTAAAAATAATACAGCAATAACACACAGTCCAATGATTAAACCTTCTTTTATCATTTGTTTATAAAAAAGAATTGTTTAAATTCAGAAAAGACAAAGGCAAAAGGCGGTGAGGTAAATTAGGCAGAGTTGAACTTAGAATAAAACTTGTCTTACCAAATTTAGGTCAGCCATGAACAACCCTAAACCCGCTGAAAACAATACACAAAGAACCAGCGAGTATACATTTCAAACTTGATCTGTGGTTCTTGTACAGAGGATCTTAAGTCCAACTCTAATAGAAACCAATGCCAATCCCTCAAGTAAGATAGCTTCAGATTTTATAACCCTGCACCCTGAAGTGACTGATCCTTGATTTCTGAAATATTGAGATCAAGAACCTCCATGCCCATTCTCAAGAAGTGTGAATCCAAGAACCTTTCAGTAAAGAAGCTAAAGCCGTTCAAGATCCACTTCAGCAATGTCAACTTACGGAGAGAATCATTGCCACCAAAGACTTAACTGCTCAAAGAAAAAGATGTAACATTGTCAGAGTGCAGACTTCGAAATAGAGACTGCGACATAAAGGCCTGGTTATACATTTCATTTGGAATGCAGATTTTGTTTATATGGTAGTCCTTTCTTTTAATAACTATTGTTTGTATGAGTCGTCACAGCATGTAAATGAATAACCAGATGAGAGCTTACAACCTAAAGTATTAGAAGAGTCTGTGTCACCGTATTTCACCTTTTCTGTTATATCATCAGAGCCAAAATTAGACTCACCTTTCATATTTCCCAACATCTAACATTGCTCGGAAAATAAAATCCCACATTGGGATGCAGCTTGTTTTAAAGTAGAACTATCTGTTCTTTAACTTTAAGTTAATCACGCATTCAAAAGTTTGTACGCCAGGAAGGCTAAAAAATTTAAATCCGAAATTCATCTTGAAATAGATGAAGCAATGTGTTCGAGGGTAAAATAAATATAGCAAAACCTAGAAGGATTTAAACTCACAATCAAATTGTTCCAGAATCTCTCAAGAAATAACCACAGTAAGGTAAAAACGGATTAGGAAGTATATTTTAAAAGGGTAAATAAAGGTCAAACTTGTGAGCAGTTCTTTGCAAATCCTACATGAATTTTTTCATTTGCCATTACAACCGCAACCACTTCATCGTCAGGCTCAAGTTTTGTAGTCTTAAGTTCCCAATCCCCAGTTCCCGTTCCTTCTTGATGGCAGTGAGTATATCCCATCTGACCAGATGGATTCTTCTATTTCCACTGCTACCTAACCAAAGGAAATTCCTTCTTAGTGCATCTAGTCTCTTCACTGCACACGCAGGAATAGGAAAAAGGAAATGATATATGTAGGCATGACATCAAGAATAATTTTAGTAAGGATTAGTCTCCCTCCCAAAGATAGGTATTGATTCTTCCAATTTGCTAGATTTTTTCACATTTCTCCAGGACACCATTCCATATCCTTTTCTATTTGCTCGTTACCCCACTGGCATTCCCAGATAAACTATTGGTAATTCTCCTATTTTGCCCCCAAGAACTCCTACCAAGCTGTGAAGCTCATTTACGTCATTAACTGGATATATGTAACTCTTATTCCAGTTATAGTGTAATCTAGATGTGGCTTCAAATAGGATGAAGATCACCCTCAGCACTTCTAATTGTTCTTTATCAGCATTACAAAACACAAGTGTATCATCTGCATATTGTAAATGTATAATTTCCAGATTATGGGCTGCCCTAGAGTTCACCCCTGACACCCTTAATCCAATTGTTTACTTGTGCAGTTTTTAACATGTCATTTAAATATGAAAGGTGACATAGGGTCACCCTGTCTCAATTCTCTTTGAGAGGAGAAGAAATCAACAGGTAAGCCATTTATCAAAATTGAGAACTTTATTGTGCTAATACAAAATTTGATCCAACTGGCCCATCTTCCTCCAAAGCTCATCTTCAGTAATATTCCCAGTGCCTTTTCTATATCCAACTTACATAAAAATCATGGTTTTTTTCGCTCTTTACTCTAGCATCTAGAATCACTTATTTGCAACGAGGATAACATACATTATCTGCCTACCTTTGATAAAAGTCATCTGCTGAGCATCCACAAATTCGCACACCATTTTTTTGAGTCTCAGTCAACAGTTTTGAGATAATTTTGTAGACACTACCCATCAGATTGATGGGTCTAAAATTCTTTAGTTCCTTGACTCCCACCTTCATAGGAATCAATGCTACAAAGGTGGCATTAAAACTTTTTAAAAGACTCCATGTTCATGGAAATTCTATACAACAGCCACAACATCAGAGCTCACCACCTCCCAGCAATGCATAAAGAAGTCCGTAGAGTATCATCAGGGCCAGGTGCTTTGTCCCCTGGACATTCCTTAAACATTGTTCCATATTACCTGTGTTTCAAAAGGACTCAATAGCATTTGATTTTCCTCTGGACTAATCATAGGACACACTCTAAGATTACATTGAGGTCTCCAATCCTCTGATTCTACATATAAATTTTGATAGTATGAGGCTCTCTCCTTGATGTCTTCAGGATTTCACATTGTTTCCCCCTCTACTGACAACTACTCAATGTTGATATACCTTCTGTGAGCATTAGCAGTTCTGTGAAAAAACTTTGTATTTCTATGACCTTGTTTCAACCAAAAAACTCTGGATCTTTGCCTCCATCCATGCTACCTCCTCATGCTTTGCAATCTCCTCAAACGCCACAGATAGAGAAGCTCTGAAATAAGATTTGACTGGTTCCCAGTTCGCACATTAAAGCATCAAAGGTCTATGATGTAAAGTGACTTTTTGAAGGGTTGATTTTTTAATATTTCTAAAGCCTTCATCCCGATAATCTGAAACCAAAAACCTGTCCAGTCTAGCTGCAATATCCTGGTTGTCCCCTTCTTCAAAGTGAACTTCCTTCCTAATAGTTGCAGGTCACCAATCCCATATCCTCAATGACCTCTGGAAATCCAGATATTGATCAGGTGATTCTGTTGCAGTTCTACTTCTTTGAGAGGAACCTAGCAGTCTTTAAATCCCCACACACTACCCAAGGCCCAATGAATAATCCCCTTGCAACACCAATTTTCCATCATACTTCTTCTCTTTCTTCCCAATCATTTGGAGCATATACATTAGATAAATGCCAGGTAAAAACCTGGGTCTTACCAGTGAACTTACATGTAATAGAATATGAGCCTAAGCTGCTCATCTCCCCTTCCCATACTCTGCTATCCTGCAGTAATATGATATCTTCCCTAGTCCCACTAGCTTACAACTAGGGGTGTTCATGGGTCAGTTTGGATCGGTTTTTAGTTAAAACCAAAACCAAACCAATGTATTCGGTTTTTAATTTATTAAAAGCAAACCAAACCAAATAATACATATCCATCAGTTTGGTTGTTGTCGGTTTGGTTCGGTTTTTAAGAAACTTAATGGTATTTCTCTCTTTTATTTTTTTTCCTACGATTAGAAAGGCTTTTTCATTCTTTTCCAATTTATAATTTGTTATTATTACTTTTTTATTGTGGGAGCTATAATTTTCTTGGATTATGAAGAAAATATCTTAAGATTAATAAGTTTTAATCAAGTGAATAAAGTTTATAAGAAACACAATCTTTTTTATGTAAATCTCATAAATGTTTTTTTTGAATTAATGAGATTGGATTTCATGGAATCTCTTTTAGTTAGAAACGAGCTTAAGGTGTAAAGTTCATTAGCCTATTAGAGACAAAGATGATAAAAAAGTAAATAAAATATTTAAAATTATTTATAAAAATTAATATATCTTATATATATATATATTTCTAAAAATTATGTGTATGATTATCGGTTCGGTTCGGCTTTTCCTTAAGGTTTTTTTTAATAAAACCAAAACTAACCCAAATATTATCGGTTTTAAAAAATATTAAACCAAACCAAACCAAACCAAAACCAAACAACTATCGGTTTATTTGATCGGTTTGGTTCGGTTTGCGGTTTGGATCGGTTCCTAACCAAACCGTGAACACCCCTACTTACAACAGAGCAAATTTCATCCTCCTATATGCCACAATTCTTTGACAACGTCCCTGATATCCCCTTCTAATTTAGTCTCTTGAAAACAAAAGACATCAACTTTCCGTGTATCATGCTTTTAATCAACCTTCTCTTCCTAATACGATTTAACCCCGCTAACACTCCAGGAAACAATATTGACTTCCATTGATCATCGATGGCAAGAAATTATTAGAAGGGCAAATTAATCAGCTCACCAAAATTTTGCATTAATGATAAATATATTAAAGGAATTATTACAAAAAAAAATCAAAATAAGAGAGGTAAGCCTAATATCGTAAACTACAAGGGAAGTTACCTTGAAAAAGTCATATATGGGGGGAGGTCTCTGAATTTATCCCAAAATATTAAAGTAATTAAGTACGTAGCAGTTCTTGCTTCAGAAAATGAAGCTAGTTTAGTACATTGGATTTATTGCACAATCTTCAAACAAAAGTAAAGGCAAAGAACCATTTGCAACTAGAACACAATTATCCTTCACAAGATTTCTCCAAATAAATATATCTAATGGTCTATGAAGCAGTATTTTCCAGAGAAAAGGGGAATTATTGCTTTAATAAAATGCTCCTAGACACTACTGCAATCAGTTATCACCCTACAGGATCCCTAATATTTAAAACCGGAGGTTGGCTCAACATAACAAGATAAGATTTCATGCATTAGTATTTCATTTATTGGTGGTTTCATGCATTAGTATCAATGTCAAGTCTTTTCCTCATAACTGATTTAATCACCAGAGGAGGAAACCCAATGTAAAGTTTACCTCATTACTGAACTCAGATGTTGATTTTGTGGACTCTCGCAGCTTTCTGTAACCCATCAATTATGTACTTGCATGTCAGCTGATTCGGCGCAAAACCCACATTCCTCATTTTATCTTGAAATTTCATTAATTTTGCAATATCAGCTTCGGCACTTAGAAGCCTTACAATTGCGTTGTAACAAACTGTGTCAAATATTTCAAATTCTTGAGCAAAGAAGCTTAACAGCGATTCTGCCTCGCAGAAATTGTCTTCCTGGCAATGCCCATTTATTAAAGCTCTACAAACTTCAATATCAGGTGGCACATCATAACTAATCATTTCTTTCATCAAGGAGTTAGCATCCATGCTTCGACCTGATTTACACAAACATTTAATTATAGCTCTATATGTACCTATATCAGGCTTCAAATCTTTTGACACCATCTCTGCTTTCAAGCATAAGGCCTCATCATGGCAATCACATCTGCAGAAAGATTCAATCAACTCCCTATAGTGGTTATTGTCAGGCTCATATCTGTCACTAGATACTCGATCAATTAGAGCTTTGGCTGCAAATGGTCGATTCTCCATACAAAGAGCATCAATTAGATAACTGTATATATCACGAGATACTACTAACCCAAATCTTTGAAGCTCTGTGACTAAATTCACAGCTGAAACCAAATTATCCTGTTTTTGATGTCCTTGTACAAGAACCGAACAAGTGAACTTATCAGGGTACACCCCTTCTCCAATCATGTCATGCAATAAAAAACGTGCATCTTGCATCATCCCCCCTTTGCAATAACCAGAAATAAGAGTGTTATACAAAATAAGATCAGGCTTCAACCCACTGTCAGCCATTCTCACAAACAACTGATGTGCATCCCTCACATTTCCCTTTTTACAAAATCCATTTATCAAAGAAGTATACGTGAACAAATCAGGCGATACGCCTCTAATGTACATAATTTGATACAAGTAAACTGCATCTTTCATTCTTCCTTTCCTACAATAGCTACTAACTAATGTATTATACGTAACTATATCAGGTTGAAACCCTTCTTCTTCCATTTTCTCCATAAAATCATTGACCTTATTCACATCTTCATCCTTACACAACACATGAGTTAATATATTAAACGTACACGAATTCGGGTGCACCCCAATTCTTTCCATTTCCGCATAAACCTCCCAACATTTTTTACAATAATTCAACTTCGAAAGACCCGTTAAAAGACAGTTTATAGTAATAACACTCGGGTTAATTCCACATTTCACCGTCTTTCTAAAAGCTTTATAACCATCTTTCACCATATTCACCTTAAGAAAAGCCTTAATTAACATATCAAACACAACCGGGTCCCAATTACATAAACTACTAGATGAACCCAAACTTTCAAACACATCTACACTATGCAAATTAACCAATTCAGACATAATTTGCATTGATTGTTTAAAGTTTTTTGACCAAGTGAGTATATGAATTACAATACAGTAATTTTTAGGGTTAGGGTTTATACCCAAATCAGTTTTGACCCAATTGAAGAAACTAAGAGCAGTTAATGGATCCGACTGGCATCTCAAAATGACCCGTGAGATTTCATTGTTACTGAGATAACTAATAAGGCCAGTATCTTTGATGTTTTTTTGAAGGAGGGCAAAATGGTCACTGTTTGTGTTCTTTAGAGCTGAACATATTAGAGTAACTGTGTTTTGAGGGTTTTGGGTTTTAGGTAGAAAGTTGTGAAGAGGGTTTGAAATGGGTCTGGGGGACTCACTATAATCTGTTAGGGTTTGGAGACAATTTGATGATAATGATGAAAAATTCAGTGTTGACTGCAGAATCTTGATATTAATAACTAATTTGCAATTTGAACATGTTGATTTAATTGATTTCTGCGTTATATTCATGGAAGAATGCAAGAAATGGAGTTATTCTTCAAAATTTAGATAGAGAGGATTACCGAAGGGGACTGAAATTTAAAGATTCTGGTTCTTCTAGCTGCGTTTGTACTTGTGGGATTAGAAGGAAGCCCAGGTCTGTTTCGATAGTTCAGGGCTATAAACGTTAGTTCAGGGCTACAAACGTTCACAAATTCATATTTCAGGAGATTTGGAGGGTTTTTTTTTGTCTTTATTTTTTGGTAACTACTCCCATCATTTTATTTACCGGAGAAAATATTTACACAGTTTTAGAATCAAAACCCTTATAGATTTGCTACTAGGCATTGGAATAACCGTAGGTAAAAGTATATCAGAAATGTTAATTTCTTGAAAAGCTCTCTTTCTTTAAGATAAAATTATCTTGTATAGATGTTTTTACGGTATTGGACAATAGTCTCCCAAGATAAAACAACAACAACCAACAATACAAAGTTAGTAATGTTGATTCTGACGAAGAAAAAGAATATTGAACAGATTGCAAAGAGAAGAGAGGATTTTCTGATTTTGTTTATATTTCTTTTCTGTGTTTGAATTGAATAGTAATGTTCAATTTATAGGTGAAGAAGAGAGTGGATTCTGACTGTTGAAGTCAGATTCGTTGCAACGTTTCTGAAATCTTCAAGGATCAAAGTGTAAATAAGAAACATTTCAGGGACCAAAAAAAAATTTTGGAAGAAAGCCCGTGACCGGACCGCACGGGCGGCGACAACGCGCGCGTGGGGCTTAGCCTCTAACCCAAGCTCACCTAGGTCCTCCCCCTTCTTAAAACTTGGGTCACCCCTTTGGGCCTAAATCCTTACTCAAAACTATAATTAATATAGTCCTCAATCCTTCCATATTCAACCGATGTGAGTTCTATTATTTGGTCAAATCAATCCATCTATTTGTGTCTCAAACACCTTACTTTGTGCATCAATATCTCTTTCATTCCTCAACTAAATTTGACGATACTTGGTACTAATATCATATACTCATTTAGTATATTAGGCATGTGCGAAGAAACGATGTTTTCGACATGCGGGGCCCATGTGTTTAAGTCATTAAAAATGGGAAAAACTCAATCACATATAGTTAAATTTCCAACAATCCCCTCTTGAAAGAGAATTGGTGCACACGAGGTGTCAAAGTTCAGCAATCTTTCAGCGAAAAGATATTGTATCAAGAAAGGTAGCTTTCGGTTTTGAACCTTCCTTAGTCGATTACCATCAAATTTACTTACTGCGCGGTGAACGTGATGTCTTGAACAGTCAGTAATTAGTGTAAACCAAGACAATGATATCAATACAATAACTCCCCTTATTCATTTCTTCTTATAGTTTTGTCTGTTGTGGCCATGGACAACTCTTGGATTCTTAAGTGCGTACATTTGAAGCGGCTTGTCTTCGCACTTAAATATGTGATCTCCTATAAGGTATCCTGCTATACCCCACTCGCAAGTGTTAGAAATCATTAAAAGTTTTAGAAACTTATCATTTATCATTTATGCATGTAGTACTTAATGTCTATCGCATGAACAACCTTAGAATTATAAGAATAATAATCTGAAGTGCTCTTACTTCCAGTGAAGCGCTAAAACTAAACCTCTACAGTTTAGTTTTCCTATTGAACCAAAATTCTTGGGATCTCCAGTCATTAATTCAGTAAGGCTGGGTTACCACCATAAAGATTCTTATTGTTTGGGTTTTAAGCTCATTCCCCTAGACAGACAGAATATTTGATCTTTGGGTAGGCCTTTAGTTAATGAATTCGCTATGTTATCCTTTGATTTGACGTAATCAATGGAAATGACACTCGTAATAATCAACTGCCTAACGGTCGTATTTCTCCGACGAATATGTTTAGACTTGCCATTGTACATATTATTCCGTGCCCTTCCTAAAGCCGATTGGCTATCACAGTGAATCATCACCGAAGGTACGGGTTTATCCCAACAAGGGATATTCTCTAAGAAGTCGTGAAGCCATTCTGTTTCTTCTCTTGTTTTATCCAAAGCAATAAACTCTGATTTCATCGTGGATCGGGCGATGCAAGTTTGCTTAGAGGATTTTCAAGACACAACCCCAGCACCAATTGTAAAAACATACCCACTGGTGGATTTGGTGATCTTTATGTCCGATATCCAATTTGCATCACTGTATCCTTCCAATACGACTAGATATCTAGAATAATATAATCCGTAAGTCAACGAATATTTCAGATATCGTAGTATCCGATTTAACGTCTTCCAGTGATCAATTCCAGGATTACAGGTAAACGCAGCCAACTTATTGACTGGATAAGCGATATCGAGTCGGGTGCAGTTTGTAATGTACATTAAACTGCCAATGACATGCGCATATCACTCTTGGGATACGGGTGCACCACGATTCTTATCAATTTTGTGATTTATATCCATTGGTGACTTCATAGGGGGCACTGTCAAATATATCAAATTCCCTCAAAACATCTTCAATGTAATGAGATTGAGATAAGACCAGCCCGTCAGATGTCTTAGAAATCTTAATTCCTAAGATTACATCTGCAATACACATATCTTTCATGTCGAAACATTGTTAATATATTCTTGGTTTCCAGGATCAAGTTTAGACTACTTCCGGTGATGAGCAAGTCATCTACGTAAAGACATATCATGACAAATGAGTCAGAGTTCCCTTTAATATAGATACATTTATCACATTCATTTATGGAGAAACCTTTTGATAATAAAGTATTATCAAACTTTTCATGCCATTGTTTCGGGGCTTGTTTGAGTCCGTACAAAGACTTGACAAGTCGACATACTTTCTTTTCTTGGCCTAGAACCACATACCCCTCGGGTTGTTCCATGTATATTTCCTCTTCCAACTCTCCATTTAAGAAGGCTATCTTAACATCCATTTGATATATCTCAAGGTCACGCAAAGTTGCAATGGTTATAAATACCCTTATAGACATTAATCTAGACACATGTGAGTATGTGTCGAAGTAATCGAGGCCTTCCTTTTGTCTGTAGCCTTTGACTACTAATTTGGCCTTATACTTTTCAATAGTTTCATCTGCTTTGTACTTTCTTTTGAGTATCCACTTACAACCCAATTGTTTGCTTTTCGGAGGAAGATCAACCATTTTCCAAGTATGGTTTTGCATGATGGAATCTATTTCGCTTTCTATTGCTTCTGGAGTTGACAATGCTTTCTTAATTGTCCTCGGTTCATTTTCAACCATATAGGTTAGAAATTCTGGACCAAAAGTTTGGTTCTTTTTGGCCATTTTGCTCCGTCTTGGTTCAACCTCTGAAACCCCTAAGTTCTATAGATCTGAAATATTAAGTTCTGGATAGTCAGTAACTTCTGAGTCATGTAGATCTGAAACGTCTAATTTTGGATAATCAGAAACTCTCGGGTCTTGTTGATTTTGAGCGTTTTGTTCATAACTTCATTTGCGGGAAATTTTTTTTTCCTTTCGAGGAAAGATCTGTTCAAAGAATTCAGCATTTCTTGATTCCATGATCGTATCCTCGTGGATATTAGGTATCTCCGACTGATACACTAAGAAGTGATAAGCACTACTGTTATTTACATATCCGATGAATAAGTAATCTACAGTCTTAGGTCCAATTTTGACCTATTTTGGTTTAGGTACTTCGACCTTTGCCAAACAGCCCCACACTTTCAAATATTTATAAGTGGATTTCTTTCTTTTCCATGATTCATATGGAGTTTTATCCTTACGCCTATGCAGAACTCTATTGAGAATTGTATTGGCGGTAAGAATCGTTTTGCCCCACATGTTTTGAGTTAAACCATAATTGATAAGTAAAGCATTCATCATTTTCTTTAACTTACGGTTTTTGCGCTCGGTAATACCGTTAGACTGAGGTGAGTAAGGAGCGGTCGTTTGATGAACAATGCCGAATTGAGCACAGTATTCTTCAAACGGTGTTATGTATTCTCCTCATCTATCACTGCGAATTGCCTTAATCTGTAGGTTTAGTTGATCTTCAACTTCTGCTTTGTAACGTTTAAATGCTACAAACGCTTCATCTTTACTTTTCAACAAGTAAACATAACAATATCTTGTACTATCATCAATAAAATTCACAAAGTACTTGTTCCCCCTCTAGTTTGCACAAACTTTAAATCATATATGTTGGTGTGAATAAGTTCTAGAGGAGCGGTATTTCTTTCGATTGAATGGAAAGATGATTTGGTTAATTTTGCCTTTACGCATACCTCACATTTATGTTGAAGGTTTATGTCTAAGGAAGGCAACAATTCCAACTTTACTAACTTTTGAATGGATTTGTAGTTAACGTGTCATAATCTATGATGTCATAAATTAAAGGATTCAAGCAATTAGGTAGAAGGCTTTATTTTATTAGATGAACAGATTACAGACATAGTATTTATTTTGAAGAGGTCGTCACAAGC
The DNA here is from genome assembly GCA_029783415.1 of Anisodus acutangulus. NCBI lineage: Eukaryota > Viridiplantae > Streptophyta > Magnoliopsida > Solanales > Solanaceae > Anisodus > Anisodus acutangulus. Next base: position 22,900,921 of record CM056497.1, on the reverse strand, counting down.
GAAGCCCCTTCCTACAAATATATCATTCTTAGTTATTACAAATTTATTGGACTAAAAAATATGCTAAAGTCAGCCTTGACCAACAGTGGCCCTGAAACCAAGTTCTTGCGGATGTCAGGGATGTGCATCACTTCCTTCAGAGTAAGCTCTTTGCCTGGATCATTTTGAGGACAACATTTTCAACCCCTTGCACTTCAGAGGTAGCGTCGCTGCCCATGAACAGCTTTTTGCCCGTGATTGGGGCGTAAGAAGAGAATGCACTCTTGCCAGAGCAGATGTGATGGGTTGCACCCGTGTCTATCCACCATTGCCTTGGATTCTTCACCAGATTTGCCTCCAACACTACAGCTGAGAAATCCACAATTACGTCGTCAAGGTTCGAAGGACCACCCTCATTTTGTACAATGTTAGCCTTGACCTTGCCTTTGTACTTGGTTTTTCCTTCTGTTCTCGCTTTAGTTTGAGGCACTCTTTGATCACATGTCCAGGCTTTCCACAGTGATGTCAGTTTCCTTTGAACCTCTCCATCGGTTGGCTTTTGCCATCTCCCTGGAACTTGCGCTTTTTGTTAGCGTTTTCCTTTGAATCAACCAGATTTGTTTTTGCCTCCATTGGCTGTTTCCCTTAGATATAGCCCTTTTATTGTCCTCATGTATTTGTAGTTGGATGATAAGGTCTTCAAACCCCATTTCTTTTTTGTCTTTAGTTTGAGATAACTCATGAACTCGTTCCATGAGGGAGGCAATTTCTCAATTAAAGATGCAACCAGAAACTGCTCATTTGGCTTCATTCCTTCCAAATCCAGATGATGAAGAATCATTTGAAACTCCTGGATTTGGGACATCATTGATTTACAATCCACCATTTGAAATTTTAGAAACTTTCCAATGATGAATTTCTTTGCGTTGTATTTTTTCTAGAGTTTTTCCCACAACACCTTTGTCGTCTTCACGGTGCAATACACAGTATAGAGTGTATCCGATAGACCGTTCATAATGCAATTTTTGCACATGAAATCACTATGATTCCAAGCATCCAGTGTTAACTTCAGGGCATTTGTGACCTGGATATCTTCGCCCACTTCAGTCATTGTGTTAGACTGAGTGTCTATTGCATCCCCACCAGAACGAGGATCTTCTGTCAGAAAGCGTGACAGGTTCAACGTAGTAAGATAAAACATCATCTTTTATTGTCATCTCTTGAAATTGGTACCCATAAACTTTTCTTGGCGTTCGCTTTGGAAACTGGTAGGAGCGGAACTATTGACAATGGTTGAAAAAGACATCTTTCAAAAACTTAGAAATATATTTTGTCTTAAATTTTAGGTAAAAGTGTATCAGAAAGGCTAATCAAGAAAGAAAAGTTGAGTCGAGAGATGACTCTTTTTCTTTAAAATAAAATTGCCCCATATAGATGCTTTTACGGTATTGGACAATAGTCTCCCAAGATAAAACAGAAACAACCAACAATACAAAGCTAGTAATGTTTATTCCGGCGAAGAAAAAGAATATTGAACAGATTGCAAAGAGAGGAGAGGATTTTCTAATTTTGTTTATTTTTCTTTTGTGTGTTTGAACTGAACAGTGATGTTCAATTTACAGGTGAAGAAGAGGGCGGATTGTGACTGTTGAAGTCAGATCCGTTGCAACATTTTTGAAATATTCAAGGACTAAAGTGTAAATAAGAAACATTTTAGGGACCAAAAGAGAATTTCAACAGAAAGCCTGTGACCCATGAGATTTTAAGAGCAGGTTACTATTAGATCACAATGGAAACCGACTATAGCCGATTCGTGCAAAGATGCCATCAATGTCAAATTTATGGAGATCTAATCAAGGTCCCACAAAATGAGTTTAATGTCATGATCTCACCCTGGCCATTTTTAGCTTAAGGCATGGACGTCATTGGGCCCATAGAGCCATCAACATCTAACAGACATCACTTCATCCTAGTTGCCATAAACTACTTCACCAAGTGGGTCGAAGCTACTTCTCATAAGTTGGTAACAAAGAAAGTGGTAGCCAACTTTGTGCATAATAACATCATATGTCAATTTGGTATCCCAGAGTCAATCATAACAGATAATGGAGCGAACTTGAATAATCATCTGATGAAAGACATATGTGAACAATTCCATATCACTCATAGGGATTTAACCACATATAGGGCACATATGAACGGAGCCGTAGTGGCAGCAAATAAAAACATCAAGAGAATCTTAAGAAAAATGACCGACAATTACAAGTGTTGGCATGAACAACTACCCTATGCGTTGCTAGGATATCGGACAATCACTCGGACTTCAACTGTAGCAACTGCATACTTACTTGTCTACATCACTGAAGCAGTAATACCAGCCGAGGTAGAGATACTCTCATTCAGAATCAAACAAGAAGCATAACTAGACAACGCATAGTAAGTTCAGAAAAGATATGAGAAATTGGATCTGATCGACGAGAAAATGATGGTTACCGTATGTCACGGTAAACTCTATCAACAGAGAATGACACTCGCCTTCAATAAACGGGTAAGAGCCCAAGCTTCCAAATAGGATAATTGGTACTCAAGAGCGTGTTTCTACACCAAGACGAGTACAAAGGAAAGTTCACACCCAATTGGCAAGGGCCCTACATGGTGTGCAAGTACTATCGGAATGAGATGTCATCCTCGCAAAAATAGATGGCCAAGTGTGACCCAAAGCAATCAACTCAGACGCAATCAAACGATACTATGCGTGAAGACATGCCTATCAGTCGTAATTATTTTTACTTGTAATCACATATCTTTTACTTGTAACCGCACATTTCTTTTGTTTGTAATCGCACTTCTTTGCTTGTAATTGCATTAGAAAAACAAAATTATTCCTTATAACGAACTACGCGAGGACATGATTTCCAAAAAGGGGATACGTAGACGTCCATTACGAACTCGGTGATAATATTACTCAAATCTATCATTCCTTGTAATGAACTACGTGAGGACCTGATTCCCCAAAAAAGGGATATGTAGGCGTCCATTACGGACTCGGTCACAATATTACCCAAATCTATCATTCCTTGTAACGAACTACGTGGTGACCAAATTCCCAAAGAGAGATGTGTAAGCGCTCTTTGAGCTCAGTCGCATTATTACAAAAATCAACCATATTTATTATGAACTACTCAATGACCTGATTCTCAAAGAGGGATATGTAGGTGCTCTTCGAGCTCGATTGCATTATTATAAAAATCAACCATATTTATTCTAAACTACATTTCGACCTGATTCCCGAGATAGGATACATAGGCGATCTTCGAGCTTGGTCGCACCAAACAAAATACCAAAGAAACCCTTAGAGACATTAAGAATATGAAAAATCGCCTCACACAATGTAAACCGACGCAGAATTTTTAAGAAGATCTCAAAAATATCATCAACCAACCAGCTCAAAGGATCATCCGATCCAAGCTCATAAACCGGGGAAAAATTGTTGAGAGGGACTCAAAAATTCATTCAAACGCAAATCTATGCAAGAGTCAGCCGATCCAAATCAGCAACTAAGCAAATTTTTGAGGGGGCCTAAATTTTTTTACCAAAGACAGACGGAAAGCAAAAGCAGAGCGTCAAAGACGGTCAAAGAACCTCACTCAAGTGAATATGTCATGATATGAGTTAATAATATTTTAAATATATAAAATATCTTGGTCAAAAAATTCATTTTCCAAAAAAATATTTTCAAATATTTCTACTCAAAATACCTTCTCTCATTACACTAGGACCGCAAGAGGGATCGAGACCAAAAAAATAGAGAAATAACACAGTGAGAGTCAGCGACAGGGATCGATCGCATAGGCAACTAACAAATCTTTTTGTGATTGTAGGTCATTAGAATGTCATTGGGAGGACGATAGACTTTTTCTACTAACTTGTTTATTCATGAATGAAATAGCTACAACAAAAGCCATTCTGACATCGGAAAACATATGCCAGGACCTGAGAGCCACCGACAAAGCAAGGACACAACACCAGACCTAAGAGTCGCAGCTAGAGAAAAAATGCCATGAGGGGCATGAGGTAAAAATGTACAACCTGACCCTGCGAGTCCAGGTGTCTGAATGATTTAATTCCTATCGAAATACTACGGTCTTCATTTAAAAGTCCAAGTGATGTAATTTTGGCCGAAGGGTTGCAGTCTTCACTCCAAGTGTCAGAATGATAGACTTCCATCCGAAAGGCTGCAGTCTTCATTCAATAGTCTAAGTGATGTAATTTAGGTTGAAAGGTTGCAGTCTTCACTCCAAGTGTCTGAATGATGTAATTCTAGGCGAAAGGCTACAATCTTTATTAAAATGTCTGAGTGATCTAATTTTTTCCAAAAGGCTGCAATCTTCACTCCAAGTGTCTGAATGATGTAATTCCGACCGAAAGGCTGCAGTCTTCACTCAAAAGTCTGCGTGATGTAATTCCTGCCAAAAGGTTGCAGTCTTCATTCCAAGTGTCTGAATGATGTAATTTTGCCCGAAAGGCTGCAATCTTCATTTAAAAGTCCGAGTGATGTAACTTCGGCCGAAAGGTTGCAATCTTCACTATAAATATCTGAATGATGTAATTCCAGTCGAAAGGTTGCAGTCTTCATTCAAAAATCTGAATGATGTTATTCCGACCGAAAGGCTATAGTCTTCACTCCAAGTATCTGAATGATGTCATTCCGGTCGAAAGGCTGCAGTCTTCATTCAAAGGCATGAGTGATGTAATTATGGTCAAAAGACTGCAGTCTTCATTCAAAGATCTGAGTGATGTAATTTTGGCCGAAAGGGTGCAGTCTACACTCCAAGTATCAAAATAATATAATTCCAACCGAAATGTTGCAGTCTTCATTCAAAAATATGAGTGATGTAATTCCAGCCGAAGGTTGCAGTTTTCACTCCAAGAGTTTGAATGATGTAATTCCAATCGAAATGTTGCAGTCTTCATTCAAAAGTCCGAGTGATGAAATTCCGGCCAAAAGATTGTAGTCTTCATTCAAGTGTCAGAATGATGTAATTCGGGCGGAAAGGTTGCAGTCTTCATTTAAAAGTCCGAGTGATGTAATTTCAACTGAAAGGTTACAATATCCACTCCAAGCATCAGAATGATGTAATTCCGGCGAAAAGGTTGCAGTCTTCATTTAAAAGTCCGAGTGATGTAATTTTAGCTGAAATGTTACAGTATCCACTCCAAGCATTAGAATTATGTAATTCCGGTCGAAAGGTTGCAGTCTTTATTCAAAGTATGAGTGATATAATTTCAGCCGAAAGGTTGCAGTCTTCACTCCAAGAGTCTGAATGATGTAATTCCGGACAAAAAATTGCAGTCTTCATTCAAAAGTCTGAGTGATGTAATTTCGGCTGAAAGGTTATAGTCACCACTCCAAACGTCATAATGATGTAATTCCGACCAAAAGGTTACAATTTTCATTCAAACGTCTGAGTGATGTAATTTCGGCTGAAAAGTTGCAGTCTTCACTCCAAGAGTCTGAATGATGTAATTTTGGCAGAAAGGTTGCAGTCTTTATTCAAAGGTCAGAGTGATGTAATTGCGGTCAAAATGCTGCAGTCTTCACCCCAAAGTCCGAATGATGTAATTCGGTCAAAAGCCATAGTCTTTGTTCCCAAAGAATCAAACTACACCACAAGGTCAATAACATCTAGCAAGAAGAGCTAGGTGGTGTCGCAGGTGACATTCTCTCAAACAAACACTCCCCAACAAGTCAATAGAACCAGATAGTGTCGGAAGTGGCATCTGCTTAAACAACAAAACTCAAGCATAACCAGATGGTATCGGAGGAGGCGCCCGCTCAAAAGAAATCAACCAAGAGGGTAAAACAAACAAAGCCGCGCAGGTATGAAAAATATAAAAAATAATAATCAACACGTAGGTCTCAACATATGGAAACATGTCAAAGCTACAGGAGGTGGAAAGTAGAAAGACTAGATCCAGATACATGCAGAGCAAACATGAAACTTGTTCTTAGGTAGACGATCATAAATATGTGTCAATGAGAGTCAAGCTCTCTACATATGAGCTTGAACATCACTCCGCGCAGACCTCGCTCGCAAATCACAAAGTTTTTATTTTTTAAACCCGTAAACGGTCGGGCATATACCGGAAGGGTCAAAGGAATTTCCACATAAGGGATACCCTTTTTGGGTCATCTAGTCAAACTATAAGTGACATGATTCCCGAAAATCAGGGATATGTAGGCTACTCAATCTCTGAGGATCGATCACATTCAAATAAAATCATTCCGGGAAGTATCAGCTTTTTAGTAGTTTAATCGAGTCGAACTACAAGTGACCTGAATTCTTATGTACCCTGAGATATGTAGGAAACCCAAAAACCAGGGTCTGGAACAATTTTCAAAAATTGCATGAAAACGAGAAGTATTTCCTATTGGTCGGCTAAAAACTAGGTCAATCAAATTTTGCTACTCAGGGATGGTCTAGTTATTCCCGAACAACGAAGGGACAATTGCTGACACCTAATTTTTATCCTCCAATACTTTTATTTAATTATTCTGGAATATTTTATCACTTTATTTGACAAAATATCACTTGGTATATATATATATATATATATATTGTATATCATATCCTAATTTTACATAATTTGATCATTAATTATAATTTTAGAATTTTAACCAATAGTTATAAATGTAATTATCTAAAAAAATAAATCAAAATTAAAGGATTAATGTTTCGCTCCGTCAAAGTCGGAAAATTGCTTAATTAAAATGATAATGGAATTACATCTTAATCTTTAGTCATGTTTTAATTTAAAAGACATTTGTATGATTTTAATCTCCTTAATCCTAAATAGTGTCAAATTTAGACTTAAAACAAAGCTTTTGATCTAATTAGGTCATAATTGAAATTAGTGGACACCTTTTAAATTTTAAAATAACCACATTTACAAAATGTGGCCATTCATCACTTAAGCTTGTCAAAAGGCCGATTGGGGCATTTTTTCCCGTATAATCACGGCCACGCCCAGCCCATGACCACATCGTAAAGAGGGAAAAAGCCCCTCTTCTTTTTCTTTTACGATTTGGCACAAGGCTTTGCCTTGCTCTGCATCTCCATTGCCAAAAATGGCAATATGACAGTGGTATACGTTGCTTTGATCCTTGTTGCTTCGACGAGAGAGGAAAGAGCATTTATTGCTCCCCTCCTCTCTCCTTCACGACATGGTACCACCGTACCACCACCCTTCAATCTCAAGGTCAGGTTTACCCCTCTTATATGCTTTTTCTGCTAGCATTAATTGCTTCTTGTCCGATTACGAATTCAAATCCTTCATTCTCATTGGTTGAGAACCCCATTGGAGGGAAATTTTTCCCTAAAAAGGAGTTCTTAGATTTTGTAGCCAAGTGTCCAAATTGTCATCAAGTGAAAGCCGAGCACCAGAGGCCTTGTGGGTTAGCTCAAAATATTGGGATTAATGTTTGGAAATGAGGGATGATATACATGGATTTTATAACAGGTCTACCTCGCTCAGCCCGAAGACATGATTCGATTTGGGTGATTGTGGACTAACTTACCAAATCAACCCACTTATTGCCAGTTAAGACCACAGATTCAACAGAGGATTATGCTAAGTTGTACATCCGAGAAATTGTCATGCTTCATGGGACCCAGTGCCCATCATTTCAGATCGTGGTGCTCATTTCACATCGCACTTTTAGAAGTCTTTCCAGAAAGGATTGGGTACTAAGGTAAATTTCAGCACAACTTTCCATCATCGTACATATGGCTAGGCAGATCATACTATTAAGATCCTTGAGGATATTTTGAGGGTTATGTCTTTGATTTTAAAGGTAATTGGGATGATCATTTGTCTCTCATTGAGTTTGCTTATAATAACAGTTATCATGCTAGTATTCAGATGACACCGTTCGAAGCTCTGTATGTGGAAGGTGTAGATCGCTGATTGGTTGGTTCGAAGTTGGTAAAGTAGAGTTGTTAGGACCATACTTGGTCTATAAGGCTATGGATAAAGTCAAACTAATTCAGGAGCATTTGAAAACAGCTTAGAGTCGCCAAAAGTCCTATTTGGATGTGAGGCGTAGAGACTTGGAGTTTCAAGTTGGTGATTGTGTATTTCTAAAAGTTTCACCTATGAAAGGTGTCATGAGATTTTGAAAGAAAATAGAAGCTCGGTCCCAGATATATCAGACCATACAGGACTTTGAGGAGAGATGGCCAGGTGACTTATGAAATTGAATTTCCACAAGACTTAGTTGTTATTCATCTAGTGTTTCATGTATCCATGTTGAGAAAGTGTGTGGGAGATCCGTCGCTGATTGTCCCTATCGATTCTGTTACAGTTAAGGATGGGCTGACCTATGAAGATGTCCCAGTGGCTATTTTGGATCGCCAGATTCGAAAGTTGAGAACTAAGGAAGTTGCCTAGTTTTCAAACAAATCCAATGTTGGGCCAAGCCTTGCCAACCGGTAATAGCCAAAGGAAAAAAAGGGAGATAGGGAAGAGGAGATTTGAAAGTGTTGTGGAGAAGTCTAAATATTTAGGAGTCTACATGGGAAGCCGAAGAAGACATGAAGTCCAGATATCCGCACTTATTTGAAGAACAAGCAGAAAATGTTGAAGGTAACTAACCTTTACATATGTATCTCTTATTCAGTTCCGTAATTCAGTTTAGTATTCAGTTCAGTGTTCAATTTAGTATCCAGCTCAATATTAATATGTTTATGACAGTTCAGTATTCTCATGTTTTCATCAGTCACGTTTAAGGTCCAGTCTCAGTCTTAATCATGATCCACCATTCAAGGACGAATGATCCCAAAGGGGAGATATTGTAATACCTCATACCTTCAAGCTAGGCCACGTTTATGATTCAAGGGTTTAGGAACCAAAACGGGAGTTTAAAGTTGAAAACCAATTTTAGCTCTGCAGATTAAATTTGACAACAAGATCTACAGACCGTAAAATATTCAACGGCCTGTCAAAATGAAAGGCATGTTGTAAACTCTACGGACCGTATAAATTTATACAACTTGTCAATTTCCACCGTCTCAGAACATCAGCCTTCACAACTCACTGGAAATTTGCAAAAATACAATACGGTTTGATTATATGGACCGTACAATTATTGATGGTCTAGATCCAGGCCGTCAAAATATTGACAGTCCGTCAATTTCATCCGGCAACAAAAAGTATAAATACACAACTTAATTTTTTTTTTAAATCAATTTTTCATATTCTCAAACCCAGAACGAAGGCTCTCTCTTCCCAACCTTCTCCTACACCAATGTAAGTTTTTTTCACGTGATTCTAACATAATCCTAATGAATTCTAAGTAGAATCCAATGTTCTTAACCTAGAATTTTCAGGATAAACCCAATTGAAGGTTTCAAAGTTCAATTTTTGGAGTTTTTCTTCAAATTTCAGATTTTTTATACAAGTTTGGGAGCGATTAAGGTATGTAAAGCTTCTATCTACTTGTGGAAACGTCCTTAATCATCCCCACACCTCGTTTATCGAGATTACCGTGAATTATTTCAAAATTTGAGAATTTTTCCCTAATTCATGAAAAGACTGGAATGTCTATCCTCAAGATTATAAATTCATAGTTGTTCATAATTATCGTTTTGATTGTTCTAAACTCAATGCGTAATCAATATGGACTTGTGTTTGATATCCACAAGTCTTGATTTAGAATATTCAGCATGTTAAAGCTCTAGTACTCATAATCAGTTCAGTATTTCATGTCCAGTACTTCATGTTCATTATTTCATATCACTATAGTTTCGTAATCTAGTATCATGTTGAGCACCTGTATTTTGGGCCCAAGGCCACATATTATTTTAGGTCCAAGACCACATTTATTGTATACATATACTTGGGCCCAAGGCCATAGATTTGTGCACATATATTGGGCTAAGGCCACATTTATTTATTACTTTAGTTAAACATGTGATTCTCTATTTCAGCACAGGAAGTATTCTTATTATTTGCTTCCTTGTTCAATTATCATTTTCAGACTCAATATAGTATCTGTTTATTGATTTGGGTTGTCCTTTTCCCGAGTATCCCACAACTAATTATTTTTTTCAGTTGCTTTACATACAGTACAATTCAAATGTACTAACTTCCCTTTGCATGGGCCCTACACTTCACGATGCATGTGTCGAGTTTCAGGACGGCGGATCAGCTTAGTAGGATTAGGGGTGAGCACGGGTACAGGGTACCCAGATACCCGACCGGAACCGACACTAACGGGTAGGTTCCGGGTAGATATATTATAATAACGGGTAGGGTCCGGGTAGTAAAATTAGGAACCGATCAATGTCGGTCCTGGTTCCTGCTCCAAGAAATAGAGACAGTGGTACCTAATTCTAACCGATACTCCTAACCTATAAAATATTAAATATTTTTACTTTTTTTAGAAACATTTGGACCACTTTTAACTTTCTCCAAAATTGTTTGTTGCACGCCTACACATTGATTTTCCCTACCCCAAGACGTAAATATTTTAGCTTTTTCACCCCTTTATTCTAGAATGCTCTTTGTGCCCTAAGAGAAAACACCCAAAACTCTCTTAATAACAATGGCGTTTTAGTTACACCACCGAACTTCATCGTCGTCGTTGTTGAAGCTTTCTTTCAGGTACTTTCATCGTTGTCGTCATTGAAGCTTCACCTTTGCCTCTTTCTCTCCCTTGGTTGTGTTCACGTCATTCCTAAACTGCATATGGGTTCATATCTAACTCTTCAATTTCTTTTTAATATCATATGCTTCTGTTCTATTTCAGGCGATACTCATCTTCAATTTGTATTACTTTTTTTATTTGAAATGTAAATCTATTTTTAAAATTTGTGTATATTTTTGTAGTTGTGAAGATGAAATTTAGGGATTTACTAGTATAATAAAGCTTTTCTTTTGTATCGAAGAGCTTATGAACACGAAAATAAGTTTAATTCAGATATTTTCAAATTTATTTTGAAATCAACACGTTCAATTAATTGAGTGTCAAATTTGGCTTGCAATTTTAGGTTTTGGTTACAGAATTAACTTTTCTACAATGAATAAGTTTTCTAAAACTTCTTATAAGTGTACTAAAAACTCCAATTGCAGGCTAAAAAACTACTTGATGAAATTATTTTAGGACTCTTTTTTATTCTCATAGGCTTAAAAATTGTTGCTTAATTTGTGTTTTTATTTATTGTAGGGAACCTACGGACCAGAGGTCGGTAGGTTCCGGGTAATGATTGCTACGGGTAGGTTCCGGGTAGTAAATTTAGGAACCGATCTTTTACCGGGTAGGGTCCGGGTAGTTAAAAAATGTTAGGGTACCCGGACCCGTTCACCCCTAAGTAGGATTGCCCAGTATCAGTTGCTTGGTGAGCTCTATCTCATTCGGGGTGTCAGTCTATTATTTTAGCATTATATTTTGAGATAGAGGTATACCAGGGCCTTGTTCTGGTAGACAGTTTTCAATCAGACTCATGTCAAAAGTTTCATAAACTAGACTAGTTCAGTTTGTCAGACATGTCAGTATTTACTATTTTCAAACTTGTGATCTTTTCAGACTTCTTCCACTATGATTATTTCATATTATAAACTCAGTATTATATTTTTTATGTTTTAAACCATTACTATAGTATGTTTTGATGCCCATATTGTTTCAGAAGTCATGTGATTCGCTCGGTCACATGCAGCCAGACACCAAGTGTCGTGTTTCGCCCAGGTCATGGTTTGGGGCGTGACAGTGTACTCCATATCCACATATGGTAGCTCAGTCATGCCTGTGTCAGTTATGAAATCCCAGAAATCCTTTTATCTCACTATCCTGGATTGCATTTCCTTGAATTCTGTCTTCAATACTCAACACTACATTATAGTCATCCATTATGAGCCATGGTTTTTGAGTTCTACTGTCAATCTCTCTTAGTTTCTCTCATAGTTTTTTGTCTATCATGTACTATGTGTAATCCATATATAGCAGCTAATATTAGATTTGCCCCACTCATTTCTGTAATTTCTACCAAGATAAATTGTATGACTTTGTACTGTTGTGACTTGCACTTGTTTAGGATTTCATATCACCCATATTCTACCTCTTGTTCTTGGTGTTGAATTTGAAATCCATTCCCACCCCGATGCTATTTTTTGAATGACTTTTCTAATTTTAGTGGCATTAGTCTTATGTTCAAGAATGGCTAGGACACTAATTTAATTGCTTCTAATATACTCCTTTAGCTCATTTTGCTTATATATTTTATTCATCCTCCTCGCATTCCAAGTGACAATCTTCATTTGGGAAGAGGGGAATTCCTCATGATATTTTCCCCCACTTGTGCTACCATGTTCAACTGTGTTATTCCTCTCTGTCCGTCTTTGTTGGATCTCATTGGAATTTAAGTCTTGAAAAACATTACCTGTGCTCATTCATTGCTCATTGCTTTGTGTTCTAGATGGTATTTTATTACGAGATCCTCCCCTTACTACTATCCAGTCATTTGCTTAGATATTAGGTCCTCTTATGTTCTGGTTCATTTGTTCTATCCTCAGTTGATGCTTTGGATAATTTCTGCCTTCATATCGCTTAGCTTTCTGGTACGAAGGCTTGTTGTTGTTCTGCCCATTAGCATTCTTCCCTAATTGTTGATCTCTATTTGCTGAAACTGCAGGCTTTGATGGATTTGTGACTTTGTGGTTTCTGAATATTGGCATAATTGTGCCCAATTTGGAGGCATTTCTCACAATATTCAAGTTCCCAGTTGTATGCTCAATGACCCCTTCACAATATTCAGGTTCTCATATTGCCATGGCGCACCAATTGCTGGGGAATTACCTATCACATACAAAGTAAGAGCAAACTGCCATTTCTCGAACTCCTCCTCAACATCTTCCTAATCCAATGTCAATACTGTCTTTCCTTCATGTATTGTAAGTGCATAGTAGTTTAGACACATTCCCTTTCCTGCAACTATGTTTGCCCACGTCTGAATTTCTGTTGGGATTTCTTTTTTCACCATTTCTGGTGTGTTTGCTGTCGTTTCATTCACATGTATCATCTCCTCTGATAGCTCTTTCGCCGAGCTTTCAGTTGTTATCGGACTTTGCTGCGCAATAGGGTTTGTTGGCGGCGTCAATATCTTGATTTTACACATTTAAAACATATTTTATTATTAAATGAAGTGTCACCTTAAAAGACAATAATCTTAACTCTAAAATTTTCTTGTAAAAAAAAATTATCAAAGAAACTAAACAAATCTAAGAGGGTTAAAAGAGTTGGGTTACATCTAATTTCTTATCATATTTATGTATTTCTCCCATTAAAAAAAATCTTCGCTCTTTAAAGTTTAACAACTATTAAATAGAACATAAATTTCAAAAAATAAAATATTTTTCAAGGGAAAAAAACTTCAAAAACTCAATATCAAATAGAAATTCTTAACTATGTGAGAAATAATTGAAAGTAAATGAAAAAATTGGAAGGAGCTACTTTGTACACTTAATAAAAGGTTTTGATCTTGCTAAAGAAATTGTGATTATTGTCATGCAAAAATGAAAAAAATTGATCAAGTATCAATTTTATTTCTATAGAACTAAATTTATGCATATGATCACAATTACATAAATAAAAAAGTATTAATCTTCAAAAAACTGAAAGAGAAAAGACTTATTAGTCATTCGTTTAGCAAAAAGGAATGTTTCAGGGACATATTTTTCATCCTTTTGATGTGTATTTTTTAAGGAAAATAATCCCTTCATATTTTTTTCTTTTCCTTTATTTTCTTCTTTTTGTTCTTCCGTTCATCGTTTTAGAAAATAGAAGTCAAATAAACCTGACTCTAAAATAAAAAGGTTAATTGGAAAAAAAGAAGTAAATTTCATTAGTTTTAAGAGGCAAATTTGAGTAAATTCTTAATGATAAAGATATATTTGTGATCAAATTCAAACGGATGACAAATTTATTCTATTTTCTATAGTTGAGGGGCAAATCTTAGTCATTGCAATAACGATAAGGCATATTTAAGACCAAACTCAAACTGAGTGCAAATTTCATAATTGAAGGGCATTTTTGTCCCTTGCAAATAATTTAAAGATGTTACAAGCTTGAAAGCTAAACAAAGCAGATATCATCGTTATTAGAAATGGTTAAACTAACACATCTAAAGTCCTAATGCCTTGTTTGCTAATAACAAATGGTGCAAAATTGTCCTTGATTCAGCTTCACCAGTTCGTAAGGTCCCTGAATTTAAAATGTTAATTTACTGCAGCTCATCATTGATCTTGGGATAAGTTACTTCCGTGGAACACGTGGGAAATTAATTAGGAAGAAAATCCCTGATAATCATATGGGAAGTTTGATTCAAATCCCATTGAGTTAAATTGGTACTCAGAACCATTTTGAGAAGTTCCTGCAGACATATTGAAGGAAGGCGGAAAATTCTCCACAAAGTTGTTGCTTGGAATTATGGAAGAATTAGGCATAAAGTTGTAATCTTGATGATCAGTCTTAACGTGGGATGATGATGAAGGGGAATTATATGAGGGAATATATGGCACATTGTTAGGATCATGATGAGTGTTGAAGTCGTCTTTGGAGATACTGAGGTTTTTTTGAAAATTCAAGAGAATTTCCTGCGGATTTTGATGTGGCACGGGGATTAGTTGTTGATGTTGTTCATGATTTCCTAAGTTAGGTTCTTGATTTTGAGGTACTAGTATAGCCAAAGGTGCTGGTGCTGGATTCACATTGTTGACGCTAGCATTACCACCTTGATTGCAAGTGTGTCTTCCTCGATACGTGACTTCGAAAATGGTGGGATCTTCATCGGATCTTTGAACTTGTTTTGTGGCCAAACAACCTTGGACATGTCGAAGCGTGCATCTATAATAACCTCTGCATTAAAAGGAGCAAAAATAAGTTGCTAGACAAATCCAAGTTTATAGTATTATTCATGTTTTAATGTAATACCTAGGATGTTTGGCACCAAGAATATCTTTCTGGCCATATTTTCTCCAATTAAAACCATCATCAAGAGTCCCTTCAATTGGCGCCCCTGGATGAATTTGAACTTGCTTTGTCCACCGTGGTGTACTGCTCTTCCTGTGACATTAGAAACATCGACATATTAGTACTAGTGAATAAAGTCCAGTAACCAAACATGAATTTAATTACTCATAATACATATGCATCAAGGAATTTATGAGAAGGGAAAAAATTATAAACCTCTTGTGGGTAGCATGATGATCTTTGGGTTCGAGGTCACGATCAGAATCTTCACTATGAGGAGGGCTTGATCGCGGAGAATCAGACATTCCAAAAATGGGAATTGCAGGGGAATTGGAAAGTGCTACTAGTGAATTATTAGAATTGTCTCCACTACTATTGTATTGGAGCAAGGACAGAGCCTTGTCAAATTTGGACTGGATGTTGTGAAGCAAGAATTCCCGAGTAGTTTCGGGTGAAGCAGAGGAATTATAATTAGGAGCATTGAGATGGAGTTGGAGCTGCTGAACGAGGTCCCTTCCTTGAGTTAATTCACTTACAAGTCTATTAAACTCAGTACCATTGTCAGTTCCATAGTTGTCCATATTGAGGAATGCAAGAGGAAGACAGAGTATTAGGAATATGAAAGTTAAAGTGGTGAAACCATGCAAGAAATGAAGTTATATATGTTGGAGAATTTTTGTAAGTTTGTTTGTGATTTTGAATTGCAGAAAAAAGGAGTAAAAAGAAGAGATATATAAAGGTATAGTATATGAGAAGCAGGAATTAGAGAAAGTTTGACCGCAGAATAGTTTGGGTGGACCAGTCTTCGGTCAAGGGAATTGTAGTATAAGTAAGCTAGTCTAATTGCTGACCATTTCAAACTAATTAACCTAACCATCAACTTCATTTTTTGAAGTTTTAAACTCTAAATCCCATTTAACACCCCCACCCCACACACATGCAGTAGGGTAGGGGGTGGGAAAAATAAGTTGGTCTTTGATAATCAAATGTTGGAGCAACAAACATGGACTGGATCGAATAAATGATTAGGACTGAAAAAGAGAGTTTGGTGTAAAATAGTGTAATTCTCCTCTATGGAGTTCTCTTGTTAATGTCATATATATAAAGTATATAATTGGAGTCCTAATAGAATTAGATATCTATTTTACCTTAATTACACTAAATATTAATTACAAAATATATTGTGAATATATATGATATATATTCACTATCACACCCCCTCAGTCGGAGAGGGAGGAGGCCGGACGCTGAGACTGAATCTGAAGTCAAGAAACAGTTGCCGAGGAAGCCCCTTTGTGAAGATATCTGCGTACTGATACGAAGAAGGAACATGCAACACCCTAACGTGACCCATTGCAACCTTCTCACGAACAAATTGAATATCCATCTCAATATGTTTGGTTCGCTGATGCTGAACCGGGTTATGAGACAAGTAAACAACAGATATGTTATCACAGTAAATCAAAGATTCCTTACGTATGGGACAATGAAGCTCAAGAAGAAGATTTCGGAGCCAACAGAGCTCGACAACAACATTCGCAACGCCTCGATATTCTGTTTCTGCACTCGAATGGGAAAGCGTGGTTTGCCGCTTGGTAGACCACGATATGATGTTATCCACCAAAAACACACAGTATCCGGACGTAGAGCGACGGGTGTCCGGGCAGCCTGCCTAATCTGCGTCTATGTAAGAGAACAATCTAGTCGGTGCTAAGGGATATAAATGAAGTTCATAGTCAAGAGTGCCCTTAACTTAGCGAATGATACACTTAAGAGCTGTAAAGTGAGGCTCCCTAGGAGCATGCATGAACAAGCACACTTGCTGAACCGCATATGCAATATCTGGCCGAGTGAAGGTGAGATACTGAAGAGCACCTGCGAGACTCCTATAAAGAGAGGGATCACTGACCGGATCCCTATCATATGCACTTAGTTTGGACTTGGAGTCGACGAGAGTAGACATGATCTGACAATTTTCCATTTTAGCCCTGTAGACGGTCTCCTCTACATACTTACGCTGACACAATAACATGGCATGTGCGGATCTGTCCACTGATATCCCCAAAAATTAACTCAACTTACCCAAGTCACTCATAGCAAATTCGGACTTGAGTAGAGCAATGATCTCGTGCTTCAGACTATCTGAATAAGCTGTCAGTACAATATCATCCACATATAACCGAAGGTAAGCGGTGTCAGTATCTCGATAAAAAATGAACAATGAATTATCACTCTTGCTGCATACTAAACCGATATGTATGATGTAAGTGGCAAACCACTCATACCTTAGGGCTTGCTACAACCCATATAGCGACTTACGAAGATGACAAACATTATGAGGAGCCTCTGGATGCATAAAAACCTGGCGGTTGATGCATATAGACAGTTTCTTTTAAATCCCCATGTAAGAAAACATTCTCTACATCAAGCTGGTGAATAGGCCAATTCTTCCCCATAGAAATACTCAAAACTGTGCGGATGGTAGCTGACTTAACCACTGGACTAAAAGTCTCACCACAATCAACACCCTCCCATTGCCCTGTACCATTTGCCACAAGTCTAGCCTTATGACGTTCAAGGGCACCATTATCTATGAACTTATAGCGAAATAGCCACACACAACAGATTATATTCACCCCATCAGGTCGCGGAATAAGATCTCAAGTGCGTTGTGAAGTAAGCGCATTCAACTCATCTCGCATGGCAACATTCCAATTCGGGTCAAGTTTGGCTAATTTTGGATTTTAGGAATGGGTGAGATGGTTTGAGTTGATAGGTTAAAGTGAACTTTTGGTTTGAAAATCATGTATTGTGCACGAGTTTCCATGCGGTGAGTGGAGGCGGTCACGGGTGGGGCAGGGGGGCTGGGTGGTGACGAACATGATTGGGCAACGGGGTCGAGATTGGGCAGTGGTGATGGGCAGTGGGACGAGCAGGAGCTGGGCAGGGTGGCGGGTAGGGTCTGGGCAGTGTGGAGAGCAGTGGGTTGGGGCAGTGTGCCGGGTGTAATTTTGGGCAATAACTGGGCAGGGACTGAGCAGTGGGGTGGGGTCGACGGGATGGGTGGTGGGACGGTCGAAGGGTGCAGATTTTGTAGTGCATTTCGAAGTAGAGGGAATGTGTCCCAGTCATCAAAGAAATCGTAATCAATGTCTCGAAATTTTTGAATGTTGTCAAATGGGTAAACGTACTCAACAAATGTGACATTGAGATTAAAATTTTGTCTGTGGATAACTCATAGCAAAAGTTCCCCTATGGTTCGACGGGAAACCTAGGAAGACGCACGGAGTGGAACGAGGTTCTAATTTGTGAGGGATCGTAGAGGCCAGATTTGGGTAACAAATACAACTGAAAATTCGAAGGTGATCATAGGAAGGGATCCGACGAAAGAGAATTTTGGTGGGTGTCCTATTTTGCATTGTACGGGTAGGTAAGATGTTAAGAATGTGTTCTGCCATTTTTAATGCATATACCAAAAAGGTAGGGAGAGAGTCGCATGAAAAAAAAAGGTACGAATCATATTGTTAATCATGATTTCTAAGAAAATAAAAAATATGAGTCCGGGGATGTCCAAGTCTACTATGCCACATTGAGGAGGAGATGGCAGCTAGAGATGTGGGAGGATTGACACTGGCAGTGGACGTGGATAGGAAAGGATAGAGGCCCCCCTCACTATTGCATCTCGTAAGAGTTTCCCAGTACGTAGGTCCGTTACAGAAAAATCAAACTGGTCAAAATTAATGGATACAAAATTCTCAGTGGCAAATTTTTTAACAGAGATTAGGTTCTTGATAATGTTAGGGGCATATAGGACGTTTTAAGGGAGAAATGGGGATGCAGTGGTGGGGTTGTGTGTGGCCAAATCCTTGAATTGGAATGCGATGACCATTTTCAACCATAATAGATTGAAGAGTATTAAATTGCGCAGTTGAGGAAGATTACCAGAATTGTTTGTGAGGTGAGATGTGACGCCCGTATCCATATACCACGCATTATCGGGCTGCTAAAATTTTAAAGTGTTGTAAGCATGACTCAGATTGGCAGGGGTCATGGGACCGTAGGCTTACTGTTGGGTCGTGGAAAAGTAGGCCTGGTGTTGATGGCCCGTGTACCGTGGGCCTGGAGGTGGGTCCAGGATACTGGGCTGCAACGAGGAATACCATGCCATATGCGTGAATGTAGGTGAAATAGAGAGACGAGGTCAAAGCTTCAAAGGGAGCAACTTAATTTTGTCTCCACTATTGATCGTCAAACTCAAGAATTCCACTTGTAAACTATGATGCAAGATATTACTAATGGAATTTGAGAAATCAGTGACTTCTTTTGGTTTGATGGGGCAATGGAAGATAGTGTTTGTGCACTGTTGATAGATCAAATACGGAAAGAAGTATCTATAGGGACTATAGAGAGAAGGGAGTGGGTACGGTTTGACTTATGATATCATATAAAATAGTGTAATTCTACTTTATGGAGTTCTCTCTTATATATATATATATATATATATATATATATATAATTATAGTCCTAATAGAATTAAAATTTTTATTTTATCTTAATTAGACTAAATATTAATTACAGGATATATTGTTATCAGTTTGGGGTCAAAAATAAAGAGAAAATGGGATGAACAAAAAATGAAGACCAAAGAATCTTCAAACCTTCCTGCCGCGTTAACTGTTTTTAGCTAGCGAGTAGCAACAGTAAATTGAAACCAAATATATATATGTAGTGTGTAATTTAGTTTATGTCTGTTCCCATCATAATGTCTGAAACATATATGTTCTATTTTAGAAAATCATTTTCTAAATCACTTTCAATATTTGATCAATATAAAAGTATAAGTAATACAGTGAGACCTCTAATAGGTGTTCCTTAATCCTTATAACCAAGGTGTAGCTATGTATGCCGAAGAGTGGTCAGTTGAACACCCTTATTAACAAATTATACTAATATATAAGTTATATTTTTATACATATATTAACCTCGAAAGTATTCTTGAACATCCTTAACGAAATTATAACATCATCTCACTATAACATGTAAGCTTTCATTGAACTAGTTTTTTATATTATATTTTACTTCTTTTAATATCTTTTTTACTTATAACCACAAAATCCATCATTATAATAGTATTCTCCTTATAAAATTACCTCCTTTTAATATATAATTTTATGATAATAATAATAATAATAATAATAATAATCCTTGATAAGTTACCTTTTTATACATTTATTAACCTTGAAAGTATCCTTGAACACCCTTAACGAAATTATAACATTATCTCACTATAACATGCCCGCTTTCTTTGAACTGGTTTTTATGTTATATTTTACTTCTTTGTAATATCTTTTTTACTTATTACAACAATATCCATTATTATAATAGTATTCTCCTTATAAAATTACCTCCTTTTAATATTTACTCAAATATCTATATATTTATTATTTTATGATAATAATAATAATAATAATAATGATGATGATGATGATAATAATAAAAGACATTAATGTTTTATTGGGGACATAACTTTAATGAATTTTATTCTATTAAAGATGAAGTTGGAGACACTTTGTATTATAGTAAGTCATTCCTACATATTCCACAATAATGAAATATGAATTTTATTTGAGATTTTAATTTTTTTTTAATCTTTTACTCCTATAAAAAATAAAATGAATAAAATAGGAGTTGTTTGGTTTATGGGATAAGGTGGGATATCCCAAAATTGAGTTTGGGATCAAATTTACTTTGTTTGGTTGAATGTATACATTTATCCTAGATAAATTTATTCTATTAACCAAACAAAATATATATTTAATCTCAAACTTAATTATGGAATATCACATCTTATCTCATGAAACTAGGTGTTATTTTATCCCACCTCTCAAATAATATAAATTAGTCCAAGAATCATAATTAATTAATATCAAGAATCTCGAGATAATTTAGTCTATAAACTAGCTAGTTTGAGTATTTTTTTTTAAAATAATTAAAATAATAAATATTAAATATTATTATAAGTGTATAATAATCAATCGCTATCACTACTAAAAAATAGGATTTTTCGATGAACAATTTTCGACCTCATTTTTGGTCGAAAAAAAAATCGACTCGAAATTTCCAGATTGTTTTTTTTTAATTTTTTTAAGATTTCGACCACATGCGGTCGATTATTAAACGGTAAAATATAGTTTTGACCGCACATGATCAAAAATGTTTTTCTACAAATAATAAATGGTAAAACAATTATTTTATATAAAATATAATTATATAATTAAAAAATAATTAATTAAAAAATAAAAAAACTTAAATTTTCTACCACATGCGATCGAAAAATTTAAGTCAAATATCTGACTTAAATTTTTCGATTGCATGTGATCGATATGCGGTCAAAATGTTTTTAAACATTTAGACCCCATCGGGTCAAAATTCAGTCGACCAAACTCATCCACAATATTCTAGAAATATATCCTCTCTCCACCGACGACTGATGTTTTCCACCACTTTTCCACCGTCGGTTCCTCTCCTCTCTTGCAAGAACACCGACGGCGCCGCTGCAGATTACAATGTTCCCTAAGGGGCAATGAATTCTATGATTGACCTCATGCATGAATTGGTTGACCTAACTCTATAGATACCCGATAATTACTATAAGGCAAAGAGATTGGTGTCTAAGTTGGGACTCTCATCCGTGAGAATTGGTTGTTATGAAAATGAATGCATGCTATACTATAATGATGACGTCGGTCTAGAATCTTGTAAATTTTGTGGTAGTGATCGGTTTAAGGATATTCATAGTGGGAAGAGAGTTGTCATTAAAGCGATGCATTATTTACCTCTAATACCAAGGTTAAAGAGGTTGTATGCATCTAATAACTCTGCTCCTCATATGAGATGACATAGTGAAAATAAAAGGTCATCGGATGTTATGTGTCATCCATCGGATGGTGAGGCCTGGAAACATTTTGATAGAACCTATCCAGACATTGCAGCTGAACTACGTAAAGTTAGGTTGGGTTTATTTTCGGACGAATTCACTCCGCATTCTGTTTCTGCTGCTCCATATTCTTGTTGGCCTGTGTTCATAACCCCGTATAATCTTTCCCCTGAGATGTGTATGACTAGTCCATATATATTCTTTAATCGCATTATTCCTGACCTACGTAATTCAAAAGTTTTGATCGATGTGTACTTGCAATCTTTGGTTGATGAGCTGAAACAATTGTGGGTTGAAGGGGTTGAGACATATGACATTTCCCACAAGCAGAATTTTAATTTGAGTGCCGCTTTAATATGGACCATTAATAATTTTTCTGCGTACGGGATGTTGTCTGGGTGGATGACAGCCGGAAAGTTAGCATGTCCTCACTGCATGGAAAATACCAAGCCATTCACTTTAAAAAATGACAAATTTTTTTTTATGATTTAATTGTCACCGTCGGTTTTTGCCTACGGATCATCCCTTCAGGAGAATGAAAAATGCATTCAGGAATAATACAATTGAACAAGATTGTCCACCTCCGATGTTATATGGATATCAAGGTTCAACACCTCCCAAAGGTTACCGAAGAAGAACCGTATAGATTCGATGGGTATGGGGTTAACCATAACTGGACAAAACAAAGTATAATTTGAGAGTTGCCTTATTGGAAGGATAATCTTCTACGCCATAATCTTGATGTCATGCACATTAAAAAAAATTATTTTGATAATTTATTTAACACCGTGATGGATGTGAAGGGAAAGACCAAAGATAATACAAAGGTTGGAATGAACTTGCAAGATTATTGTAGACGAGAAGAGTTATGGTTGCAGCAGAAAAAGAACACGGTCTTTAAGCCGAAGGCTAGCTATTCTTTCACAATGGATCAGAAGCAAAAGATTTGTGAGTGAATCCAGAACTTGAAAATGCCAGATGGGCATGCGGTCGAAATTCGTGGTGGAAAAATACTACTTTTTTAGTAGTGTATGAAAATAATAAAATACTTGAACAAGCAAGAGTATTATATAGAGAGGTTTCACGGTACATAATGATGGTAAAATTTGAATATATATAATGATATGACATAAATATAGTCTTTAGTTATATTTTTAAGCATTTAAAGGTGGACACTTGAGATCAAGTAATCGTTGCAATTTTGCTTGAAAGGAAAACAATGCACGTCCATAGGTAAATTATTAATCATTTCTTATATTTTGATTCAATTAATATATTCAAAGTTTCACGATTTAAATCAACCAAACACTAAATGATAGTTTAATCAAGGACCCTAAACAGGAAAAAGATGATTCATTTATTAGATTATTCAAGCCCTCGACTAATTAATTTCTTACATCGATGTTTTACTATATACACAAGTACCAGTAGTGGTGCTCAACCGTCAATTTATGCGCACAAAGTGTTTACACCAAGCCTATATTTGCAGGTCATGTATTTGAATATAAAGTTCTTTACTTAATCATGACTCATTAATTGTGTATTTTACTTCATTAAAATACTTAATTATTATCATAAGTTGTATTAATTTTGTGTAAAGTCTTGGTACGAGTAAATTTCTATCGGTACCCAACATGCATAGACGGTATTCTAAACTTCTAATATAATGTTCATCATAGGATTTCGTAGTAGTAGGAGTAATATTTCCTCTTTAATAGAACATCTGATCTTTTGTTAACATGAACAGAACACTGCATATATTCAACAGTCAACACTTTCCCTTTTTGTTTTACTTTTTTTCTTTTTTAGCCGTTGACCATTCAAGGTATATTCTTGACTATTGAATCTACTTTGAGCTAGATCTCCAATTTAATTTTTTAATGGGTGGACAGGTAGAGCGAAAAGGAAAACAAATATGCACAGGTTGTGCTAATTTAATTTGTAAGGGAAAAGGACCAACTGGCTATTACAATAGGATATCTCCATGTGAGGTCCTCTAGATTAGATGAATAAACTTATTCTAATTGTATTATTAATGTCGTTAAACACTATAACGGTTAAGAGTCCCATATCGAAAATAGAATGAAAACATGGACTCCTTATATGAATTTGGACAATCCTCACCCTACAAGCTAGCTTTTGGGTTGAGTTAGGTCCAAGATCCATTCTTTACATGGTATCAGAGTTAGACTCATTCAAATTCTTTGTTCACCGATGTTGGGCCCCCAAATTATATTGTCCGCGCTCCAGTTAATGAGGTCTGGGCGTGCGGAGGAGTATTAAGAGTCCCACATCGAAAATGGAATGAGAACTTGCACAATCCTCACCCTACAAGCTAGCTTTTGGGGTTGAGTTAGGCCCAAGATTCATTCTTTACATTAACATTTCTTCTATTAAAGTCATAAGCTGATGTGGTTCATGCATGTAATTAAATACACATCCTACTTCTCAGCAAAATCAGCCGTTTCAAAATCTACCAACAATCTTAAATATATCACTATCGAGATTGTATAGCTCTTTCTTTCTAGGGAAATTATAGTAATTCAGTTGATAGCTCATTAAATTTTATATATAACGCACGAACATACTCACGAAAATTCAAGCACAGAAGAGTTAGCTATCAAAAATAGAAATGCATGTATACAATTACGTGAATGCATGCAACACGCACAAAAATAAATATTTGAAATCGTTTTTTTCAGAATAATTTCTTCTTCTTTCGATAGCAATATATGGTAGAGCCTATTATTCTTTCTGAAAAAACGATACACGTAAGCACAAGCTTTCCATTTTCCCACTTTTTCTCTATAGTTTGACTAGTAGTTCAAATTTGTTTGACTTAAGCATTTGCGTTGAATAACTTTAAATAGGTTGCTAAACATTGTCCAAAATTTGCGCTAGTCCAAAGTTACCCTTATTTTAATTAAACCTTCGATCTTTCATCCTTGAAGTAAGTAGTAAATGAGCTACTTAATTAGTTTCTTAATCCTTTTCATTTCATTAGACATTATTATAATTAATAGTAACTCTTCTATCCACTAGGTAGCAAATTAAAGAACATGAGAAGAAATAACTAGAGAATTTAAATGGTTATTTATATTAGATATGCACATTCTTATAATTGCTTGGGTCTTTGATCCTTCTTTACATAATTTTTCGTGTAGTCAAAGATCCATATATTGACGTTGAATACCTTTTCACTAAGATCAATAGTTAATTAAAACACTTGCAGTTGAAATGCACCTGCATGTCTACTCCAACTGCTTTAGCTAGAGCGTGCTGGAAACATGACAGAATTAGCTTAACGGCATCCGCCATACACCAATTAGTTTTAAATATTATAGCTATTTTAGCAAATTACGCGAAACAAAGTCAAAACATGTACGTTTGAGGACTCTATAATTAGTTGTGTTCTTATTGTTGGTTATAATGGTGCAAGAAACGAAAATAAGTAACTGCTAAGTGTTGATACTCTATTGTACTTTATAAAGCAATACGAGAAGTAAATAACTATTACAAGTATTCGAAAGGATTAACAAATATTCAATATTCAGAAATTGAATCTTGTTGAACAAATAGGCCAATCTTCAAAACTGCCGCAAGTTTGTTGTGTCTTGAATCTTGATAACCTGAAATCAAGAAACAACTAAATCTGGATGGTTACAACGTTGTGTGTTGAGTGGAGTGATTGTCCTCTGTCCTTAAGACAAGATTGCCCCGTATATATGCTTTTACGTTAGCGGGCAATAGTCTCCCAAGATAAAACAACACTTTAATCTCAACGCTACAAAGTCAATAGGTTGAGCATGCCGAATAAAACAAATATGAATCAACTTGCTGAAGATATGAAAAAGGAAGGAAGAATTTCTATCTTCTCTTCTGTTTTGTCTCTGTGTATATAGTGTGTCTCTGTGGTGTATATCTTGTGTATATGTGAGGGTTTGATAACTGTTTTTCAGTCACGAATTGCACTGATTTGAACAGTTTTTCACCACTGTTTTGATCATTGTTTAGTGCTGTGTTTTTCTGTTTTTCTGTGCTATATTGCTCAATGTTTCTATCTGTTTTTCCTTCCACGAATTGAACCAAAAAATAGCTCAATATATAGCATGTAGGAGGGCAGCCCAACAGCCACAAACAAGGCTGTAATGGCTATTAAGTGAGGGTTGTTAATGGCATTAGAGAGGCTGATTTATGGGTGGTTTATGATCATGAATGAGGCTGCTCAATTGCCCAAGTAATGGGCTGTTAATGGAGGAGTTAATCAGCCAAGTAATGGTTGGTTAATGCTCCAAAACGCAGTCCAACCAGAGGCGTAATCATCACTCCAAAAATAACTTTTCGAAACTACGGGACTAAATCAGAAATATTAAGCAATTTGGGGTCCAAAAGATAATATCGAAAGTCCCCACCCGACCACACCACGACCCGTGACCGACGGAGACGGGCGGGCGGCGGCAGCGGCGATGTGTGGCTTAGCCTTGAACCCAAGCACATCTAGGTCCTCCCTCCTTTAAACACACGGGATACCCAGGGTCCCAAACCCTTTACCACATTAGAGACTTATATAGAAAGCAATTCTTCATATTCCCACCGATGTGGTAGATTTGTCCCACACCATATTTTCATGCCTCAAACACCTTACTTCGTGGACCAATATCTCTTTCATTTCTCAACGAAATTTGACGATTCTTGGCCCTACGGTCATCTACTCACTTCGTAGATCATGCATGTGCGAAGAGACAAGGTCTCCAACATGCGGAACACTAGTGTTTAATTCATCAAAGATGGGTGGACGCATCTCCCCGCCAAAGGCAAATTTCCAACACCAAGTATTACAACAAACTGAAGTTACAACAAACTGAATTTCAGTAAACTGGAATAATAGAAACTGGAATTACAAACAGTTTGATATGCTGGGTCTAGTGATGATACTCTGTCTTTAAGACAAGATTTCCCCATATATATCCTTTCTACGTTCTGGACAATAGTCTCCCAAGATAAAACATCAACTCAATAAATGAGCAAAGGAAACTCAAATGTTACTTTGAAGAACTTTGAGTAAGAAAGGATGCTGAAAAGTAGTAGGAAGAATCTGATTTCGTTTGTGTGTTCTGTGTAGTCTCAACAGTTGAGCAAAGACTTCATTATATAGTGTAAGGAGAGGACTTACCAACTGCCCACATAATTGATGTTACTAGCCAAGTAATGACAATTATGGAGGTAGTAATTCAGCCAACATAAATGACCAATTGATGTGCAACGGATTAGAGCTTTTAGGGAGAGTAATTCAGCCAAAATAAATGACTGAATTGATGTGCATAATAATGTTGGTTAACGTTCCAAAAACCAACAACAAAAAATGATTTTAAGATTCTCAGTTAAATTTATTAGTAGAGTAGTAGGACTAAAGACAAGTAAGTCGTATCCGATCACGAACGCTACTAGGGGTTATCGCTGAACCCAGAGAGAATATTGAAGAGTTATAAAGAGAGAATACTATCATATATATTTTTTGCCACATATTAAGAAGATCAAAAGCAAGAACGTTTTTTCCCTTTCCTTTTTCTTCATTCACGGGACCACAAGTTCTTCATAAAATTCAAAAAGCAGCAAAAGTGGAAAAACAAACAAGTTGTTATATATAGTATGATGAGAAAATTTAGGTTCAAAGAACGCTTAAACCAAAACGATGAAATGAAAGGATAATATATGGTTGGTTCTAGAGAATAAATATATTCCACAAGTAATATTGAGTATGACCCGCTCTAGTGATTACGCGTCTTGAGACTTTGATAGTGCTTTTTCTCCGCCTTTTTGAATTTTAATGTCTAGCCGTGCAAGAAAAACTGATTTTTTTAATTCAAATTATATCTCTTCGGAGTCAAATTATGTTAATTGACCTGGTTTTTTCGATTCAGATCTTTGGGCGGGCCAAGTACAATTTCATACAGTATTCAATTGCTATTGGACTTCAAAGCCCATAAAGTAGTAATAAGAGAAATTGGCGTGTTAATTTCATTCGGTTGTTAGTTCTGACCATTTTATTGAAGAAATTTTAAGAGGTATTTTACCTACCGTAATAATAATTTAAATTAATTACATACTATAGTTATAATATATATTTTATTACCTATATATTTAAAGAAAAATGCATTGAGACCTCCCTTCTTTCTTTAAATTTAAATTCAACATCTTGAGCTACATCAACCAACTTTGCGTGGCTTTGTCCGCTTCTAGCTATGGCGGCTCAAATCGTGAAAGTATCAAGCTTTTCCTTCTTTAGAACCCTAATCCCTTTTCAAACTCATAGTTTCAGTAACTTGGCAACCTCGGCACAGCCGAACCCAACGACCTATCTTCCTCTTTCACTTTCACCGTTGACCTGAATTTCGACCCGGCCGTTGATCTCAGTTCAATTGAGGCATCTTTTGTTCAGATCTGGAATGTAACTTCGTTAATAGTGCGCCTTCGCCTCTTCCTCCTCCAAGCCGCTGGCGTTTCCGCCTCAGTTAGTTTCAGATCTGGTTGTTGTCGGACGTCACAACACCAGCGATCTTGATGACCGTAGCTTGAATACATTCAACCGGTTTTAGATCTGGTCGTCGTTGGACGTACTAACCTGAGCTCGAATACATTCAGATACAATCAAAATAAAAAGATAAATCAATGTATAATACCCATGTATTTTTATATTTAGATAGATTTGAGTGTATTCTGCATTTTTTGAATGTAAATACAATATATATTTTTGTATTTTCGCTGAATATTCCTGTATTTTTTTGAATTTTATTATTTGGATACAGTCGAATCGAATTAAATACAGCAAAATACACTATATCCGGTACAAAATATAAATACTTAAACTATGCTACATGATGTTAAGACACCTACAAGCAATAGCTATTTATATAAGTTGCTCTTTATTGTGGATAAAACTCCTTCCCTAGTGCTTCTTAATTGCTCATCAGTGCAGTAGAAACAAAATTAACTTTCCCAGTTCTTAGAAGACGTTTGGTGTTGCAGTTTGCTGACTTAAATAAAATACATTTAGCCAGCGTTTTACATCATTGTCTAATTTCAACAAAACTTATGGCTTCAAATCTAAAGTTTGGATTGGAGAAGTTTAATTAGCAACAAGCATGAAAGTAATAGAGGCCTAACCGTCTGAGTTGAGATTTTGTGGATAGCAAACATGAGACATAAGAGTACTTAATTTGCTCAAGAATAGTTCTACCTACTTGAAAGTTTGCCTCTAGTGACGAAGATCATACGACAACATAAAGCTACTCAATTGCAGTTATTTCAAGAGTAGGTGAAATTTCAGCCATTAAATCAATAGATAGAATCATTAGCGTGATGACTAAAGTTCAGTTATATATATATCTAAATTTCAGATATAGTCAGTTGTATATGTAAACTTTAAATAGCTACAATTTCAAACATATGTAGTTTATGTCTGAAAATTTGCTTGTAAACTTCAGACAAAAATTGTAACTTCTGATACGAATTTCATAACTTCAATCGCATACGTATGAAGTTGAATATAACATGTCTAGACTTACAAAAATTTATGAACTTAGGTCATGACTTAAATCGGAGTCCTAAACTCGATTATCTGTGCACTTTTCTCGAAATTGATAATTCTAATACGAAATAGAAAAAGATTGGCAACATCATCCTTCACCATACCTCCACTCGCCATGGTATCTCCATCAACATCAAACAAAGAGAACCCATAGATTTCCGTCCCATCTCCACCGTAGCTCCACCATCTGTTATCAGTTGACCACAACCTCTATCATCTTAGAATCCAATCAAAGCAGTCTTATGTGTTGAAAATGAGTTTCTCTTGAAGAATCAAGGTTTTTAGTCGAGTTTCGATCGACAACAGTTTTCTAATCAATTATAGTTTTTAAAAAATTTGATTGAAAAGGTGTTTTGCAATTTTACGATGGAATAACAAGTGGTTATGGTGATTTTATGGTGGTGGTGCGTAGGTGCAGCGAATGATGAGTGAAATGGGGAACAATGTATTTTTGAGGTGGTGTGGTGTGGTGTATATCTGTATATATTTTCATGTATTATCTTGTATATTTGTATTATCCATTAAAGCATGTGTGGTATTCATTTTTTAAAAGGTGGGGCATAAGGCAAGGCGTTTTACATATGCCTCATCGAGGCGTAAGTCCCATGGATATGTAATTTTTAATATTTCATAAAATAATATAATTACAATAAATATTTTTAAATAGGTAAAATTACATTAAAAAAAATAAAAGAAGAGTGTAAATAAATGATATATGTGTGTGCGCGCGCACGGTTGATCCTCACAAAAAAACTAATCAAAGCAATTCATTATACGCCACTTACAACTTGTAATTACATGTAACATACTTTTACAAGTATAAACAATACAATGAAACAAAAGCTAAACTCTAACATATTAACATTCAAACAATGAAAAAATCACATTTTCTTAAAATATTATTACTATATACTATTCATTTTATCTCCCTATAAGCAAATAATCAATAAATTTTATTAGTATTATAATAAAAAGTTATTCCTTCATGAATAAAAATAAAATTACTCTCAAATAGCGAAATAATAAAATATGATAATTTTGATACATATGACAAATGAAAATGTACGGCTATGCATTTTAAAAAGAAATATTAAGTGTTATTCACCCTCACAATGTCCTCAAATACTTCCTCCATCCCAATTTATGTGATATAATTTAACTCATCACGGAGGTTAAGAAATAAAAGAAGACTTTTAAATCGTGCGGTCTAAAACAAGTCAAATTTATTTGTGTGGTTATAGATTATCTCATTGAGCGTGAAAGGTAAAGGTTAAAGTTAAATTGTTGCAAAATAAGAAAATGTATCATTCTTTTCCAGATGGACTAAAAAGGAAAGTGTATCTGAAAGAAATAATCCCCTTGATTATTTTCATTGATTGAATAGATATATATACAAGTTACAAACCTTCTTCTACCATAATTCTAACTATACAATATGGTAAGTGTATATCCTAATTATGGTAAGTGTATATCCTAATCTAGGTAACAAATATACTACAATATACACACAATATACTTTCCTTAATATACAAGATTTGTCCACTGATTTTCTGCCCTCACTCCCGTGATGGGTCGTGACCGTCGCTTCCCGTGATGGGTCGCAGCCTCTCGCCGAGAGGCCCAACAAAGAATGGCCTTTGTCGCCAGCCGTTGTCTTGATCGCTTAGTCCATCAATATACATGTGATATACACTGTTGTATATTCAGTGTATATCACATGTATATTGCTTTGTTTAACAGTATCATATAAATTGGGACAAAGGAAGTAGTAAATATGCAATACTACGACTTGTTATTTGAGTTACACCCAATCTTCTTATTATAGATGAAAAATCATTAAGTATCATTCATTTGTTAAAAAATTTTGAGGGTCGACGATTTTAATTAAGAAATTTAATATATAATTTGTGTATGAATTGTTAGGCGAGCCCCAAGCGTTGGGCGTTGGGCGTGTTTAGGGCGTCTGATGCAAGGCGCTAGAGCGTAAGTTCTAACTAAGCCCTCGACGTGAGCCTCAGTATGCTTTTGCCGTTGCTCACTGGCGAGTCCTAAAACTGTCTTTAAATTAATATTGAATTAGTCTAATTTAATTTAGCTTCGAAGATTAATTAATTTAACTTTTAAAAAGCGAAACATGAAAACTAATACGGACAAAGGGAGTAGCAATTAAATTTCTCCAACATGAAGTCCATTTTCAAGTTCCTCTTGCTTACTAGCTACTTTCTCTTCGCTTCCCTTTGTGGCCTTATCATCAATTTTCACTTCCACCGTGAAAATTGATGCACTATTATTGGAGAGAGAAATGAAATTTATGAAAAATCCTTTAAAAAACTAATCTCTGCCATAAAACAAATGCAATGTGATAATTACAAATATAAAGCTTTACCTAACATTAAGATAGATATTGGTATTATATAATGTGCAAAACTTATAGAAATGGACAACCATTAGGGAACAATATTCATGTTTAAAACATTGGAAGGAATATGAGGATCACTCTATCTATAAATAGAATCCTTTAATTAGTAGGGGAGTCACAACTAACTCACAAGCAAGGATTCTATTTATGGTTTAATTAGTAGGGGAGTCACAACTAACTCACAAATAGAATCCTTTAATCAGGATCACTCTATCTCTGTTTGTTTCCCTTTGTGGCCTTTTCATCATCTTTCACCTCCCAAAATCCCATTGACTTACCCACTACTGACGACAATATTAATGGCCGTCCGGTCCCCGTGTTGGACCTGGACGGGAACCCGGTCAAGAAAGGCGAAGAGTACAGTATTCACAATACTCTTGTCAGCGACGCAAGGATTTACTTAATGTATATTAAAAACACCACATGCCCAAACGGCATCATCGAGCTCTCGGGTTCCTATAGAGAAGGCACACCCATGAAATTCTTTACTAAGCACCGTGCAGGTCCTCCACCTTTTAATGTTGTGCAGGAAACGAATGAGATAATTATTGTTAAGTGAAAAAAATAATCTCTTGATTATTTTCATTAATGAATAAGTATATATACAATCTACAATTTCCATAATAGAAAAATTTTATTCCTATTCTACTCCTAAAACCTTATTCTACTTGTGCAATAATTCTACAATTATGGTAAGTGTACAATGTTAATTAAATACAAACTAGAGTTACCAAAATATTAACCAAAAATAGTGATATACAGTGCTGTATAAGCCGTGTATATCACGTGCTAAAACTGCCTCTATTACCGTGATATACACAAGGCAGTGTATATGCCGTGTATATCACGGTATATTCTGTCACACCCCCGCAGTCATAGCGGGCGGTCTACGTACGCTGAGACTGTCACTAAAATCTTCAAAAAGGACCGAGGGAAGACCCTTAGTAAAGATGTCTGCAATTTGATACCTGGAAAAGACATGACAGACGCGTACTTGTCCACGTGCTACCTTTTCGCGAACAAAGTGGATATCCATCTCGATGTGCTTAGTGCGCTGGTGTTGAACTGAATTACCAGAAAGATAGACGACACTAATATTATCACAATACACCAATGTAGCTTTTTGAATTGGACAATGAAGTTCTAAGAGAAGATTACGTAACCAACATGATTCAGAGACCACATTGGCTACCCCTCGATACTCTGCCTCCGCACTAGAGAGTGATAATGTAGACTGTCGCTTTGCAGACCATGAGACCAAGTTATTATCAAAAAATATACAATAGCTAGACGTTGAGCGTCTGGTATCTGGACAGCCACCCCAATCAGTATCTGTATACGAGACTAGTGTAGACGTCGATGACGGATATAAATGTAAGCCTTAGTCAAGTGTTCCCTAGATGTATCGAATAATGCGTTTGAGTGCATTCATATGCTCAATCCTGAGATCATGCATAAACAAACACACCTGCTGTACGACATACGTAATATTTGGTCTCGTGAAAGTAAGATACTGAAGAGCCACTACAAGACTGCGATAGTGGGTTGGATTCTCATAATGTGAGCCAGCTGCAGCACCCAGCTTGAGTTTAGTATCAACTGGAGTGGAAGTAGACTTGCACGAGAACATACCATCTCACTCAATGACTCAGTGGTATACTTTCTTTGTGATAAGAATAACCCACCTGCATGACGAGTGACAACAATCCCAAAAAATAACTCAAGGGCCCCAAGTCTTTCATAGCAAACTCAGAACTGAGCATTGTCATGATAGACTTGCGCAAAGCATCAGAAGAGACAGTTAAGGTAATATCATCCACATATAATATAATATAAGCCAGGGAAGTACCACGACAATAAATGAACAATGAATTATCAGACTTGCTGGGAGAAAATCCAATAGATGAAACATAGTCTGCAAATCTCTTATCCCAAGCTCGAGGGGCCTGTTTAAGCCCATACAAGGACTTCTTCAATAAACAGACATGATGAGGATACTTGGGGTCTCGAAAACCCAAGGGCTGATGCATGTAAACGGTCTCCTTAAGATCACCATGTAAGAAAACATTCTTCACATCTAACTGATGAATGGGCCAAGCTTTCGAAAGAGCCAGATTGAGAACAATGTGAATGGTAGCTGGTTTGACCACCGGACTAAATGTCTCACCACAATCCACTCCAACCTGCTGAGTCTTACCATCACCTACAAGACGAGCCTTATGTCGCGCAAAAGAACCATCACAATTATCTTTATGAGTAAAAATCCACATAGACCGAATAATATTAACACCAGAAGGACGGGGCACCAACTCCCACGTCTTATTTGCAATAAGAGCATCATACTCATCGTGTATAACCAATTTCTAATTCGGGTCATTTAAGGCAGACACTGGATTATGAGGTAGAGGGGATTTAGAGACATTAGAATTTAGATTAAAATGTTTTTTTGGTTTAAAAATAATCTGTTGACTACGAGTGACCGATCTTTGACTCGAGGGAGAATTTGGTGGATTTTGGGAAGAACGCGGATGGGGGACGGGCTGGCCAATAGGCAGTGGGCCTGTTGGCCCAATACTGGAAACAGTAGTCGGGGCATAAGCAGGAACCGGGGCTGAAGCAGTGTCGGTAATGGGCTAGGACACCAGTCCAATAGGCGAAACTGGGGCAGAAACAGTGGGATGTGGTGGAACAGCAGGTCCTGCGGGCAGTGGGCCCACTGGCAGAGTTTGGGTGCGGGACATGTCTGATAAATGGTGGATAAGATATGGGGAGACCGCGTCATTTAAAAAATTATACGAACTAGGCCTGGGACTACTTGGTTTAACAAATGAAAATTGGGTTTCATAAAAAATAACATGATGACTAATTATGATTTTATTAGACGATAAATCAAAACATTTGTACCCATGATAATTAGACGGATAACCCAAAAACACACAAGCGATTGATCGGGCTTGAAGTTTGTTAATTGTAGTTGACGGAAATAGCTGATAGCATAAACAACCAAAGACCCTACGATGTGAATACGAAAGATCCTTATTATAGAGGGTTCTAAGAGGAGACGAATATGCTAACCCTTTGGTAGGAAGTATGTTAAGAAGATATGTAGCCATTTGTAGAGCATGATGCCAAAAGGAAGGGGTACGGAAGCATGGACCAATAAAGTTCGGACAATATTATTAATGGTACGAATTTTTCGTTCGGCTTTCCCATTTTGTGAAGACGTATGAGGACAAGAGAAATGAAAAACTATGCCATTATTTGCACAAAATTCTCGAAATAACCCATTATCATATTCTTTGTCATTATCACATTGAATATTTTTTATTTCACGTTCGAATTGAGTACAGATGAATGCCCAAATTTTAAGAATGTGGAAAAACTTGAGATTTTTTCGCTAATGGAAAAGTCCATAAAAATTAGAATAATCATAAAAAATAGAACATAATAACGATGACCCACAGAACTGAGAACGGGAGAAGTTCATAAGTCGCTATGAATAAGAACAAATGGCATTAAAGTACGAGAAGTAGAGGCTACAAATGGTAATCTAACATATTTTCCTAAAGGACATGATTGACAAATTGGAGTACTACTCGTACCCTTACAAGAAATAAAATTATTTTTATGCAAAGAAGAAATAATGGACAACCCAGAGTGACCCAAACGTGCATGCCACAAGGAAGGAGCTAGAGCTGCAAAAGTAGATGGCAAGGCTTGACTCGAGAGACCTGATGCGGGCGTGATTGGATAAAGATCTCCCATACTATTAAATCTCATGAGAGGTATCCCCGTCTTGAAATCCTTCACAGAAAATCCAAAATGATCAAAATTAACAGAAACCCAATTATCAGTGATGAATTTACGGACATACACCAAATTTTTAATTAAGTTAGGAGAATGAAGGACATTTTTCAAGACAAGAGATGGATGGGGAGGAGACAAAGTAGTATGACCGTAACCACGAATTGGAATTGAGTAGACATTACCAACAATTATGCCACGATTTTTGCTCAAATTGGAATAAGACGAGAGACTACCTAGGTCTGACGTCATGTGAGAAGTGACACCAGTGTCCATGTACCAATTCGGGTATGGAGGAATTGATCCAAGTGTATGCATTGCGGCCTCAATATCTGTCGGAGTTGGTGTAGAGCCCACTGCCTGGAATACCTGCGTAGGCCTAGGCCCAAGCACACTGGCCTGCTGCCCCGGCCCAGAAGAGAATTTGCCGCCTGAAACTGGACCCGAGAAGCTGGGCTTGGCCTGTTGTTGGAACTGGGCCCAGTTACTCGGGTGAGGGCAAGGCAGAAAATACCCATTGTTGGGCCAAGGACTGCTGGCCCAGTTCCACTATCATGGGGCCCATTGCTGAGCTCAATTGGGCTGATGTCCACTGCCTCGAGGCCTACCGCCAGCGCCAGCACTGTTTCGGTCGCCGCCGTTATTGCCGTCGCAATTTTTGCCATTATTTTTACGGTTTTGACCCTTCTTGACACCACCGTTGTTGTGATTTTGGCCTGAATTGTCAACAAAATTATGAGATTGATCGGATGAAGTCATCATCGCCACGGAACTAGCGCCAGTAGCCATTATTTTGCCAAGCCAGCTTCTTCTAATGTAAGCATCGAACGGGCTTGATAAAAAGAGGGAAGCGGATTACTTTGACGAATGAGAGTCCCAACGCCATTATAGGCCTCAGATATGCCTGCAACCATTTGTAGAACAAGACGATTATTGGTAATAGGCGCGCCAATGTTACGGAGTTGGTCTGCCAATTCCTTGAGTCTCTTATAATAGACCGAAACATTCAGAAAATCCTCCATGCGTACTTGTAAAAATTTTTGCTCAAGGGTGACAACTCGGGAATGTTGGTTGTCCTGGAATATATCACGCAATCTATTCAAGGTAGCCATAGCCGTAGTGTATGGTTCAATAATCATTTGTAAAAGGTCGGTAGAAATAATGGAATAAATCCACTGAAGGACGATAGCATCAAGAGTAATCCATAAATGGGATCTTCCGCGGGAGCAGGGGTAGCGGGAGGATTTATGTGATGGAGGACTTGATGTGAGATGTTGTGAATTTTGAACAACTCTGCCCACGTCGCATACTGAACGTTTTTCATCTCAAGAACAATAGAGATGTGGTTCTTAATGTTGGAAACAGTAAGGGCAAGATGAAATACGTTCTTAGACATAACGAAAGAACAAAAGATGATGAAGGGATTTGGATTAATTTGGGAAGAGAAGAGAGAAGAAGTGCACGGAAACCGAGCTTGCAGAAGAAAATATGGGAGGTATGAAAAATCTAGACTTCTGATATCATGAAAGAAATAATCCCTTGATTATTTTCATTAATAAATGAGTATATATACAATTTACAATTTTCATAATAGAAAATCCTATTCATATTCTACTCCTAAAATCTTATTCTACTTGTACAATAATTCTACAATTATGGTAAGTGTACAATGCTAATTAAATACAAACTAAAGTTACCAAAATATTAACCAAAAACCGTGATATACACTGCTGTATAAGCCGTGTATATCATGTGCTAAAACTGCCTCTATTACCGTGATATACACGGTATACACAGGGCATTATATATGTCGTGTATATCACGGTATATTCTGTCATTAAGCTTGGACAATCCTCACCCTACAAGCTAGCTTTTTGGGTTGAGTTAGACCCAAGATCCATTCTTTACATGGTATCAGAGTCAGACTCATTCAAATTCTATGTTCACCGATGTTGGGTCCCCAAATTATGTCATCCACGCTCCAGTTAACGGGGTCTGGGCCTACGGGGGAGTGTTAAGAGTCCCACATCAGTAATGGAATAGGAACTTGGACTCTTTATATGGACTTGGACAATCATCACCCTACAAGCTAGTTTTTGGGTTGAGTTAGGCCCAAGATCAATTCTTTATACATATATTGTTCTCGGATCCAACTACAACGCCGTTGTGTTAACGAAATTGTTAAGAAAGTTGGTGATCCCGAGATGGGGCACAGGTTCGTGGTAACGGGTGGTACCCTAGAAAATTCAGGACACCAGACCAAAAGCAGCTGGTTCAATATTGAGAAATTTATAACGGAGAGACAAGGTTCTTACAAGTTAAGGTATTGTCCCGCTCAATATATGTGTCAAGATGTGGGCTCGCAATTCCCGCGTCTGGCTCACTAACCAGCCTTTTGCGTTTGGCTTCAAGAAAGTCCACAAGAGTGATGCATAGTTAATTTCCTGATAATAATTCTTAACCTGGCTTTCTAAATAATGTGCGTGGATCTATCACTTGTATTATATTTTCGGTATTTCGCTCTCTATAACACTACTGTTTAGTAATAAAGAAGCTAGGTTTTGAATTTATTAATCCCCGCTTTGAAATTAGTCCTCTGATCTCGACATTCAAGCACGAATTCTTGAGTGCTTCAGCGGCGGATATCACATTCTTTTTTACTTGTTCCTCTTGATTTGGAATCCCTTTAAAAACTACTCTCTCCATTCACTTTTAAAGGATAAATTTTTCATGCTATATCATGTTCTCTCTCCAGTAATAATGCATATATTCCTTTGTGTTATCTTAGGCTTACCCAAAAGCGTAAGATCTGAATCTACCAACTAATGAGATAAAAAAAAAAACCTCACACAATTAATGTCATCAATTATGAGCCACAAAATTTTTAAAAAAAATCATCGTTCGACCATTTCAAGAATAAAATATTAACGAATAGACAAGAATAGTTACAAAACATGATTGCATAAAGGACGATTCTCTTAAGCAATGATAGAAAAAGTCGGGGAATAGGACTAAAACAAAAGTAGATTGTGACTCTTTCTTTTGATCACATGCATACAGTTAATTTTGCAGTTATGTAATTACTTAACTATTGCTCCTATCATTATACCTTTGAAATTTTTAATAATTCATTGCTTTTAAAAAATGTTATCCCTCCATTCCTAAATGTTTAGTAATATAGTGTCGTATTTAGTTATATGATGTGATAATATTACTAATACAATATTTCTCAATATAACTGTATTAATTGTATATTTCTTATTTTAGGTAGAATTATAATCATTTTGTAATTAGGTTAATAAGTTACCTAGTTTATATTAAAGTAAATATTCTTGTAACCTTATATATATATTGTAAATAATTCATCAATAAACATCAAGGAACATATTTCTTTATGGTATTAGTAGCCTAAAACTACAAACCCTACCCTAGTCGCCGATACACCTTCTCAGCCGCCACCTTTTTTTCACGTCGGCACCTAGCCAACGCCGGAACCTTAGCCGCCGACCTCTCTCTGCCGCCCACCCCCTCTTTTCCCCACGACGGAACCCTAGTTTTTTCGGTCATTCTCCCTCCCTCTTCCTCCTAAATTTCCTCTTCCATGGCTGACAAAACCAAATTTCATCATGCACTTGCCGTAAACAACATTAAAAAATTCATCTCTGTGACACTTGAGATGGAAAATGGTCAATATTCCTCGTGGGCGGAGCTTTTTAA
Organism: Anisodus acutangulus; assembly: GCA_029783415.1. Classification (NCBI taxonomy): domain Eukaryota; kingdom Viridiplantae; phylum Streptophyta; class Magnoliopsida; order Solanales; family Solanaceae; genus Anisodus; species Anisodus acutangulus. The sequence goes on along the minus strand of CM056497.1, from coordinate 22,861,452 downwards.
GATCCATTGTCGTGTTTACGAAGTTATCGACCACATCATCCCTCCAACGCCGAAGTCCACAGACATACCATCAACTTCGACTTTTGATGATGCACTATAGTCTCGTTTGGATGCAGCCTTCCTCCAATGGATATACGACACAATATCTAATGATCTGTTGCACACCATCATTGAGATCGATGTCATTACCCGCCAAACATGGGAACGTTTGGAAAGTATTTTCCACGACAACAAAACTCAACGAGCGTAATATCTTGAAAATCAATTCAAGGACGTTCATCAGGATGATTTTCCAAACGTGTCTACTTATTGTCAAGAACTCAAGATGTTTGCCGATCAACTCTCCAACGTCGGCGCACCAGTCACCAATCAACGATTGGTCATGTAACTTATTGCAGGTTTGAACGAATCCTATGACGGCACTGCCACCATCCTTCAGCAATGCACGATGTTACCTTCGTTTTATGAGGCCAGTTCGAAGCTCATCCTTGAGGAAACCCAAAAAATCAAGCCCAACATTGCCGATGCTACCCTCACCACCACCATCGGGCCCACTGCCGACGACAAGGCCTCCCGTTCTGACAACTAGAACCGTCGGTCAGAAGACCCGCATGTTAAGGAAACGTGAATCGAGTGGTTAGTTTGACTATGCCATAGGTTACTGGGAAAATAGTGATCAATATTAGAAATGACTCTAACGATGGATGAGTGTGAGAACATAAGTACTTAAGAGTTATCGGTTATTGAACCTGAATTGGATAAGGAATGTGGAGGTTATATATGTGGTGCATTTGACTTAGATGAATGTTCCATTTTTAAGGTTCGAGCAAGGCAGGGAAAACTTTCAGATACTCAATAGTGCACAAAATTTTAATGTCATATACCATAAGAAATCTTCCAAACTTAGTACTTTATTGTCTTAGAGTGCTTTGGCTACTCTTGAAATTATGGGTTACTACTACGTCCATGTTTGACTTAGCTAATTTAAAGTTGTGTGATATTTCGATCTACATCATAGATGTGTTTGAGTGATTTTCGGTTGATCATGATAAATGTGATTTCAATGGAATATAGAAATTGAAGAATTAACGTACAAGTATCCTATCATCAATTTAGAGGAGTGAGGTTCGTAAGACTTGAATTTGAAGCAACATGACTACTTGAACTATATACTGGGTTATGGTGATATTATAATATACCACTCAAATAGGTGAAAGGTGATAAGTATGATTGAGGAAGGAAATTTATGGACAAATTTACTTAGTGTGTGGCCAGGGCCACTGGGACAGATTACAATGATATTTTTCTGGTTGATTGTAGCTCTTAATTTTGATTCCAAGTCAGTGCAAATCACCTTTAATGTTCCTCAAATTTTGTGTATAATTGTGTCCAAGTGTTTCAACGAATATCTACCACAGTAATTCGGAAACAACTAGTAGAAAACTTCAGATTTTTAGGATTAAAAACTCTATATTTCTCTATGAAGTTGGAAGCCTCAGTAATCACGTTTTAAAAAAGGGAACATGATGAATTATAACAAACCCGACAAGAAAATTTTCCGAATAAAGAAAACTTAATACAAAAGGAACGGAAGAAATTAGGGAGAAGGGAAAACTTATTACCCTATGGGCTGCCAATTATTTTGGGCTATAGTTTGCCATAGTTAATGTAGGCCTAATAACTGACAATATTTATTAAAACTTGTATATATCACTAACTCTCACTATGTCACCGTTTGTTCGAAAATTTCATGACCGCTATAGTGAGGTATTGTTATATATGTATAGTGACATTTTATATTTGGATCTCATCTAGCCTTTATAAATGAAAGTACGTAAAGAATTATTTTATGTACTTTTTTATATGCTATAAACGAAAATAATATACTTGTTAATTTTAAAATTTCAATTGATTTCATATCTCATTAATTAAAAATTTAAAAGACTAATAAATTACAAATAAATCCATAACTAGTTGTGTATCATACCGATAAAGAGTTGAAATCTAAGGAACATATGCATTTAAAATTAATTGAGAATTTAAATACAATTTCAAGTTTGACGTAAGAATTCTATAATTGTAGGTTGTTTCATAAAATTCTGTCTCTTAGCGATAATATAACGTTTGAATTGACGAAGAGTTTTGTCCAAACTTTTAGCAAAAGGGAATTCAATAACTTTCCCTCGAAGGTTGTCTAAGAGCTTAACAATTGACTCTTTTATCTCACCACATAACAATAGGTTGTGGCTCTTCATCAACACTTTCGTTGTCACCTTCAAGTTCCTCAACAAGTTCTAAATTTTCTCTATTAATATTGGGGGTTTCATCTGTAAGTAGAATTCCGGTGTTTCTCCAACAATGGAGAATGATATTTCTACAATTGTAAGTTGTTTCGTAAATTCCAGTGTCTTAGTGATAATATAACGCTTGAATTGATGAAGATTTTTGTCCAAACTTTCAGCAAAAAGGAATTCAATCTTCTCTTTGATATTGATTGCCATAAATATTTTGATTATTTTTAATACATAATATACTTTTTACAAATATTATTACACAATATTTGAGTATGACTGTTATAGAGAGGTAATTTTATAAAGAGTGTACCGATATAATGAATGTCATTGTTGTTATAGGTAGAATGTTGTTATAAAGAAGTAAAATATAACATGAAAATTCGGTTTCGGAGAAAACCAGGCCGTTATAGTGAAATGTTGTTATAGCGAATGACAATTATAGAGAGATCTGACTGTATATATATTATTTTATTTTATTAGTTAACTTTAACCCCGTTAGCGATTGTAAACAAAAATACTCTTGTCGCCTTCAAACTTCACATTTATACTCTTATTTGGATGAAAACTCCCAAATCCTCTTAGATTACCCGATTTCAAAAAAATTACCCACTCCCGCCCCGCCTCGACTCACCTATGATCCTTTTTTATGGTTATCTTAAAACCTTCATTTGTGTTTTAGGATCTCGACGACTTCTCTGTTGCAATTGTAATCACTATAGCCTCTTTTTTTTAAATTCATGTTTCATTCGTTATGATGATCGTCAAGGTGAATTTGCAATTTCTCCTAGCAAAGTGAATTACATTTGAGAAATGATATGTTCTTGATCCTTCCAGCCAATCCAGCCCCCAGGTTGTGATAAAATCAAGAATAAGAGATGGATTTAAAGGTGAAATCTGAGGTGAGTTTTGGGGTTTTATCATTTAGGTGTGTCTTTACTTCTTTCTTTTTTCTCCATGATTGAAGCTAAAGCTTGATGATGATGATGATAGGCGGGTCGGGGCGAGAGTGTGTAATTTTTTTAATCGGAGCAATTTAAGAGGATTTGGGAGTTTCATTCAAATAGGGGTATAAGTGTGAAGTTTGAAGACATCAAATGTATTTTTATTCACAATCGCTAACGGGGTAAAGTTAACTAATAGAATAAAATAGAGGGATATATTTGACCTTTTTCCCTATATAACAAGGTGTTGGAAATTTACTAATGTGGAATTAAGTATATTCCATTATTTATGACTCAAACAATTGGGGCCCCGCACGTCGGAAACGTCGTTTCCACACACGTGCACATGTAGTGCCAAGTATCGCAAATTTCATTAGTGAAAGAGATATTGGTACGTATGTAATACGTTTGAGACATAGAATGATGGACAATTATTGGCCAAATGACAAAGTATTCCACGTTGGTAAACGAAGGAAGGAGTGTACGAAGTGTAAGATGAAACGAATCGGAAGTCGCCGCGGAGCCGCGAAAGGTCGCCGCGGAGCCCCGTCGGAGCACCGCGACGCCTCCCTGGGAGTGCCGCGACGCTAATTGGGTCTTCAGCCACTGGAGTCGCGGCGCTTCGGAGGCAGAATGCTGCGACGGGAAGTTGAAAAGTTCTGACCTTTGAGCTGATTTTAGAGCATTGAATCTCCATTACTTGGCACATGAATTCAACCATTATTTGGCTAAATGTAACCCCTCCATCAATTGCCATTATATGGCTATTGAAGGTCATTAGTTGGCTAGTTAAAGGGTCATCTCATTACATTATAAATTGAGGCCTTTGGCTCAAGTGTTCACTACACTTAGAAAATACTACAGAATTTTTGAATTCATCTTCTTCCTCTCTAGCAAGTTTACTATACTCAAAGTTCTTCAAGAGTAACACTTGAGTTTCCTTTGCTTAATTGTTAAGTTGCTGTTGTATCTTGGGAGACTATTATCCGACGACGTAAAAGAAGATATACGGGGCAATCTTATCTTAAAGACAGGTGAAGTATGTACCATAATATTTTTATGTCATTATTTACCACTTTATTTCTTTATTACTTAGGTTTCCACCCTCAATTTGGTAAATATAAAAAATATTGAGTTCTTTTAAAATGTTTTAAAAGTTGTGAATGGTAATGGTGCCATCTAATAGAAACAACTATGCACAAAAATAAAAAAATATTATTTTTGAGAAACACATTTGGTATTGAGAGTCTTTTATATATGGATTGGTACTAAGCGGGATTGTAAAAAAATTGGAGCTTTAAAACATGGGCTTGATCAGTTTTACTCAATAGTCGGTCTTGATCGAAATTTGTCACTGATACATAGTGAATTTAAATTTAAAAAAATTAAATTTAAGTTTTCAAATGAAATAATCATACACTTCAATATGGTATCAGAGTCAAACTTTGGTCAATAAGTTTGCACAATCACTTTCTTGACATATCGATCATTTTGGGTTTCTTTTCTCTCTCAATTCAGCACATTAAACCACAGGTTTTTCTCATGAACTACTACTTGTGTTGAGTCTACTCTCCTCTTAGCTCCAAGTCCATTCTTTAACATGTTAGTCTAATCTCTCTCTTTAATATTAAAAAAAAAGATCAAATTCACGTATAAATCCGAGAACAAGTTACACGTGCAGTAAGGTGTTAGAGAATACACTTGCCTCTCATCTGTTATGTAAGGATTTTCAAAGGGTTTATAATGTGATGAGTCAAACTACCAATTATCTTAAAATTTTTAGTTGCATGCCCAAATTCTTTCACGTGTTAGAGAAAATACATTTGTCTCTCATCAATTGTCTATAAGGATCTCTAAAGTAGGGGTGAGCGTTCAATTCTTTGGTTCAATTTTTTATTTGATTTTTTTGAAAATGGACATCGAACGTTTTTTTTGAAGTTCGGTTTGATTTTTTCGGCATGTAAAATGGACTTTCTTTTAAATTAAAAATGAGCAATTCGAACCTTATGGACCTATGGACTACGCAGGCCAAACATAATCCAAGGTTCTCCACCCCAGTTCCAAAAAAAGAAAGCTTTCCCTTTGTGTTTTGTTGCTTTCCTTACATTCTACTGCATTTTTCTTATTTTACTCTCTTAAAAGTGTGATTTGTCATTGTTCTGTCTTTCTTATTCAACATAAAAACTTATTGATTTCACCTCGGGAAGGTTTTATACATTAGCTTGCCATTCACTATTCTCTTTAATTTGGGCAACACTTAAAGAAATTAAGATAAAATGATGATACCACAGTGATCATCTCACAGCTGAGGCTTTACTATGATAAGCTGGGTATAAAAATTCGTAGGTACGCAAAATGAAATTGAAGTGCAGCTGTAGAGGAATCAAAGTCCCAGCAGCCGGAAGTGAGGACCAGAGTGAAATCACCGCCGAAAGTGAGGACCAGAGTGAAATCGCTGCCGGACGAGAGTAAAATTATCGCCGGTGAACTGGTGAAGTACTGAAGCGGTGAAGCTGAAGGCTGAAGTGTGCGTGTCTACGTGAACTAGAGCTGGACGCTGGTGAAATGAAATAGAAAATAAACTTAGTTTTATTCAATTAGGGTCTAGGTAATGGGCTTGGATAGTTGGACTTGGGTTAGATGAAAATTATTTGGGCCTACTAAGAATAGTGCCTTGGTATTATGATTTTTTTTGTATTCATATACTAAATATTCGGTTAAACCAAAGTATCGAAAACCCAACATCGAACATCGAATCGAACACCATTTTTTTTGAAAATAAGCACCGTAATCGAACCGAAAACCCTAAATAGCGAAAATTAAAAAAACTGAATTAATTCGATTCGGTCCGATTTTTCAATTTTCAGTATTTATGTCCAACCCTACTCTAAAGTGGTTTATTAAGTTCCGGAGCAACAATTACCTTATGATTTTTGGTTAAATGCTAAGATTCTTTCACATAGTATAAGAGCTAGTACGTACAAAAATAAAGAATAAAGAGTGACCGAACATGAAAAGAAAAAGTGATTGTGGAAAATGACTCACCAAAGTTTAGCTCTAATACAAGTTGAGTTTTGATAAAATAATTTTTCAAACTTATGATTTTAAATGATATGCTCACACATGAATTCAATATAGTATCAGAGCTAGATTTTAGTTAATCTGTTTGCACAATCATTTCTTCTCGTTATATTCTATCATTCTGATATTTTTTTCCTCTCAATTTAGCTCATTTTGTTCATACCTACTCCTTAGCCTATTGAGTCTACTATCTTTTCAATTCTGAGCTCATTATTCACCATATTAGCCTAATATCTCTTTTCAATCTTGAAAAAAGAATTCAAAAATAAACAATTCACGTGTAAACCTAAGAACGGTTACACATGCAGGAAGGCGTTAGAGAAATACATTTGTATCTCATCTGTTATGTAAGGGTATCAAAAAGGACTTATAATGTGATAGGTTAATCAACCAATTGTCTTAAAGTTTTTGGTTGAATGCTCAAATTTTTCACGTGATATCTACATTTGTTCCTCATCATTGTATATAAGGGCCGCTAAAGTGGTTTATAATATCATGTGACATTCCATTCACTGTCTTAAGATTTCGATTGAATGTTATATTCTTTCACGTAATATCAGTATTAGCAGGTACAAAAATAAAGAAGCCTATTTTTTTTTACGTTTTTCGTGCATTTATCATATATGTAGATTTATCAGATTACAATATTTGTATACTCTCTACTACATATACAATATCAAATAATTTTGATATCAAAGTCTGATAAATTGTTAATAACATGTAGACTAAAAAAATACCTTATTGTTGTGGGTACTCTATTGTACTTTATAAAGCAGTACAGAAAGTAAATAACTATTACAAGTGTTCGAAAGGATAAATAAATGGTCAATCTTCAAAACTGCCTCAAACCTGTTGTGTCTTGAATCTTGATAACCTTGCAAAGCAAATGTTGAGAACTGTCGCAAGCTTGTTGTGTCTTGAATCTAGATATCCTGAAATAAAAAAACAACTAAATCTGGATGGTTACAACGTTATGTGTTGAGTCGAGGAATTTCCCTCTGTCCTTAAGACAAGATTGCCCCGTACATATGTTTTTACGTTAGCGGGCAATAGTCTCCCAAGATAAAACAACACTTTAATCTCAACGCTACAAAGCCAATAGGTTGAGCCTGCCGAATAGAACAAATATGAATTGACTTGCTGAAGATATGGAAAAGGAAGGAAGAGATTCTATCTTTTATTCTGTTTTGTCTCTGTGTATATAGTGTCTCTGTTGTGTATATCTTGTGTATACAATAAGGATTTGCTCATTGTTTTCCAGTCACGAATTGCACTGACTTTCACCACTGGTTTGTGCTATTTTTCGCCACTGTTTTTCAGTAGTTTACTGCCTGTTTTTGCAGTCTATATTGCTCACTATTTTGTCTCAAATTCTGGCACGAATTGAGCCAAAAAATAGCTCAATATATAGCAAGTAGGAGGGCAGCCCCACAGCCACAAATAAGGTTGTAATGACCATTAAGTGAGAGTTGTTAATAGCATTAGAGAGGCAAATTTATGGGTGGTTTAAGGTCATGAATGAGGCTGCTCAATTGCCCAAGTAATGGGCTGTTTATGGAGAGTTAATCGGCCAAGTAATGGCTGGTTAATGCTCCAAAACGCAGTCCAACGGTAGGCAACTGTTACCCCAAAATCAACTTTCCAGAAACTCTGTGGACCAAACTGTAAAATTTAGGGACCAAACTGTACATAAGAAACTTTAGGGATTAAACTGTACATCTAACAAAGTTCTATGGTCCAAAAAGATAATATCAGAAAGTCCCCACAGCCCACGACCGAACTGGAAGGGACGGGTGGGCGGCAGCGGCGCGCGTGTGGGCTTAGCCTTGAACCCAAACACATCTAGGTCCTCCCTCCTTTAAACACATGGGATACCCCTTGGGGTCCCAAACCCTTTACCATATTAGAGACTTATATAGAGAGCAATTCTTCCTATTCCCACCGATGTGGTAGATTTGTCCCACACCACATTTCCATGCCTCAAACACCTTACTTCGTGGACCAATATCTCTTTCATTTCTCAATGAAATTTGACGATTCTTGGCCCTACGGTCATCTACTCACTTCGTAGATCATGCATGTGCGAAGAGACAAGGTCTCCAAAATGCGGAACACTAGTGTTTAATTCATCAAAGATGGGTGGACGTATCTCCCCGCCAAAGGCAAATTTCCAACAATCCTCTCTATGAAAGAGAGATTGTGGCGCACGCACAAGGTGCCTACATTTCAGCAATCTTTCAGCGAAAAGATATTGCATCAGGAGAGGTAGCTTCCGCTTTGAACCTTCCCTAGTTGAAACCATCGGACTTACTTACTGCGCGGTGAACGTGATGTCTTGAACTGCCAGTGTTTAGTGTAAGCCAAGACAATGATAACAACACAATAACTCTTCTTATTTGTTTTCATTCTTGTGTTTTTGTCCGTTGTGGCCGTGGACACACTTGGATTCTTAAGTGCGTTCATTTGAGGCGGCCATCCTCGCACTTAAATAGGTGATCTCCTACATGGTGTCCTGCTATACCCCACTTCACAAGTGTTAGGAATCATTAAAAGTTTCCCCAACCTTAACCTCAACCATTTGAGGATCGTTTAAAGGTTTGGAAGCTTAACCTTTACCCACCATGAAGGTAGCACTTTAATGTCTATCGCGGGAACAACTTTGGATTCATGTTTCCTTACAGAAATCATCATCCGAAGTCTTCTTGCTTCCACCGAAGTGCTCAACTGAACCTTTTGCCGCTTAGTTTTCCCATTGAACTAAATTCTTGGGATCTTCAATCAGTATGGTTGGGTTACCACCGCAAAGGTTCGTATTGTTTGGGTTTTAAGCCCATTCCCCTAGACAGGCACAACACTTGATCTCCGGGTAGTCCCTTAGTTAGTAAACAAGGAAGTGACACCCGTGATGATCAACTGTCATACAGTCTTATGTCTCCGACAGATCCTGACAGATATATCCAGACGCCACCATCCGTGTCCTTCCTGAAGCCGACCAGCTAGCCACAATGTATAACTGCTGAAGGCACGGGTTTCTCCCAATAAGGGACGTCCTCTAATGAGTCGTGAAGTTACTCAACTTCTTTCATGCTTTGTATAAAGCGATAAACTCCGATTTCATCATGGATCGGCCGATGCAAGTTTGCTTAGAGGATTTTTCAAGACCCATCATACACATTTACTTGTGGCTTTGGTGTTCTTCAGATCCGATGTCTAGTTTGTATCACTGTGTTCTCCCAGAACCGCTGGACATCCAGAATACTATAATTCATAGATAAGCGAATAATTCAGATATCGTCATATCCGACTTAACGTCTTCTATTGATCATGTATTAAGATCATCAGTGAACCTTAGTTTAACTGATCTGTTTGTAGGACGATACCAGGTCGGTTGTAGTGTGTACAATACATTGAACTACACATGACCTGTGCATATCGCTCATTGTCTAAGGGTGCACCATGATTCCAATCAGTTCTATGATTCATATCTATTGGTGGCTTCAACGAGACTATCAACTATCGATCAGTCCGTTAGATGTCTTAGAAATCCAATTCCTAAGATGTCATATGTGATACCCATATCTTTCATATCGAGACTTTGTTTCAATATGACTTTTACTTTCAGACTGTTGATTCTCCAACTGTTGGCTTTCTAATTTCAGAGTCAATGTTTCTGTGGTCAGATTCATTGTTTCTGTTTTATTTGAAACTTTCAGGACCAAAATGTAAACATTTCAGGGACCAAAATGAAAGTTCAGGAAGAAGCCCAACAGTCCGGCAAACCAACTCTGATTCTCTTCTTCCAACTCTCCGGTTGGGAAGGTTGTTTCAACATCCATGCCACGCAAGACTGCAGTGGCCCATGATGTTAAGCTACTCCCAGGGGAGCACATGTACAAGTAGCCGAGGCTTTGAACTCGTCAGTAGATCCATCTACTTTGTACTCACTTTTGAGTATCCTTTTTCACAACCCAAAGGTTCTTTTTCCGAAGAAAGATCAACCATTATGCAAGTATGGTTCTATATGAGGGAATCTATTTCTCTCTTTGTGGCTTCTTTCCAAAGCACCGCGTTTGGAGATGACAATTCTTTGCTAATTGTCTATGGTTCGTTCTCAACCATACAAGCTAGAAGGACTGGAACAAGTCTTTGTCCCCTTCTTTGCTCCGTCTCGGTTCAACATCTAGAACTCCTGAGTTATGCAGATCTGGAATATTAAGTTCCGGATAGCCAACAACTTTCGAGTCTTGTAGATACAGAACGTCTAGTTCCGGACAGTCAGGCCCTCGCGGGTTCTTGTTAACCTTGAGCAATTACTCTTTTTTCCTTTTCTCAAGGAAAGTTATCTTCAAAGAATTCAGCATTCTTTGACACCAAGAGGTGATCAGCACTACTGTTATTTGCAGATCCAGTGGATATGCAATCTACAGTCTTAGGTACAACTTGACCTGTTTCAGTATTCCAACTTTTACCAAGCCACCCCACATAATTTGGGCGTATGACTTTGCGTTTGGCTAACACCGTTGGAGTAAGGTGAGTAATGAACAGCCGTTTAATGAACAATGCTTCACATTCTCCTCCTCTATCACTATGAATTCCTCAATCCGTAGGCTTAGTTGATTTTCAACTTCTGCTTTGTAGCACTTATCCGCTTCAACAACTTCATCTTTACTTTGCAACAAACAAAGGATTCCATACGTTGTACCATCATCAATGAAGGTCACAAAGTACTTGTCTCCCCCCTCTATTTTGTATAAACTATAAATCACCCAAGTAGGTGTGACTAAGTTCTAGAAGAGCGGTGCTTCTTTCGCTATTCCCTTGACGGAATTTGGAAAGGTGATTTTGCCTCTTCGCCTACCTCACATTCATTTTGAGGGTTTCTGTAGAAAGAAGGCAACAATCTCAACATCATTAGTTTTTGAATGACCTGTTATTTAACGTGTCTTAATCTATGATGGCATATCTGCACGGATTACAAATATATCATTCATTTGGCTACAGACATACTGTACCATTCTTAGTTATTACAGACCTGTTGGACTATCTCAAACCAGCTTGACCAACAACGTCCCTTAACCAAGTTTGGGACATGTATCACCTCATCTTAGAGTGATCTCATTCCCTGAAGTCCTATTGAGGACAACCTCTCCAGCCCCTTTGATTTTAGAGGTGGCGTTGCTTCACATGAAGAACCTCTTGCCCGTGGTTAGGGCGTAACCGGATCATATGTGATCGCGATACTCTGGCCCACTCCAGTTGCTTTGGCAGACTGAGTGTCCAATTTCTTCACTGCCTTTCTTTAGGCCTTCAGATCATTTAAGACCTGGAAACTCTGGCCCACCATACTAGGTGTCTATTACTTTTCCTATGAAATGAATTCTGGCCCCACTCAGTCGCCCGTAGGCTTTGTATGACTGAGTGTCCAATATCATCATATCAAAGGAATTTTGGCCCACTCCAGTCTCCCGGAGGCTTTGTATGACTGAGTGTCCAATATCATCCTATGAAGGATCTTCTCCCAAATAGTATGACAGACTCAACGTCTTTAGCTTTTAGTCTTCTTCCGTTATGATTGGTGCCCATACAATTGTTGGCGCTTACTTAAATGTGGTGACAGTTTTCTCACAGTTAGTGGATCTTTCTCCCTCGTATGTGCGAACATACTTTACACACTTTAATAATTACACTTAAAAGAACGGATCTTTTTAAGTCGTTTACAAAATTCAATCTTTAAACGGGAAAGAAGATGAGATTAAACTTCTGATTTTAAAGCGTAAGGAATATAAATTATTTTCATATTCCTCCTTACTTTAAGCCATTTTTAATCAGACATCATTTAATCTTTATTCTTGACAAGTAAGAAAAACTACTTATCTCAATTTCGGATTCTGGCCCACTTCAGTCACTTCATCAAACTGAGTGTCAATTTCCTTCTTACCATTATTTGAATCCTTTGTCTAGGACAGATTTAGGCCTTCTGGTGCAAGATAGAATAACATCTTCAGTCTTCTCCTCTTGTCCCAGTTGACATCCTCAGGCTCTCGTGAGCGCTTGTTCCAACCAGTCTTGGTAGCGATGACACCATGAACACGTTCATCATCATTACTCTCTTCTACCAGAAAACCATTGCTATATCCAGATTTGGTCACACAACTTTTGACCGACATCTTTCAAACACTAATAGTAATACAATACGGTCTTGTCTTAAATTGTTGGTACTCTATTGTACTTTATAAAGCAGTACGGGAAGTAAATAACTATTACAAGTGTTCAAAAGGATAAATAAATGGTCAATCTTCAAAACTGCCTCAAGCTTGTTGTGTCTTGAATCTTGATAACCTTGCAAAGCAAATGTTGAGAACTGTCGCAAGCTTGTTGTGTCTTGAATCTTGATATCCTGAAATCAAGAAACAACTAAATCTGGATGGTTACAACGTTGTGTGTTGAGTCGAGGAATTTCCCTCTGTCCTTAAGACAAGATTGCCCCGTATATATGTTTTTACGTTAGCGGGCAATAGTCTCCCAAGATAAAACAACACTTTAATCTCAACGCTACAAAGTCAATAGGTTGAGCCTGCCGAATAAAACAAATATGAATTGACTTGCTGAAGATATGGAAAAGGAAGGAAGAGATTCTATCTTTTCTTCTGTTTTGTCTCTGTGTATATAGTGTCTCTGTTGTGTATATCTTGTGTATATAATGAGGATTCGCTCATTGTTTTCCAGTCACGAATTGCACTGACTTTCACCACTGGTTTGTGCTGTTTTTCGCCACTATTTTTCAGTAGTTTACTACCTGTTTTTGCAGTCTATATTGCTCACTGTTTTGTCTCAAATTCTGGCACGAATTGAGCCAAAAAATAGCTCAATATATAGCAAATAGGAGGGCAGCCCAACATCCACAAATAAGGCTGTAATGGCCATTAAGTGAGGGCTGTTAATGGCATTAGAGAGGCTGATTTATGGGTGATTTAAGGTCATGAATGAGGCTGCTCAATTGCAAAAGTAATGGGCTGTTAATGGAGAGTTAATCAGCCAAGTAATGGCTGGTTAATGCTCCAAAACGCAGTCCAACGGTAGGCAGCTGTTACCCCAAAATCAACTTTCCAGAAACTCTGGGGACCAAACTGTAAAATTCAGGGACCAAACTGTACATAAGAAATTTTAGGGATCAAACTGTACATCTGACAAAGTTTTTTGGTCCAAAAAGATAATATCAGAAAGTCCCCACAGCCCACGACCGGACCGGACCAGATCGGACGGGCGGGAGGCGGCGGCGCGCGTGTGGGCTTAGCCTTGAACCCAAGCACATCTAGGTCCTCCCTCCTTTAAACACATAGGATACCCCTTGGGGTCCCAAACCCTTTACCACATTAGAGACTTATATAGAGAGCAATTCTTCATATTCCCACCGATGTGGTAGATTTGTCCCACACCACATTTCCATTCCTCAAACACCTTACTTCGTGGACCAATATCTCTTTTATTTCTCAACGAAATTTGACGATTCTTGGCCCTACAGGCATCTACTCACTTCGTAGATCATGCATGTGCGAAGAGACAAGGTCTCCAACATGCGGAGCACTAGTGTTTAATTCATCAAAGATGGGTGGACGCATCTCCCTGTCAAAGACAAATTTCCAACAATTGTTTGATATCAAACGTAACTATCAAATCACATAAAAAAATTTGCTGGGAAGGAAATCAATACAACACCTTCTTGTTTTTTCCTATCTTGGTCAAAATTGCAGGTTTCATCTTCTTTTTTTCAGAAGCTTTTTCACATTTTGGAATACAATTTCAATGGAGTTTCTTTATTGTATTTGAAGAGAAAACATTATTACATTTTCCACATAAGTGGTGAAATTTTGTGTGAACTTTCTTGTTGTGCACAACCATAGATAATTGAAATAGTTGGACTTTGCAACAAGGACATGGATACAAAACTAATTTGCCATTGATTTTTAAATGGAGAGATTAGAGTAATGAAATTTTCTTAGAGAGGATTTTAATTTCTTAAAATGATCACGAGAGTTAGAGAGCTTAGGAGGGGAATGGGGTAATCATATGTATTTATAGTTAGTGGATAGTACCCGGGGAAAAATTCATAATTGACGGTATTATTAAACAAAGCAATATACATGTGATATACACTGAATATACAACAGTGTATATCACATGTATATTGATGGACTAAAGCAACAAGAATCAAGCAGGCAAAGAATGGCCCAAAGGCAAAGAGAGGCACTCTGGCTGCTATCAGCCTCTCTACAGAGGCCACCAAGGCAGCCCAAAGAAGAGCTCTCAACAATGCCCAACAGTGGGCTCTCAGCAATGGCCCATTCTCGGCCAGATTAAGGACAAGACAATATTGTATATATGGTATATATATTTGTAGTATATTGTAGTGTTATACACTTACCATAATTGTATAGTTAGAATTATGGTAGAATAAGGTTTTAGAAATAGAATAGGAATATGATTCTCCTATTATGGTAATATGTAACTTGTATATATAGCCTTTCAATTAATGAAAATAATCATGGAGATTATTTCTTTCATGGTATCAAGAGACTAGGTTTTACAAAAACTTTTCTCTCCCAAAAAATTTTGGACCCTTCGGCCGAGACACCCCCCCTCGGGTTTCTCTTCCAAAATTCGTCTTCCGCTCTAAAAAACCTCTCTTAAATTTCCCCTCCTTCTTTGTTCTTATCAATATGTCTAAGAACAATTTTCACCCTGCCCTCATGGTTTCCAATATCAAGCTAAGAGTCCCTATTGTCCTTGAAATGGAAAACGTGCAATATGCAACGTGGGCGGAGTTGTTTAAAATTCACGCTATATCTTATCAAGTTCTTCACCATATCATTCCTCCTGCTAGACCCCTTCATGTGGAGGATCCGGAGTTATGGATTATACTTGATGCTACCGTTCTTCGGTGGATATACGCCACTATTTCGGTGGACCTTCTACAGACGATTATTGAGCCAGATACCACGGCTATGGCTGCATGGAATAGATTGCGTGACCTATTTCAAGACAACCAACATTCCCGTGTCGTCACACTCGAGCAGAAATTCTCTCTCGTTCGAATGGACGAATTTCCGAACGTTTCTGCATATTGCAAGAAACTAAAGGAGTTGGCGGATCAACTCCGTAATGTTGGCGCACCAGTAATGAATAATTGTCTAGTTCTACAGTTGGTTGCCGATCTTTCGGAGGCCTATAATGGTGTTGGAACTCTTCTTCGCCAAAGCAACCCTCTTCCCGACTTCCATCAAGCCCGCTCCATGCTTACGTTGGAAGAAGCCGGTTTGGCTAAAAAGGCGGCTACCGGAGCAAGCCCAATTGTCATGATGGCGTCCTCTCCTAATCCTTCAGGTTTTGTTAATACTTCGGGCCAAAACCATAATAATGGTGGCGGCAAGAATAATCGAAAGAATAATAACAAAAACCGCGGGGGCAAAACGCGGTGGGTCTAGTGGCGGTTTCGGTGGTCAGCAAGCAGGCGGTGGGTCCCATCCAGTGAACAGTGGCACACCATCCTCCTAGGCCCAACAGTAGGGCCCATGGCAGTGGGGCTGGGGCTGGGGCAGTGGGCCGTGGGCCAATAGTCCTCACAACGCAGGAATTTCCAGCGGCCAGTGAGCTGGCCAACAGTCCAGGCCCAATACCCAGCAGTGGTGGCCCGGCTGGCGATGGCAAAGCAGCGGCAACAGCGATTACGGCCCGATCACGGCCAGGAGTTCTTGGGCCCCGACCTCTGCAAGCCCATAATGCAGCAGGCCCCACTCAGACCGATATTGAGGCCGCAATGCACACGTTGGGATTGACTCAACCGGACCCAAATTGGTACATGGACACCGGGGCCATTACTCACATGACTTCCGAATCAGGTACTCTCTCATCTTATTCCAATTTGAGCACCCCTCGGGGGATAATTGTTGATAATGGCAGTTCTATTCCAATTCTAGGGTATGGTCAGAAAACGTTGTCTCCCCCAATCCACCACTCCTCTTGAAAAATACTTTACATGCTCCTAAATTGATTAAAAATTTAGTGTCTGTCAGAAAGTTCACAAATGACAATTGCTTTACATTGAATTTGATCCTTTCGGTTTCTTTGTGAAGGATTTCAAGGCGGGAGTCATCTCATGAGGTGTGATAGTAGGGGATCTGTATCCTATCATGCCGGTTTACGTCCATCGAGTCCAAATTTTGTCGCCGCCTTTGCGACCATCTCTCCTTCCATGTGGCATGCTCGTCTGGGTCATCCGGGATCTTCTATTTTATCAGCTTTAGATAAAAATAGCTTTATTTCTTGTAAGGGTACGAGTCGTACTCCAATTTGTCAGTCTTGTTCATTAGGAAAAATTGTTAAGTTGTCATTTGTAGACTCCAATTCTTATACGTCTATGCCATTTGACATTATTCATAGCGACTTATGGACATCTCATGTTCTTAGTTCAATGGGTCATCGATATTATGTTCTCTTTTTAGATGATTATTCTAGATTTTTGTGGATGTTTCCAATTGCGAATAAATCACAAGTGTTTTCCGTCTTCATCAAATTTAGAGCGTTCATTCGTACTCAATTCGAAAGAGAAATAAAAAATATTCAGTGTGATAATGGGAAAGAGTATGACAATAGGGAGTTTCGGGAATTTTGTGCTACTAATGGGATAAATTTTCATTTTTCATGTCCTCATACATCTTCACAAAATGGGAAAGCCGAACGCAAAATTCGTTCCATAAATAACATTGTCCGCACTCTCCTAATACATGCCTCCATACCTCCATATTTCTGGCATCATGCTCTACAAATGGCCACTTATCTTCTTAACATAATTTCTTCTAAAGGTCTGACATATTCTTCCCCCCTAAAAATTCTATATAATAAGAACCCGTCTTATTCTCATCTTCGAATTTTTGGGTGCTTGTGTTATCCGTTATTCCCATCCACCACAATTAACAAACTTCAGGCTCGGTCTACCCCGTGTGTGTTTTTGGATTATCCATCAAATCATCGTGGTTATAAGTGTTTTGATTTATCCTCCAAGAAAATCATAATCAATCGTCATGTCATTTTTTATGAAACTCAATTCCCATTTACGAAGGTTCATACTCCCGAACCTAAGTCATATAATTTTTTGGATGACCAAATATCCCCGTATATTATTCGAAAATTTTCGGACATCTCCCGTACCCAAAATCCTCCAGCGGCCCACTGCCCGCTAGACCCACAATACCGTCACGCCAAAGAAGCTATCGCCATCGAATCGTTCCAGCAATTGGGCCCCAAATCACCTCGAACTGGTCCAGAAGCCGAGTCGAGCATTTACCGATTTGGGCCAGCATGCCCACTGCATGCTGGCCAGTCCGTCCCGAGCCCAGAAAATTCCCAAACATCCCTCAATTCTTCCTCGAGTCATAGACCGGTCACTCGTAGTCAGCGGGGTATTTTTACACCTAAAAGACATTTTAATTTACATTCTAATGTCTCTAAATCCCCCTTGTCCCGCAATCCTGTGTCCACATTAAATGACCCTAATTGGAAAATTGCTATGACTGATGAATTTAATGCTCTTATTGATAATAAGACGTGGAAGTTGGTGCCCCGTCCATATGGTATTAATGTTATCATGTCTATGTGGATTTTTGCTCATAAGGAGAATTTAGATGGGTCCTTTGCTCGACATAAGGCGAGACTGGTTGGTGATGGTAAGACTCAGCAGGTTGGGATAGATTGTGGTGAGACGTTTAGTCCGGTGGTCAAACCGGCTACCATTCGCACTGTGCTAAGCTTGGCTCTTTCAAAGACTTGGCCAATTCATCAGTTGGATGTCAAGAATGCTTTCCTACATGGGGATCTCAAGGAAACAGTCTATATGCATCAGCCGTTGGGTTTCAGGGATCCAAACCGTCCTCATCATGTATGTTTGTTGAAGAAGTACTTATATGGGCTTAAGCAGTCTCCGAGGGCCTGGTACACGAGGTTTGCTGACTTTGTTTCAACTATTGGGTTCACTCATAGCAGGTCAGACAATTCCTTGTTCATCTACCGCCGTGGTTCGTCATTGGCCTACATTCTGTTGTATGTGGATGATATCATCTTGACTGCCTCCTCCGATGCTTTGCGCCAGTCTATCATGGTCATGCTCAGTTCTGAATTTGCTATGAAAGACTTGGGGCCCTTGAGTTATTTTTTGGGAATTGCTGTCAAACGTCATTCAAGTGGGTTGTTTCTGTCTCAACGGAAGTATGCTGCTGAGATCATCGAGAGGGCTGATATGTCATCCTGTAAGTCCACTTCCACGTCAGTTGATGAAAACCCAAAGTTAAGTGCCGCAGCAGGTGCACCATACGAGGACCCGACCCGGTATCGCAGTCTTGCAGGGGGCCCTCCAGTATCTTACCTTTACCAGACCGGATATTACGTATGCGATTCAGCAGGTCTGTTTATTCATGCATGACCCCAGAGTTGAGCACATGAATGCAATAAAACGCATCATTCGGTATATCCAGGGGACACTGTACTATGGGTTGCACTTGTATCCTTCATCTACATCCACACTTGTCTCCTACACGGATGCTGATTGGGGTGGTTGTCCCGACACCAGATGGTCGACTTCTGGCTACTATATGTTCCTTGGCAATAACTTGATCTCATGGTCGGTAAAACGTCAAGCAACTCTGTCACGCTCCAGTACAGAGGCAGAATATCGAGGGGTAGCGAATGTGGTCTCCGAGTCATGTTGGCTACGTAATTTGCTTTTGGAGCTTCATTGTCCCATTCAGAAGGCAACCTTGGTATATTGCGATAACATTAGTGTCATCTACCTTTCAGGTAACCCAGTTCAACACCAGCGCACCAAACATATCGAAATGGACATTCACTTTGTCCGTGAAAATGTTGCAAAGGATCAAGTTCGCATATGCCATGTCCCGTCTCGTTATCAAATTGCAGACATCTTTACAAAGGGTCTACCAGCGGTTCTCTTTGAAGATTTTAGGGACAGTCTCAGCGTTCGAAAACCGCCCGCTATGACTGCGGGGGTGTGTTAAACAAAGCAATATGCAAGTGATATACACTGAATATACAGCAGTGTATATCACATGTATATTGATGGACTAAAGCAGTCAGCAATCAAGCAAAGGCAAAGAATGGCCCAACAGAGAGGCACCTGCTATTGGGCCTCTCACAGAGGTTACCGGCCAAAGATGGGCTCTCAAAGAATGCCCAAAGATGGGTTTCTCAAAGAATGGCCCATTCTCGGCCAGATTAAGGACAAGACAATATTGTATATATGGTATATATATTTATAGTATATTGTAGTGTTATACACTTACCATAATTGTATAGTTAGAATTATGGTAGAATAAGGTTTTAGAAATAGAATAGGAATATGATTCTCCTATTATGGTAATATGTAACTTGTATATATAACCTTTCAATTAATGAAAATAATCAAGGGGATTATTTCTTTCAGGTATAAAGAAGCCTATAATAATAAAACATGATAAGAGATAATGATAATCTGTTAGTAATTTATCAAGCGAATTTGATCTTCAAACTCATTGATGGAAATTAAACACGAGGGTTGCGCTCGTTGCAGGACTTAACCCAACACCTTACGACACGAGCTGCTTATTCCGCAGATACTGTCATTGCTTCTTCTCCGAAAAAAGTTCACAACCTTTCTTTGTAATTAAAGATTTTCTTATAGTACGATATATGATTACGTAGTAATATATATACATACATATATATATACATACATATATATATACATACATATATATATATATATATATATATATATATATCCAAAATTTATGAAAAAATAATATAAAAATTTGAAATAACATAACCTAATTTAATAACTTGATCAAAAATAAAAATGTTGCTTCATACGCTTTCTACAACGCTTGATATGAAATAATCGAGAAAAAGAAAATCAATAATTTTTTTGCAACACATGTTTTCTCTTATTTGTTTTCAAAACAATTTGTTTGAATAAAATCTGTTGGAGGAACAAAGAAAATAAATAAAAGTGCAATGTACATTGATGAAAAAAGTTATAAGAAAAAGAATGAGTATCATAGAAAATAAGAAAGGAAGTGAAAAGTCTTACACATTTTTTAATTGAAAAAGAAAGAAGAATAATAATTATCTTGTACACATCTCTTCCATAAATCTTGTATCCACATGTTACCTAGCTGATTTTAGAACTCACTTTTGGTCAAATCAACATCTGAAATACGTCTTTCCTTTTTAATGAAAATATGTCATTTTTTTAAATATTTGTATTTGTACAAAGTGGGGTCCTAAAGCTTGGGGTTTATCAGCTTTACTTAATAGTCGGTCCTGATCAAAATTTATCTTCAATACAAAGTTGGGTTGAATAAAATGTTATTTTAAATTTAAAATTTCAAATGAGATAATCACACACTTTAAATGATATCATACCAAATTTTGACCAGTGAATTTGCACAACCACTTTCTCTCGACATATTATATCATTTTAGACGCCTTTTTTTTAATTAAGCCCATTAAATCACAAACTTTTCTCTAGAACTAATCCTTAGCATGTTGAGTCTGCTTTCCTCTTAGCTCCAAGCCCACTCGTCATCTTGCTAGTCTAATTTTTCTTTAATTTTTTTTAAAAAGGATAAAAATAAAAATATTCAATCCACGTTTAAATTCAAGAATGGATTATACATGCAGGAGAGCGTTAGAAAAATATAATTGTCCCTCATCTGTTATGTAATAGTTTTCAAAGGAGTTTATAATATGATGAGTTAATCCACCAATTACCTTAAGTGTTTTTTATTGAATGCCCAAATTATTTCACGTGTTAAAGAAATACATGTGTCTCTCATTAATTATGTTAATGATCTCAAAAGTGATTTATAAAGACCTGGGTCACTCTACCAATTGCCTTAAGGTTGAACAATCAGTTCTTTCACGTGGTATCAGAGCTAGCAAATACGAAAATAAAGAATCTCAGAGTGACAGAACATAACGAGAGAAAGTGATTGTGAAAAAGGCTCACCAAAGTTTGACTATAATACAAGTTGGGTTTGAATAGAATAAATTTTTAAATTTAAACTTTTAAATGAGATGATCACACATGATTCAACATGGTATTAAAGCCAACTTTTAATTAATCAATTTGCGCAATCACTTTTTCTCGTTATATTCTTTCATTCTAGGCATCTTTTCTCTTTAGTTTAGCCCATTAGCCATAAGATTTGCTTCAGACATACTCCTTAGTCTGTTGAGTATGTTCTCTTTTTAGTTTCAAGCCCATTATTCACCCCGTTAGTCAAATATTTTCTTTCAATTTTGAAAAAAGGATCCAAAAAATATCTAGCTCACGTGTAAACCTGAAAACGGGTTAAACATGCTAGAATACGTTAAAATGCATTTGTCTAATATTTCACTTAAACTAAGAAAATAAAAAGAAATATCTTTTCTACCTTGACCTTGGGCTCGGGCTCGGGCTCAACGCAGACTTTCCAAGACTAGTATATTAAATATCCTAGTAAGTAATAAAAAGACAAGAAATGACCTTCACTTATACATACTAATTAGTAGGGGTGAGCACGGGTACAGGGTATCCAGATACCCGATCGGAACCGACACTAACGGGTAGGTTTTGGGTAGATATATTATAATAACTGGTAGGGTCCGGGTAGTAAAATTAGGAACCGATCAATGTCGGGTCCGGTTCCAGTTCTGGCAAATAGAGATAGGGTACCCGGACCCGGAACCGATACCCGGAACCTATAAAATATTAAATATTTTTACTTTTTTTAGAAACATTTGGACCACTTTTAACTTTCTCCAAAATTGTTTGTTGCACTCCAGCACATTGATTTTCCCCACCCCGAGATGTAAATATTTTAGCTTTTTCACTTCTTTATTCTAGAATGCTCTTTGTGCCCTAAGAGAAAACACTCAAAACTCTCTCAATAACAATGGCGTTTTAGCTACACCACCGAGCTTCATCGTCGTCGTTGTTGAAGCTTTCTCTCAGGTACTTTCATCGTTGTCGTCATTAAAGCTTCACCTTTGCCTCTTTCTCTCCCTTGGTTGTGTTCACGTCATTCCTAAAATGCATATGGGTTCATATCTAACTCTTCAATTTCTTTTTAATATCATATGCTTCTGTTCTATTTCAGGCGATACTCATCTTCAATTTGTATTACTTTTTTATTTGAAATGTAAATTTATTTTTAAAATTTGTGTATATTTTTGTAGTTGTGAAGATGAAATTTAGGGATTTACTAGTATAATAAAGTTTTTCTTTTGTATCGAAGAGCTTATGAACACAAAAATAAGTTTAATTCAGATATTTTCAAATTTATTTTGAAATCAACACGTTCAATTAATTGAGTGTCAAATTTGGCTTGCAATTTTAGGTTTTGGGTACAGAATTAGCTTTTCTACAATGAATAAGTTTTCTAAAACTTCTTATAAGGGTACTAACAACTCCTATTGCAGGCTAAAAAACTACTTGATGAAATTATTTTAGAACTCTTTTTTATTCTCATAGGCTTAAAAATTATTGCTTAATTTGTGTTTTTTATTTACAGAGTGCAGGAACCTAGGACCAGGTCAGTAGGTTCCGGGTAATGATTGCTACGGGTAGGTTCCGGGTAGTAAATTTAGGAACCGATCTTTTACCGGGTAGGGTCCGGATAGTTCAAAAATGTTAGGGTACCCGGACCCACTCACCCCTACTAATTAGGTAAAAGTTTCGAACAACATCATATCAACATAACTTTACCAATTATAATATATTCTCCTTTTATTCCAGGATTATCTTATTATGCTTGATATACATAATTACAAAAATTATTTTTTGAATACCTTAATAATGCAAAATAATTCTACTTTTGGGGTGTATAGATTAAGCCTAGCAGGAAGGAACTTGACTAGGAACATAAGAATAAGATATGAAAACAGCTTAACTATGGCCTCATTGATCCATATCAATATTATTTTTGCAAAATTATGCATGCGTTATATTGCCTAAGTCTCGATTTATGTCAAAATGTTCAAAGTATAAATGTCAAAGTACTTAATTTTGATTATATATTTTTAGACTATTTAATTTTAATTTTTTTACATATTTAAAAACTATACAAAAAATACTACAAGTCAACATAACTAAAAAGAGAAAATTATAGGAAAAGAAGATTGTTTAACTCTTCAAACAATAACACCTTCCCATAAAATGAGACATGGGGTGTGTTTGGTATGAAGGAAAATATTTTTCAATTTGCCCATGTTTGGTTGGTCAAAATGTCTTGAAAAATATTTTTCTTAGGAAAACAAGTTCCTTGAAAATGAGGAAAATGACTTTCCTAATGGAAATTGGGAAAACAAGTCCATAAGTGATATTTCAAGTTTATTGTCTCTTCCCCGCCCACCTAACGCCCCAACCCCACCCCTTCATCATCTCACCCCCACCGCCGAACACCAACTCCCCACCCATCCCACCCCCCATAATATTTTAGTAGATTACATATAAATGCTCTTAGGATAATATATTTTTACTTACATACCAAACACTAGAAATAAGTAAGAACATTTATTTTCCAAAAAAAAATATTTTCTAGAAAAATATTTTCCTTTATACCAAACACATCCATAGTGAGTAAACTTTTTAATCTAGTTTTTAAATATTTACTTTTTTTAATGATAAAATGAATTTACACAAAAATTAGAAAATTATTGTACCAACGGTAGATTAGTGTAATTCTCCTTGATGTAGTTCTCTTATTAATGTCATATATATAGAGTATACAATTGTAGTCCTAATAGAATTAGGATCTATATTTTATCTTAATTACATTAATTACACTAAAGTAATGAGTACATAATATATTGTGAATATATATGGAATATATTCACTATCACACCCCCTCAGTCGAAGCGGGAGGAGGCCGGACGCTAAGATCTGAAGTCAAGGAACAGTTGTCGAGGAAGCCCCTTTGTGAAGATATTTGCGTACTGATACGAACAAGGAACAGGCAACACCCTAACGCGACCTATTGCAACCTTCTCACGAGCGAAATGAATATCCATCTCAATATGTTTGGTTCGATGATGTTGAGCCGGGTTATGAGACATGTAAATAGCAGATATGTTATCACAGTAAACCAAATATGCCTTACGTATGGACAAAGAAGCTCAAGAAGGAGATTTCGAAGCCAATATATCTCGACAACAACGTTTGCCACGCCTCGATATTCTGCTTCTGCACTCGAACGGGAAAGCGTGGCTTGCCGCTTGGCAGACCACGATATAATATTATCCCCAGAAACACATAATAGTCGGACGTAGAGCGACAGGTGTCCGAAAAACTATCCCAATTTGCCTCTGTGTAGGAGAGAAATCTAGTCGGTACCGAGATATATAAATGAAGTCCATAGTCAAGAGTGCCCTTAACATATCGAAAGATACACTTAAGAGTTGTAAAGTGAGGCTCCCTAGGAGCGTGCATGAACAAGCACACCTGCTGAACTACATATGCAATATATGGCCGAGTGAAGGTGAGATACTGAAGAGCACCTGCGAGACTCCTATAAAGAGAGGGATCACTGACCGGTTCCCCATCATCTACACTGAGTTTGGACTTGGAGTCGACATGAGTGGGCATAATTTTGCAGTGTGCCATTTTAGCCTTGTAGACAATCTCCTCTGCATACTTACGCTGACACAAGAATATGGCATGTGTGGATCTGGTCACTGATATCCCCAAAAAATAACTTAACTTACCCAAATCTATCATAATAAATTCGAACTTGAACAGGGAAATGATCTCGTATTTTAGAGTATCAGAAGAAGCTGTTAGAACAATATCATCCACATATAAAAGAAGATAAGTCGTGTCAGTACCTCAATGAAAAATGAACAGAGAAGGATCACTCTTGCTGCACACGAACCTTATATGTATGATGTATGTATCAAACCTCTCATACCAAGCCCTAGGGGCTTGTTTCAAACCATAGAGTGACTTACGAAGACGACAAACATAATGAGGAACCTCCGGATGCACAAAGTCAAGCGGTTGATTCATATAAATGGTTTCTTTCAAGTCCCCATGTAAGAAAACATTTTTGACATCAAGCTGGTGAATAGGCCAATTTCCCTAATATCTATGCTCAACACTGTGTGAATGGTGGATGGTTTGACCCCAGACTAAACGTCTCACCATAATCAACACCCTCCCGCTGACCAGTACCATTAGCCACAAGTCTTGCCTTATGGCGTTCAAGCTCTCCACTATCTCAGAATTTATGTTGATAAAGCCACATACAACGAATCACATTCACCCCTTCTGGTTTTGGAATAAGATCCCAAGTGTGCTGATTGGTTAATGCATTAAACTCCTCATGCATGGCTGTATTCCAATTTGGGTCGAATTTGGCTAGTTTTGGGTTTTAGAAATGGGAGAAATGATTTGAGTGGATAGGTTAAAGTGAACTATTGGTTTGAAAATTCCGTGTTGTGCACGGGTTTCTATGCGGTGTGTAGGGACGGTCCTTTGGTGAAGCGAGGGCTAAGAAGTCGGGCTGGGTAGGCGGTGGGGTCAAGGCTGGGCGATGGGACGGGTAGGGGCTGGGTGATGAGTGGGTAGGGACGGTCACAAGTTGGGGCTAGGTAGTGGGATTGGCAGGGGTTGGGTGTCGGGTGGGCAGGCACGGTCACGGGTTGGGGCAGGCAGGGGCTGGGTGATGGGAGGGCAGGCACATTCACAGGTTAGGTAGTGACCAGGCAGGAACCAGGCAGTGGGGTGGGGTCGACAGGATGGTTGGCGGGACGGCCTGAGGGTATAGACTTTGTAGTGCATTTTGGATTAGAGGTGAGGTGTCCGAGTCATCAAGGAATTCATAATTAGTGTTATGAAATTTATGGATGTTGTCAAACCGAAAAACGTACTCAATAAACGTGACATGACGTGAGATTAGGATTTTATCTATAGATAACTTATAGCACAAGTACCCCCTATGGTTCAACGGGAAACCTAGGAAGACGTAAGGAGTGAAGCGATGTGCTAATTTGTGAGGGACCGTTGAGACAAGATTTGGGTAACAGAGACAATCGAAAATTCGGAGGTGATCATAGGAAGGGATTCGACGGAAGATAATTTCAGTATGTGTCCTATTTTGGATCGTACGGGTACGTAAGATGTTAAAATGTGTTCTACCATTTTTAATGGATATACCAAAAATATAGGGGGGGGAGACGCATGAAAAATGAGGGTACGAATCATATTGTTAATGATGCGGAGAATTCTTTCGGCTTTACCATTTTGAGGGGAAGTACGAGGGCAGGAGAAACATAAAACCACACCATTAGCCGCACAAAAATTATGAAATATGGAGTTATTGAACTCACGACCATTATCACATTGAAATATTTTGATGTCTTTCTCAAATTGCATTTTAACCAATGTACGAAATTCGAGGAATTTGGAGTAAACTTCAGACTTAAGTTTAAGCGGATAGACCGAAAGGAAGTGAGAAAGTCATCCAGAAATACCAAATAGTATTTATGATCGAGGTTGCTAATTATAGGAGATGTCCATAAATCCGCATGAATAATATCAAATGGAGAGAATGTAATACTTAATGAAGACGTAAATGGAAGTCTAACATGTTTCCCTAGATGACAAAAGGAGCAAATATGAGAAAGTTTCCCTTTATTACATTGGATTAAATTGCGGTTTCTAAGAGAATAAAAAACATGAGCTCCCGGATGACCAAGTCTACTATGCCACGTGGAGGAGGAGATGTAAGCTAGAGATGTGGGAGGATTGACATTGGCAGTGGACGTAAATAGGAAAGGATAGAGGCCCCCCTCACTATTGAATCTCGTAAGAAGTTTACCGGTACGTAGGTCCGTTACAGAAAAACCAAATGGGTAAAAAATAATGGATACAAAATTATCGATGACAAATTTTCTGTCAGAGATTAGGTTCTTGATAATGTTAGGGGCATGTAGAACCCTTTTAATGGAGAAGTGGGGATGTGGTGGTGGGGTTTGTGGGTGGCCAAACCCTTGAATTGAAATGCGATGGCCATTTCCGACTATAATAGATTGAGGAGTATTTAAATTTCGCAGTTGAGGAAGAATACCTGAATTGTTGGTGAGATGAGACGTGGCGCCCGTATCCATATACTATGTATCATTGAGCTGATGGGCAGTGGGCCTCGTCTGCGTACTGCTGGATAGTGGGCCTCGACAGGGTCCACTGTTATTGTTGGGCCGCTGTGTAGTGGGCCTGGTGGCTGGGCAGTGGGCCTTGGCAGTGGTCACTGTTGTTGTTGGGCCGCTGTGTAGTGGGCCTGGTGACTGGGTAGTGGCTTGGTCCACTGAGTCGGGTACTGGGCATATGACTGATATTTTGTGACGTTGTGAGTTGAGGAAGCGGAAGAATCCATGAGGTTTACCAAAAATTCGTGGAAGAATCTCGGTGGAGAGGTTGCCGTATATCAGCTGTATAACAACGGTATACCGGGCTGCTTAGGTGATATGTGTATCAGATGGTGTATATTGCATGTATACTTGATGTATACGGGCTACAAAGCAGGGAATATAGGGGTTGGGTGCTGTGTATATCGTTGTATATCAACGGTATACAGATTATTCTGTTTGAGAAGAAGGGGAGTATATCAGGGAGTAGCAGGGTATGCTTGTATATCACATAGAAGCAGGGTATACTGGCTGCATATCACGAAGATTCGGTGGTATACATGACAGTATACGATTGGATATCGCCGGAAAAAGGGGAGGCATAGGAGAGGTATACGGTAGCCGATTTAGGGTTAGGGTAGGGATACATTTTTTGCTCTTGATACTATGTAGAATAATGTAATTCTCCTTGATTGAGTTTTCTTATTAATGTAATATATATATTACAATTATAGTCTTAATAGAATTATGATCTCTATTTTATCTTAATTATATTAATTACACTAAAATGATATATGAAATATATTCAATTAACATCGTCTTTCTTTTGTCTATGCAACGAATGGAGTAAGAAACAATGAAAGAACTTTCTGGAATGCATAATTGTACATACAGATAAGAAAAAAGTCAAAGTTATTGAAGACTTTTTAATATTCAAATAATACTAATTGTGCAAGATTCACCACTTGTAAAATCATGAGGCAGTCAATTAAACACCCAATAAACACAAACTGGAAAATGTATAATTCAAATGGTACAAAATAAGCAACGTAAGATTCTCCGCACCACTTCATCAGTAGACCCCACTTGCTTTTTCTAAACATATTTTATAATAGTAGTAATAAAAAAATCACACCTCGTGTCAGTAACCACATCCATATACTCTCTCAAAATATATGTGCTTCCACTCTCAATTTGCCACGTATCGGATTATTATTCTGCTGTGGCACTGTCCACGTCACCAGTTCCCTTATTCTATCCACGTGGACAAGAAGTCCTCACCGTTGATTTTCTAAACTAGAAATCTAGGCCGTTGGATGGTTAGAGAAAAGAGCTTGTGGACATGGAAATTCTAGAGGGTATATATTGTTATTTAAAAAAAATATTTTCTTAACTACTACCACACTTCCATTTTGAGTCTCTCAAGTTTCCACTACGATCATTGTTTTCGAAAAAAAAGGAAAAAGAAAAAAGTTTTCACTGCGCTACGTTTCAGGTGCGATACATTATTTTCTGATTTATGTGTATTACAACTGCATAAGTTTGTTGAGAGTAAATAGTTTTGATTTGCCTCCTTCTAGCATTATTGTATTTGATCCGTTCACTTTAACCTATCATGTTTCACTTTTGAGAGTTAAAATCATGTATTAAATTACAACTTATAATATTTTTTTTATATATAATTTTTGAATATTTAAATTATTAAATTAGTCTAATTTAATTTAGCTTTAAAAATTAGTCAAGTTAGACTCTCGAGAAGCTAAACGTAAGAAGTAAAAGTGAATTGGGGAAGTAGATTAGTTTCAGATACTTGAACTATCGTAAGTTTCCAATTTGCTTGAACTGGTGCGTCTGCAATGTCCTAGTGCACCGATCTTGCTAGCTATTCCATAAGGAAAAAGATCTCTGAATTTTCGGTGTTGTGGAAAATCAGGAAACAGAATTATTTGCACCAAAAAAAAAAAAGAGAAGAGGAAACAGAATTATTTTAGAAAATAATATGATTGTGATTGAATAGTAGCGTGACTCTCGAAATCGAACCATCTTGCTTAAGATATTCAGTTACAGAATCTCAGAATTGGAAATATTTGCAAATAACTGATGAATTCTCTATTAATGAAGTTCAAATTGTTGATTCTTTGTACTGAAGCTTCTTTAGGAAACAATAGAAAAAGAGGAAAATATCTCATGTCCTAGAGAAGTTCATCAACCGTTTGTCTTTCAGTTGAAGTCAACTTTATTTGACATATCATAATGCCATGTATATTGGATTTGACAGGGGAATAGTTTGAGAGAAGCTCTTTAGTTCATTGAGTAAAATTTTGATAGCACAACTTGGTATGGGAGTTGTGACTGTTTCTAGTTCTGCTTCTCGAAGTCCATTGGGATTGAGTACAAGGTTTTCAGCTCGTTTATGTCCACTTAAAAGGCCAGTAATTGTATCTTTTAAAAAAGATAAAACGAAAAATACAACTTTAGTTGCACCTAAGGAATCCATATCCTTGCCTGTAGAAACGTCTAAAGAAAATGAAAAGAGGTCAAGACGAGTATCTAAACGTTCTGAGAGAGTGCATGCTGTTTCAATTGAAGCCCCTCCAAGTACGTTAGAGTTAGACTACAGTGAAGCTGCTGCCAAACTTGAAAGTATCTATAAGCGCGGTCTGGAAACCACTACCTCCAATACAGAAGCTAAGGATCATTTGGTGAAGAGAAGGCCAAGGACGAGGAAGAGGATTGTAGAAGGTGATGAGGAAGCGAAGAAAGAAGTTGCTGATAATGTGGTCAAGAATCATAGAAAGAAGTCAAAGAGGTTGAATCTTGACCAGAGGATTGCTCTACTAAAGAATAAAGAAGGTGAAATAGTTGCTTCATCTGAAAGAAGAAAACTTAAAGAGGACACCGAAGATGAAAAAATTGATAAGCTTGTCAGAGAATATTCAGGTGCTACTGACTTATCTAGCTTAGACTGGAAGAAAATGAAAATCCCTCCAGTGCTTCCATCATCTGAGCATACCTGGCTCTTCAAGTTGATGCAACCTATGAAGGTACGACATTCATCTGTTAACGGAAAAAGATTAAAAGTGAAAGGAAGTTTGTGGATTACATGTATTTATTCATTAGGTTTTAGTCTTGCAATTGTTTTACTCTACGATTGAGAGTCAGTTGTTGTAATTTAGGCAATCCTTCAAGTTAAGGAAAACTTGGAAAACGATTTGGGGCGAGAACCAACTGATGGCGAAGTGGCTGAGGCAACAAGTATGGATGCCTCTGAACTACGGAAAAACCTGGAAGTTGGTCGAGCTGCTAGAAATAAGCTGATTAAGGTACTTTCTCTTTTTACTTGTCAGACCTTCTTGATGTGCACATTAGAAGTTTATTTAATGCCTCAAGCAGAAAAAACATGTTTCTGGTTTTATAATCTGAGTTGAGCAAACCTGATGATCCGTTTTTTCATAGTCCCTCTACATGAATTTGTTATAACATTGAAACTGGTCAATCTTGACATGTACTGTGTACAAACAGTAATATGTAGAAGGCAGTATTACATCTTATAAAGCACAGATAATTATCTTCTGCATTTTCTTTTGAGTATCTTATATGTTTGAATTCTTCTAAATATATATCTTGAATCTATGCCCCTGAGAGGGCAAATGAAGCCAATACTACTAGTGTAACTTGAACCACCCCATGTTCTTGATATCTTCTAGCTTTCATATGCAATCCAGATATTACATGAGTTTTTGGCTTTATAAATAACTCACATTTGCAGTCTTGTTCGGTTGCAGCACAATCTACGTCTTGTTTTGTTCGTGATGAACAAATATTTTCAAGATTTTGCGAATGGGTCAAGATTCCAAGACCTTTGTCAGGCAGGCGTCAAGGGTCTGATTACAGCTATTGATCGATTTGAACCTAATAGGAATTTCAGGCTATCAACATATGGCCTTTTTTGGATAAGGCATGCCATAATACGTTCTATGACAACCTCAAGCTTCACCAAAGTCCCATTTGGGCTTGAATCTGTACGTTCTCATTCTTATATCTGCCAGTGTTTTCTTTCACTGTTCACCCAGCAAAGAACCATTTTCTTTCTTCTGTCACTGTCCGGAAACTAAGCGATAACTTCATTTGGTGAAAAAAGAAATATATATCTCTAGTTATGAAATATTTTCACTTGGTGAAAGAAAATCGTTTCCTGGCCTCCCTCTATGCTTTAATATAACTTGAAATGTAATCCAATGTGCTATATCTATTTTGAGAGAACATAGCAAAATTTTGAGTCAATGAGCCGACTAAAGGAATTTGTATGGATGGAAAGGAAAATCCTTTAAATAGCTGTAAGTTCTTTTGTGATCCCGTTTGGAGTATTCTTCTCTTCTTTAAGGAAATGTCTAATCTTTGAGACTCATTTGCTTGTATTTGTCAAGTAGTCGTGCAAAAAAATTGATATTCTTTTTCTGATTCAGATCAGAGTGGAAATCCAGAAGGCCAAATTGGAGTTGCTGTTTGAGCTTCAGAGGTTGCCAACAGATGAAGAAATAATTGAAAGAGTTGGACTTTCCCCTGAAAGATACCATGACGTGATGAAAGTATCGAAACCTGTCTTCTCTCTCCAGTCAAGACACAAGATAACCCAAGAAGAATTTATTAATGGAATAACTGATGTAGATGGCGTTGATGGAGATAAGAAGAGGCAGCCAGCTCTACTCAGGCTGGCTCTTGATGATGTGGTAATGTTTTGTCCTCTTTGCCTTTATATTTGGTTTTGAACTTGCTTCTCTGGTTAAGAGCTTTGCTCCTTGTTGAAATATTGCCACCATACTTCTGGATAGGTAGTTTTCAAATTTCATAACCATTTGAATATGGTTATTGCCTAGAGCTACGAAGGGTGTATTTATATGATACACCAAATTTGAAGCATATAAAACAACAACAACAAGATACCCAGTGAAATCCCACAACGTGGGGTCTGGAGAGGGTAGAGTGTACGCAGATCTTACCTCTACCTTGGTAGGTAGAGCGACTGTTTTCGAGAGACCCTCGGCTCAATTAAATTTGCAATATAAAAATTTAATAAAATTTGCAATATAAAAATTAATAAAATTTGCAATTAAATATTGTCACATGAAATTGTTTATATTGACAAACTTTCAAATGATAAATCCCATAAATGTCTTCGTGATGATATCATTATGGAACTTAGGAAAAGACTTATGGTGAGGAAGGAAAAGTACCTAGGTTCCTCGTAGTCTATAGTATTCTAGTTGAAGAAAAAATAAAAGATAATTGGTATGATCTCCATTAAGCTGAATGTGGAAGAAGATCCATAAAGTTGTGGTGAAACAATGGAGCAACTTCTAGAGGCTCAATATTCTAGAAAAAGGCATTAAATGATGAGATGAACTGGATTATGTCAAAGAATACTTGGATTCTAGTAGATTAAGTTTCGAATCGAAGATAATTGGGTTAATACTTAATAGTCAAAGGATTTAGACCAAAAGATAAGTATATATCATTTTGATACATATGCGCCAGTGGCCAGGATGACTTCAAGCAGAGTTCTTGTAGCTTTAGCATCCATTTATAAGTTGCATGTGCACCAAATGGATGTTAAAATGACATTTTAATGATAACTCATTGAGGAAGTATATATGAAACAACCAGTTTGAGACTATGTTACATGGAACCGTTAAAGGTATGTATCCAGCATGAGTTTTTAAACTAATTTTTAGTGTATTTTGAAGAACTAACAGCCTTATCACACTATTTCGACAAAAGTACGTTAAGACAAATGAAGGATCCCTGTAACATAGTTTGTGTTGCTTTGAAATGAAAAGAGAGTTTATAAATTATGAAGTACGCCTAAGCAGTGGATAAACAAAGTTAATGTGGTATTCCTGTTAAACAGACATATGCACAATAATGCAGGCATGTGTATTTACTCCAAAATTTGGAAAATATGGAGTAATTATTTGTCTATGGGTGGATGGTTCGCTAATCTTTGAATGTTCTTAGGTATTTGTGAAACTAATGAGTATCTTCCTTTAAAATGTAAGATGAAAAATTGTTATAAAGTAGATACTATATTAGGTAGCGAAGTTCAAGGGTATATGAATGTAAATCTTTAAGCATCAAAACCTTTAGAATTAGAGGCTAGGCGTAGTTCGGTATTGCTAATCGTAGAGTAAGAACTTTGTTTTATCTTGAGAATGTTGTCGTCTTAATCCATTAGAAAACTTGGTGGGAGGCAATTATCCGTTATCTTTCTTAAGAAAGTGACTTATCTTACCTCAAATTTTACTCCACTCTTTTGTTTATGCAGACTATCCACATAAATTTCCAACAATACCTACTTAGTCCTGAAGGGAACAACATTAAGCTTTAAATTCGATCCTAATCCTCTGCCCCTTCCCAAAAAGAACGGAAGATGCAACCTCCTACACAGCTTTTAGTGATACAAGAGTTCTGTTAACTCAACAAGAAAAAAGGAAATTTATTTAGAACATTTCTTGGTGTTTGAATCTGTTCTCTTTTCCATGTGACGATTCTCTAAGCATTCGCTGACCAAAGCCTTTTCTTTGTGAATTAATCATGCTCCCACCCCTGCCCAAGAGCAGATTATAATAAAGATAAAAAGAGAAATTCCGAAGAAGAAACAAAAAGGAAAAGAGAAATAATGCTTATGTATCATGGTAATTATGATTTTCTTTTTCCTTGTTAAAAATTGACTATGCAGTTCTAGTTGGGACGTTGGTGTTGTTGAAAATTGATTAAATCAAGTGCATTACTATGTAATATGCACACAAGCAAATATATTTGATGAAACTGGCATCTATTTTGTTAGAGGTTCATTACGAAGTTATCTTTCTTTCAAAGCAGAGAATCAGATGCTAATACACTTCAAGGAGAAGTAATGGAAACTTCTGGCACCGAAAGGGCACTTTTAGTAGATTTGCTGAAATATTACTTGTAAATATTGAATCTTAAGATATGCATTGCTGTAAATGAAAAGCATTTTAAGTTTATAAGTTTCAGTTTGTTAAATTACGAGGTTTTCAAGGTTTCTTCACCATTAATTTTAAATCTAACATAAATCACATTCCTCTCTTGACAGCTTGATTCTCTTAAGCCCAAGGAGAGTCTAGTAATCAGACAAAGATATGGACTTGATGGCAAAGGTGATAGAACATTGGGAGAAATTGCGGGCAACCTAAATATTTCAAGAGAGATGGTACGGAAGCATGAAGTGAAGGCTCTCATGAAGCTCAAGCATCCAACTCGTGTGGATTATATTCGCCGGTACATATTCTAAAGAAATCAACATCATTTGATTATTGTATTGGAGAAAATTTATACCCCTATTCCTGTGTTAGCAATCTTGCCCATACTGTATAGTAGCTTCGTGTACACTAATTATTTGTACCATAGTTGTAACTTTACATCCTTTTTCACTAGACTCAAATCAAAACCAAAATCTGTTAGTACACACCTTGTAAACAGCTTATATTGTATTTTTCTTTTTCTCCTTACAGTGAGTTTGAAACAACTGATCTGTATATTTTACGACATGGCTGAAAATGTTTCTCTCAATCTTCATGGTGATCTTTGATTGTCCTAATTTTCGTGGTGGTCTCTGATTGTATTAATCGTTTTTCTAGACAGTTATCAACTAGGATCAATTATGTCATCGGATATGCTTTACCTTATTCAGAGCACTAAGTTCGTAATTTAGGTAAAGCAAAAGGGAAAGAGAAACACTGTACAAGCATCTGATAGTGCTTGTTGCCTCTATTGTCTCAGGGCAACTTGAGATGATGATACAGGTGACATTTCCAGTGATTCAGAAAAGCACTTCTAAAAACTAGGGCTGGACCGTCATCCATATAAGCCACAAGTGAAAATGTGCAAGTCCACGTTATGATATAAAATTGAAAAATTGGTTGAGTGCATCCTATCTAAATGATTGAGCAGTATAATAATCCATGATAGGATAAGGAAAAACATGCAGGTTAGATTTTCAAATAGTTGCTGAATGCATTAGGGATTGAGGATATGAGATGAAAGGATGTTGCTCTATTATTGTCATAGATTTTAAGCAGTTGTTTATTGCATAATGTTGAGTGACATGTTCCATTGACTGGGGAATCATAAGCGAAATAGTGTAAAACAAAGATACTGTAAAATTTTATTTGGCTTGTAAGTCAATCATCTATGTTTTACACATCCGATTCTGTAACCGATTGGATAAGGATACCGATGCCATGAATGACTGGGATGATATCATTCAAAGCTAGCAGCACCAGCTCTACGAAGTCGGAATTGAAACTTTATGATGTGGCTTTCTCAATTCATTCGTGAATAACAATTCAAGAGTGTAAAAGGAATAATTCTAGTTGCTTCAAGCTTTTTCTGGCAGTGGTTTATGTTGTAGTCATTAGTCGGTCTTATAAAAAGCGCTAAGCCTTACTTCAGTCTCCCTTTCACTAGACTATCACATTCTACCCTCCAAACCGATAACTTAGGATAAGTGAATGTGCAATTTATCATACACACATTCTCTTACTTTATTTTCATAGTTCCATCTAAAAGATGTAATTGTTGTAATTACATGTGTTAAGCGTAAGTCCGCCAATATAATGCTCCCACCCAATCAATTAAAAGAGAAGACGAAAATAAAGCACTAATAAATTCGATGTCATTTTACAAACATGATTTAAAAGCGTAGTGAAGAATCTGTTAGAATATTATTAGAATATTTGTTAGAATATTATGCAATTATATTATTATCTTGTATTAATGTAGTATCACTTTATATATGGTAGGGAGACTATGTTAATTAGGTAGAAGATTATTAGGAATTGATTAGGAAGATTAGACATGATTGACTCTTCCTAATTAATGTATATGGTGTATATATTGTATCATTGAAGGATGAATACATTGAGGAAAATATTTTCAAAGTCTTACATGGTATCAAGAGCTTAAGGAAAGATCCAAAATTAGTTTAATTTCTTCCAAATTTTCGGTCATCTTCCTCCTTAGAAACCCTAGTGACCAAAAATTCTTCATTTTTTTCTTTTGTTTTTACTTCATTATTGATTATCCTTCATCACAACCAATTATGTCTGAAACCAAATCATCCTTTCACCCTGCCCTTGCTGTCTCAAACATCAAAACACAATCTGCTATTGGGTTAGCTATTTTCGTTATTACTTTCCGAGTTTCCATCAAACTGAAATGGAAACCGTTCATTATGCAACGTGGGCAGAATTATTCAAAATATGTTGTCGTGCTCACAAAGTTCTTCATCATATAATTCATCCAAAAGATGGTAAAGGGAAAGACATAACAAACGATGCATACAAGGAATTGTGGGATACACTTGATGCCACAGTTCTTGGTTGGATTTATGCAACAATCTCCACTGACTTGTTGCATACGATAATGGAACCGGATTCCACAGCCACGGCTGCGTGAGAACGCTTGCGAGATATTTTTCAAGATAACCAGAACTCTCGCGCTGTTTCATTGGAACAGGAGTTCTCAACTATTGACATGGCGAATTTTCCTAATGTTTCTACATATTGTCAACGCCTCAAAGTGTTGGCCGATCAATTACGAAACGTTGGTTCACCGGTTACTAATAACCGGTTAGTCTTGCAATTGGTCGCCGGTCTCACCGACGCGTATAGCGGCGGGGGAACTCTAATCCGTCATAGTAATCCTCTCCCACAATTTTATCAAGCAAGGTCCATGCTTGTACTTGAAGAGTCGGGCTTGATGAAAAAGGCCTCAACTACTTCAAATTCCGCCATGCTTGCCACTCTTTCACATGATGGTAATTTTTTTGACCCTTCTCAACAAAATAAGGGACAAAAAGGACGTCATAACGATAAAAATAAGGGTGGAAATCGCGAAAATAACAAATGTGGAGGCCACCAAAATTCCGGTGGCGGCAATGGCGGCACCACCAACTCCGGTGGTGGACAGTGGTAGCAGCCGGGCGGCAGAGGCGGCGATGGCGGCGATGGCGGCGATGACAAGGACAAAGAACTCCACCGACCGGCAAAGTGGCCTTGGGATATACCACCCAGCCCACCCAACAGTAATTGGGCGAGCGACCCAACGGCCCAATGCCCAAAGAAGAAAACAAATGGTCTTTCGTGGAATCGGCGATGGCAAAGAAGAAAGAGCCCATTTCGCTGGGTCTGTTGCCACATGCAGTAGCAGTGGGCCTCAGCCGACCCAGTGGCATGAGGCCCATTCAACAGGGGCCCACCTTACGGAAATTGAGTCCGCCATGCACACTCTTGGCCTTAATCCACCGGATTTAAATTGGTATATGAACTCCGGAGCGACGTTACATATGACGTCCTCCCAAGGTAATCTCTCGTCCTATTTTAATTTGAGCAATGATAATGGAATAATTGTCAGAAATGGCCATTCAATTCCAATAAAAGGTTATGGTTCTAGCAAATTGTTACCACCAAACCCACCCCTAATTTTAAAGAATGTCCTTCATGCTCCCAAATTAATCAAAAACTTGATTTCTGTTAGAAAGTTTACAACTGATAATTGAGTATCTGTCCGATTTGACCACTTTGGTTTTTTCGTGCATGATTTTCAGACGGGGAAGCTTCTCATGAGATGTGATAGCAAGTGGGAGCTCTATCCAATAAATCTGTCAACCCAACAATCCAAGTTTCCTTCTGTTTTTGTTGCCTTGGCACCAACGTTTGGGACATCTAGGAGAGGCTGTTTTGGCTTCTCTTAAACAAAATAATTTTATTTCTTGTACCCAGACACAGACTAAGTGTCATTCTTGCACACTTGGTAAACATGTTAAGTTGCCTTTTTATTTCATCTACTTCATGCACTCTTTTGCCATTTGATATTTTACATTATGATATTTGAAAATCACATGTTTTGAGTTCTTCTGGTCATAGATATTATTTGCTTATACTTGATGACTACTCTAATTATTTGTGGACATTCCCTTTATCGAAGAAATCACAAGTGTTTTCCACTTTTCTCACTTTTAGAGCATTCATCCGAACTCAATTTGAACGTGATATAAAAAATATTCAATGTGACAATGGGGGGGGGGGTTGACAATAAACAGTTTTAGGATTTTTTCAAAACAAGTGGTCTTCAGTTTCGTTTGTCTTGTCCTCATACTTCATCACAAAATGGGAAGGTGGAATGTAAAATTAGAACCATTAACAATATTGTTAGAACATCTCTTTCTCATGCTTCACTTCCCCCTGTATTTTGGCATCATGCACTCCAAATGGCAACTTATCTGTTGAATGTCCTTCCCCATAAAAATCTATCATACCAAGCTCCCCTAAAAATGATTTACTTACGAGAGCCCATTTATCATCACTTAAGAGTGTTTGGTTGTCTTTGCTACCCCCTCTTTCCATCCACTACAATCACAAAACTCCAAGCCCGGTCTACTCCATGTGTGTTCTTAGGATATCCTACTCATCATCGCGGTTACCAATGTTACGACATTTCTTCCAAAAGAATCTTTATAAGTCGTCATGTAATCTTTGATGAAACAATTTTTCCATTTGCTAAGTTACATACCACCGGGACTCATAACTATGATTTTTTGGATAATGATAAGCTTTCATATCTAACACATTTTTTTCACAGCTCGGTACCTATTACTAGTGTTGAACACCGTAATTCAGGCCCATTGGGCCAGTCCACCACTACGGGCCTAATTCTAGTTCCATCAATGCAGCCCACTGGACCATCGATTTCTCACTCCTCGGTCAGTGGCGTCCAGTCCACTGGCCCAACAAACCGTCTAGTCACCCGTAGTCAACATGGAATTGTCAAACCCAATGCCAAATATAGCCTTCACACCCAAGTCTCGAAAATCACCTTTGCCTCGTAATCTAGTGTCTGCTCTAAAAGACCCGAATTGGAAAATGGCCATGGATGATGAATATCATGCTCTAATTACAAATAGGACATGGGATTTAGTACCTCGTCCATCTAATGCTAATATAATTCGCTCTATGTGAATTTTCAGCCATAAAGAAAAATCTTATGGAACTTTTGAGCGGCATAAAACCCGTCTTGTAGGTGATGGAAAGACACATCAGGTTGGTGTAGATTGCGGGGAAACATTCAGTCCAGTGGTCAAACCTGCAACTATCAGAATAGTTCTTAGCCTATCTCTCTCAAAATGATGGTCACTTCATCAATTGGATGTCAAAAATGCCTTCCTCCATGAACATCTTAATGAGACTATTTATATGCACCAACCGCTGGGATACATGGATCCTAAATATTTCAACCATGTGTGTTTACTCAACAAATCATTATGTGGCCTCAAGCAGGTCCCCGGGGCTTGGTATAAGCGGTTTGCAGATTTTGTGTCACACATGGGTTTCTCGCACAGTCGTTCAGATAATTCTCTGTTTATCTATCGTCAAGGTAATCATACTGCTTATCTTCTTCTATATGTGGATGATATTATTCTAAAAGTGTCTTCAGACTCTCTTCGCAAGAATATCATGTCACAGCTTAGTTCTGAATTCGCTATGAAAGATCTTGTCCCACTCCATGACTTTCTAGGGATTGTTGTAACCCGACATACAGGTGGATTATTCCT
The DNA here is from genome assembly GCA_029783415.1 of Anisodus acutangulus. Lineage (NCBI taxonomy): Eukaryota > Viridiplantae > Streptophyta > Magnoliopsida > Solanales > Solanaceae > Anisodus > Anisodus acutangulus. Next base: position 22,821,292 of record CM056497.1, on the reverse strand, counting down.
CTCCCAGAAGAAGTATGCATCAGAAATCATGGAACGAGCTGGGATGTCTTTCTGCAAACCTTCGGCAACTCCGGTCGACACAAAGTCAAAATTGAGTGCCATCTCTAGCAAACCTTTTGTTGATCCAACGTTACACAGCAGCCTAGCAGGAGCTTTACAGTATCTCACATTCACCAGGCCAGATATTACCTATGCAGTGCAACAAGTGTGTCTATTCATGCATAATCCAATGGAAGAACATATGCATGCTCTGAAACGCATTGTGCGATATATTCAGGGCACTCTGGATTATGGATTGCATCTATACCCGTCCTCTATTTCCAAACTTGTTACTTACACTGATGTAGATTGGGCAGGATGTCTGGATACAAGACGATCCACCTCCGGGTATTGCGTCTTCCTTGGTGACAATTTAATCTCATGGTCCTCAAAAAGGCAGGCCACAGTATCACGCTCAAGTGCTGAAGCAGAATATCGTGTTGTGGCCAATGTTGTATCTGACTCATGTTGGATTCGGAACCTGTTACTCGAACTTCATTGCCCTATTCCGTCTGCAACAATAGTATACTGTGATAATATTAGTGCAATCTACCTCTCAGGGAATCCCATCCACCATCAACGCACTAAACATATTGAGTTAGATATTCATTTTGTACACGAGAAGGTGGCTCGCGGACAAGTTCTGATGCTACATGTCCCAACGCGACATCAAATCGCAGATATCTTCACAAAAGGACTTCCGCTGATATTATTTGAAGATTTTAGGGACAGTCTCAGCATTCACCGCCCTCCAGCTTCGACTGCGGGTGAGTGTTAGAATATTTGTTAGAATATTATGCAATCATATTATTATCTTGTATTAATGTAGTATCACTTTATATATGGTAGGTAGTACTATGTTAATTGGGGAGATTATGTTAATTAGGTAGAATATTATTAGGAATTGATTAGGAAGATTAGGCATGATTGACTCTTCCTAATTAATGTATATGGTGTATATATTGTACCATTGAAGGATGAATACATTGAGGAAAATATTTTCAAAGTCTTACGGAATCTACCTAGTCTTTTAGCATCATATTTCGTGGTGATAAAATGTATGAAAGCAAGACAGATATATGCCCAATACAATCAGAAATTCAAGTTGGTTCAGTAAGCGATCTCTAGGTGGGATTAACTAGAAACTGAACACCAAAAAAAGTGATTCTTGTTGTTGTTGACCGAACCAAACTGGAAAACTTATAGGATTGAACTATTCTATTTATGGAGATAGACCATCTAATAAATATTGTACAAATACATTTACTATATATATGCTCTCACTAATGATAAATGGTACTTTAAACATCTAAACCATGCGATTATACTGTGTCTCTCAAATAAGCAACAAAGTGCACATTTTAGGGGTTGTTTGTTTGAGATATAAGAAAAAGTAACCCTCTTACATTATTGATACAACTTTTGGATTCAATTTAAAACTACACAACATAAATAATACGAATGCATAGCTGAAGCGAAAATCTATATATAATTTGTAAAATAATGGAGAACATTTCATGAAGTTAAAAACTAGACATTTAAGACCAAAATTAGTTCATATGATTGTTTTGGACTCCTTTGACAGTCTAGAATATCCCACTTCCGTTTGCTATATAAAATACTAGCACTATAAGCTAGCTGTACCTCAAAAGGTAAGAAATTTATCGTAACTAAGAAAGTAGAATTGTTTATCATATCCATGGGAGTGGCACGTGCTTGTCCCTAGCATATATACAGATAATAAAAAAAGGGGGTGCGTAATTTTAATAAGGAGTTTTAAGCCTTATGCAAATACTGTTGGAATATGTAAAATAATAACAAGAATGGTAAATAACTACTACAGTGATCGTGATCGAAAGAATAAATAACAATTAGGACAATAATAAGTTGTCAATATCTTGATCTTGAATGAAACTTCAAATATAGAACTTGTATTCGGAAATACAAGAGCATGAACTGCTACTCTTGTGGCTTGTAGATCCACTGAGAATACGAACGGTTAGAGTCCTTCGTCTGTTAAGTTGACACCTGAAACACTTAGCAACCAATTAAATAAACACAACACCACCGGCTGAGTCGAGAGACGACTCTTTGTCTTTAAGACAAGATTACGGAAGTGTGGACAATAGTCCCCCAAGATGAAACGGCAAACTATCAAGTGTGCAAAGCCTACACAAATGATCTCAGCGAAGAACACGAATAATGAAGATTGCTAAGAGAAGGATTGATATCAGGAAAATCTGATCTCTTTGTAGTGTTGTTAACTTATTTTTCTGTTCATGGTCCTCTATAGAATTGAGCCAAGGCCTCAATTTATAGATGTACAAGATGGTCCTTTCAAGTGCCCATGTAATGGTCATTTAAATGTCATGTAATGGACCTTTAAACCACCAACTAATGCAGCCAAATAATGGTTGAGTTATGGAGGAAAAACTGCCAAGTTAATGCTCCAAAACCTCTCCATAATCAGGCAAACTTTTGGACTTCCGTCGAGCACTCACTGCTTGGAAAGGCCGCGGCGCTGCAACATTTAGCGTCGCGGCTCCAGAGACTAAATGGGAATTAGCGCCGCGGCGCTCCGGCCCAATCCGGGAGGCGCCGCAACCCTTCTCGGCTCCGCGACCCTTTCCAACCCGTTCCATCTTACACTTCGCACAATCCTTCCTTCGTTTACCAACGTGGAACACTTGTTATTCATCCAATAACCATCCATCATTCTATGTCTCAAGCATTTCACTTACGTACCAATATCTCTTTCATTAACGAAATTTACGATACTTGACACTAAGATTGCACGTGTGTGGAAACGATATTTCAGACCTGCGGGGCCCAATTGTTCGAGTCATAAATAATGGGATAAACTTAATTCCACATTAGTAAATTTACAACAATCTCCTCTTGAAAGAGATTTTGGCTCACACGCAAGGTGCCTACTTTTAGCAATCTTTCAGCGAAAAGATATTGCATCAGGAGAGGTAGCTTATGCTTTGAACCTTCCCTAGTTGAATACCATCGGACTTACTTACTGCGCGGTGAACGTGATGTCTTGAATCGTCAGTGTTTAATGTAAGCCAAGACAATGGTACCAACACAATACCTCCCCTTTATTCGTTTTTTTTTGTTCTGTCCGTTGTGGCCGTGGACACACTTGGATTCTTAAGTGCGTTCCTTTAAGGCGGCCTGTCTTCGCACTTAAATAGGTGATCTCCCGAAAGGTATCCTGCTATACCCCACTTCACAAGTGTTAGGAATCATTAAAAGTTTCCCCAACCTTAACCTCAACCGTTTGAGGATCGTTAAAGGTTTGGAATCTTAACCTTTACCCACCATGCAGGTAGCACTTTAATGTCTATCGTGGGAACGACTTTGGATTCATGTTTCTTAAACATAAATCATAATCCGAAGTGCTCAACTGAACCTTTTGCTGCTTAGTTTTCCCATTGAACCAAATTCTTGGGATCTACAGTCAGTATGGTTGGGTTACCACCGCAAATGTTCGTATTGTTTGGGTTATTTAAGCCCATTCCCCTAGACAGGCATAACTCTTGATCTTCGGGTAGTCCCTTAGTTAAATAATCCGCTATATCCTTTGATTAGTAATCAAGGAAGTGACACCCGTAATGATCAATTATCATACGGTCTCATATCTCCGACAGATCTGACAGATATGTCCAGACGCCGTCATCCGTGCCCTTCTTGAAGCTGACCGGCTAGCCACAATGTATAACTGCTGAAGGTACGGGTTTCTCCCAATAAGGGATGTCTTCTAAGGAGTCGTGGAGTTACTCAACTTCTTTCATGCTTTGTATAAAGCGATAAACTCCGATTCCATCATGAATTGGCCGATGCAAGTTTGCTTAGAGGATTTTCCAAGACCCACCATACACATTTACTTGTGGCTTTGGTGTTCTTCATATTTGATATCTAGTTTGCATCACTGTGTTCTCCCGGAACAATTGGACATCCAGAATACCATAATCCGTAGATAAGCAAATATTTCAGATATCGTCATATCCGACTTAACACCTTCTATCGATCATTTCCAGAATCACGAGTGAACCTTAGTTCAACTGATCTGATTTATAGGCCGATACCAGGTCGGTTGTAGTGTGTACAATACATTGAACTACATGTGACCTGCACATATCGCTCCTTGTATATGGGTGCACCATGATTACAATCAGTTCTATGATTCATATCCATTGGTAGCTTCAACGAGACTGTCAATTATCTCACAACTGAGTTTGGAGTTAGACCAGTCCGTTAGATGTCTTAAAAATCCAAATCCTAAGATGTCATCTGTGATACCCATATCTTTCGTTTCAATATAACTTCCACTTTCAAACTGTTCGTTTTCCCAACTGTTGGCTTTCTAACTTCAGAGTCAATGTTTCTGTTGTCAGATTCATTATTTCTGTTTTATCTGAAACTTCCAGGACCAAAATGTAAACATTTCAGGGACCAAAAAGAAAGTTCAGGAAGAAGCCCAACAATCCAACAAATCAACTCTGATCCTCCCCTTCCAACTCTCCGGTTAGGAAGGTTGTTTCAACATCCATGCCACGCAAGAATGCAATGGCCTTGGATGTTAAGCTATTCATAGGGAAGCACATGTACAAGTAGCCGAGGCCTTATACTCGTCAGTAGAGCCATCTACTTTGTACTCACTTTTGAGTATCCTCTTTCACAACCCAAATGTTCTTTTCCCGGAGGAAGATCAACCATTACACAAGTATGGTTCTATATGATGGAATCTATTTCTCTCTTTGTAGCTTCTTTCCAAAGCAGCGCTTCTGTAGTTGACAATTATTTGTTAATTGTCCATGGTTCGTTCTCAACCATACAAGCTAGAAGGCCTGGAATAAGTCTTTGTCCCCTATTTGATCCATCTCGGTTCAACATCTAGAATCCCTGAGTTCTGTAGATCTAGAATATTAAGTTCCGGATAATCAGCAACTTCCGAGTCCTGTAGCTCTAGAACGTCTGGTTTCAGACAGTCATGCACTCGTGGATTCTTGTTAACCTCCAGCAATTACTTCTTTTTCCCCTCTTAAGGAAAGTTATCTTCAAAGAATTCAGCATTCTTTGACACCAAGAGGCGATAAGCACTACTGTTATTTGCAGATTCAGTGGATATGCAATTTACAGTCTTAGGTCCAACTAGACCTGTTTCGGTATTCCAACCTCTACCAAGTCACCTTACATCATAACATTTGTATGTGAGATCCTCTCCATGTTTCACACTGAGAGTTATCCTTATGCGTAGTTCTGTTGAGAATCGCATTAGCGGTAAGGATCGCCTTGCCCCACATATTTTGGGCGTACGGCTTTGCGTTTGGCTAATACCGTTAAAATGAGGTGAGTAATGAGCAGTCATTTAATGAATGATTCTTCACATTCTTCCCATCTATCACTACGAATTCCTTAATATGTAGGCTTAGTTGATTTTCAACTTCTGCTTTGTAGCGCTTATCCGCTTCAACAACTTCATCTTTGTTTTTCTACAAACAAATGATACAATACGTTGTACCATCATCAATAAAGGTCACAAAGTACTTGTCTCCCCACTCTATTTTGTATAAACTTCAAATCACCCATGTAGGTGTGACTAAGTTCTAGAGGAGCGGTGCTTATTTCGCTATTCCTTTGACGGAACTTGAAAATGTGATTTTTGCCTCTTCGCCTACCTCACATTCATTTTGAAGGTTTATGTCGACAAAAGACAACAATCTCAACTTCGTTAGATTTTGAATAACTTTCTATTTAACGTGTCTTAATCTATGATGGCATAGATGTACGGATTACAAATATATCATTCATTTAGCTACAGACATACTGTACCATTCTTAGTTATTACAGACCTGTTGGACTAGTCTCAAACTAGCTTGACTAACAACGTCTCTTAAACCAAGTTTGGGACATGTATCACCTCATTTTAGAGTGATCCCATTCCCTGAAGTCCTATTGAGGACAACCTCTCCAACCCCTTCTACTTTAGAGGTGGCATTGCTTCACATGATCAATCTTTTGCCCGTGGTTAGGGCGTAACCGGATCATATGTGATCTGGATACTCTGGCCCACTCCAGTTGCTTTGGCAGATTGAGTGTCCAATAACTTTTCTGCCTTTCTTTTGGCCTTCAGATCATTTAAGACCTGAAAACTCTGGCCCACCTCACTAGGTGTTCATTACTTTTCTGTCAAATGAATTCTAGCCCCACTCCAGTCGCCCATAGGCTTTGTAAGACTGAGTGTCCAATATCAACCTATCAAATGAATTCTAGCCCACTCCAGTCGCCCGTAGGCTTTGTACGACTGAGTGTCCAATATCATCTTATCAAATGAATGATCTTCTGTCAGATAATGTGAGAGGTTCAACGTCTTAAGATAAGCTATTATCTTTTAGTCTTCTTCCCTTGTGATTGGTGCCCAGGAAAATCCCTGGCGCTTACTTAAGAGTGGTAACAATTTTCGCACATTCAGTGGATCTCTCTCCTTCGTACGTGCGAACATACTTTACACATTTTAAATAATTACACCCAAAAGAATGGATCTTTTAAGTTTTGTTTACAATAGTCCAATCTTTAATCTGGAAGGAAGGAGATTCAATATCTGATTTTAGAGTGTAGGGAATATAAGTTTTTAATGAAAACACTTTCATATTTCCAGCCTTGCTTTACACACTTTTATTTAGATATTAACTAAACACATTATAGATAAGAAAGGATTATTAACTTAGACCTTTTGGATTCTGGCCTACTTCAGTCAGACTGAGTGTCCACATCCTCCTTATCATAATTTGGATCCTTTGTCTGGGACAGATATAAGCCTTTTGCTACATGATAGAACATCATCTTCAGCCTTCTCCTCTTGTCCAAGTTGACATCCTTAGCCTCTCGTGGGCGCTTGTTTCCACTACCATCGGGAGCGGTGACACCAACTCGTCCTTGATATTTAGCTGTACTATCATGACTATCAGCAACATCTTGAAGCTCAGCATCGGATCCAGAGATCCCACCTTTGACGGAAACATATTTGTAATTGTCGTCAAAGAGAGAGAACCAAAATTAGGACCAGATTTGAAAGCACGGTTGTCAAGAAGAAAACTACATCCAGATTTGATCACACACTTGTCGACCAACATCTTTCGAATCACTAATACAATCTTGTCTTAAAACTGTTGGAATATGTAAAGCAACAACGAGAATAGTAAATAACTATTACAGTGATCGAAAGGATAAACAACAAGTTGTCAATATCTTGATGTGGAATGAAACTTCAAATATAGAACTTGTATTCGAAAATACAAGAACATGAACTGCTACTCTTGTGGCTTGTAGATCCGCTGAGAATACGAATGGTTAGAGTCCTTTCTGTTAAGTTAACACCTAAAACACTTAGCAACCAATTAAATAAACACAACACCACCGACTGAGTCGAGAGATGACTCTCTGTCTTTAAGACAAGATTGCTCCCGTATATAGGCTTTATGGAAGTGTGGACAATAGTCTCCCAAGATGAAACAACAAACTATCAAGTGTGCAAAGCCTACGCAAATGAGCTCAGTGAAGAACACGAATAATGAAGATTGCTAAGAGAAGGATTGATAACAGAAAAATCTAATCTCTTTGTAGTGTTGTTAACTTATTTTTCTGTTCATGGTCCTCTATAGAATTGAGCCAAGGCCTCAATTTATAGATGTACAAGATGGTCCTTTCAAGTGCCCATGTAATGGTCATTTAAATGCCATGTAATGGCCCTTTAAACCACCAACTAATGCAACCAAATAATGGCTGAGTTATGGAGGAAAAACTACCAAGTTAATGCTCCAAAACTTCTCCATAATCAACCAAACTTTTGGACTTCAGTTGATCACTCACTGCCTGGAAAGCGCCGCGGCGCTGTAGCATTTAGCGCCGCAGCTCCAGAGACTAAAATGGGAATTAGCGCCGCGACGCTGCAAGGGGGGCGCTCCGGCGCTCCGGCCCAATCCGGGAGGCGCCGCGGCCCTTTCCGACCCTTTCCATCTTACACTTCGCACAATTCTTCCTTCGTTTACCAACGTGGAACACTTGTTATTCATCCAATAATCATCCATCATTCTATGTCTCAAATATTTCACTTACGTACGAATATCTCTTTGATTAACGAAATTTACGATACTTGGCACTAAGATTGCACGTGTGTGGAAACGATATTTCCGACGTGCGAGGCCCAATTGTTCGAGTCATAAATAATGGGATAAACTTAATTTCACATTAGTAAATTTCCAACAAATACTTACGCAATTAATTAGATAGGGACAGATGCATAGTAGAAGTTGGGGGTTCAACTCAGTACTTTGCATCAAAACTTTGTAGGTATGTTAAGAAAGCTATTATATGTCTATAAATACTAAATTTTGAATTCAGTAACTCAAATGGTCATGATGATCAGTTACATCCCGCACCCATAAAGTTTTAATTCGTCTATGCAATAAGATCATATATAAACTAATTGCAAGTAAATTTTTATGATAAACGTTTATTTGTAATCAGATAAAATGATGACTAGCCTATTACAAATTAAAGTTCACCGATAATTAATTTTATATAAAAAATTGCATGTTGTAAATGAATATAACTTGAAGAGAAGCTTTAGAGTAACAATAAAATTGTCTTTGTATGCATGGATTTTAGCGGTGAAATCAGCTGTCATTAAACTTGCATTAGGATAGATCGCCTAAGTTACACCTCTTTGGAGTGTTATCCTTCTCGAAACCCATCCAAATATAGAATATTTCATACACCGGGTTATTTTTTCCTGGTATGTAAAACTTAAATTCTAACTTTAGTGGGTGAAAAGTGACAGCTAATTTAACTCCCTTATCAGGCATGTGATAGGAGGCACTAATTAACAAAAAAAGGAGTAGTCTATTGTCTCTTGGAAATTTGGATGTATGAGGTGGACGAACATTAATATTCAAGTACGTACCAGAACGAAGACAGAATAAGATTCAAGCATAACCGTAGAAGCAGCTAATCAGTTGAGGATAATAGAATTTTAATGGAATATAATAAGAGATAATGAATGGGGTACATCTCAAAAGATAATGCTTATATCAAGAAAAAATAATATATTCACTTCTAAATTTGCACCAAAAACTCTCTTTATCATTTAAACTTTATGAGCGTTTAACTAACCCTAAACAACTTTAAAGTGATTTTAATATCTCCTAAGAGGTGATGTGTCAAAGAAAGTGGGTCTAATCTCCTCTAGGCGCGTGACAAATGAAAAAGTACAAAAATAAATAGTTAAGCTATACATGTGGCATCTTTTAATTGGATACTATTGAATTAACTACACTTAATTTTCCCAAAAATATAAAAGTGCAGCAACTACACCGACCTTGTCGGAAAATTTTCCGGCCACCTGCAAATAAAGAGTCAATGGAGCGCTTATTTTTACCACCTTTTGTTGTTTGCTGAAATCGGATAGAAATGGAGTTCCAATGTATGAGATTATTTTTCATTTCCTTTTCGAGTTCCCATTAAAAAGAAATGGTAGAGCACATTATGACAGGTGAATGGAGTTGGAAGCAGACAATTCTGAAGCTTCAATGGTGGTCTCCAACTACCGATTATGTTCCGGAAAATCTGAATTTCGATTAGGCATGGATAAGACTCGTCGGCTTCATCTTCACTTGTGGTCACATGACTTTCTCAAGAAATTAAGATATTCCTATGGTAGATGGTTGGAGATGGAAGAATTAACAACTTTGATAAACCACTTGAGGTGGGTTTTGGTTGAGTGAGGAAGAAGGGTATGAAATTTGTGAAGAAAAAATGGTGGAATAAAAACAGAAAAAGGTTAACAAATAACGAAAATACGTGTCATGACATGATTGGTGCATCATTCAACAACACCTAGCTTTAATTTGATTTGGACAAGGATGGGTTGAACTAAATTCACTTTAAAGTTATTTAGGGGTACTTAAACGCTAAAATTTAAGTGCTAAAGTGAATTTTTGACGAGTTTAACGGTGAAAAGATATATTTTCTCTTGTATCATCAACCACAGACTTGTCCAACGCTCGGATCGGGCCGGGTCAAGTGACTTTTTTTTCTGCTGCCCGATCCTGACCCTGTTTTATTTTTTAATTTTTCGACCCTGGCCCGACCCTGACCTTATTTTTTCTGCAATTCTACCAAATCCATTATCCAATATAATATGTCACCAATTAAAAATTACAACAAACAGAAGAATGAAATCATTAAAAATTACATAAAAAGAACTGACAAGAGACAAGTACAAACCAACATCACGATAATTCATCAACACCATCATAAGCATCATCATCGTCATCACTAGATTCTTCTTCGTTTGTCCATTCACCTATATAAGTAAAAAATAAATATTCATAAAATAAAAAATAATTTAAATTATATTAAAAAGACACGCAGGTCGGGGTCGGGCCGGGTCAAGTGGGTAAAAAATTCTGACCCTGGCCCGACCCTACATATGATCGGGTCCCCGTTTTTTCGGGTCAGGTGACTCACGGGTCAGATATAAGCTGACTCTTGCCCTGGTTTATTCGAGCCGGGCCGGGCGGGTCCCGACCCAATCTAATCAACCATAATATGAATGGTTTCTTTCCCTAATCACATTTCCTAAATGTTTGACCTCAAAAGTTAATTTCGTAATTCATTTTCTGCAAAGATATGGTAAGGGGATTCAAAAAAAAATTAATAAAAGGGGAATTCAATAACTTGTGTATATATGCAAATTATTACATTTTTTTACCATATTTACATAATATAATTTTTCAACGAATGAGATGGGTTCAATTGAACCCCCTTCACCCCTTTGCCTCCGTCACTGCTCTATATGCATATTCAGATACCATGTTGAGTGCAACTATCTCATGTAAGCGTTGAATTGTTATAGAAAACACATTTTTATTTATTTAATTATGTTTTCAACACGTCTCTTCATATGCAAATCTACTTTTTTTTAATAGATCAAACACGTACTTTTTTTTTTGATAATAGGTGAAGATGAAACTCGAACCCAAATTCTCTTTTATTATGGGTAATTGTCCTTAAAAACATGTGGAAGAAAAAGACTTCATCGATCTTGGGTTCCGTTAGATGAAAAAGTACTAGTTACGTATTTATTCTAAGTTCGTACATGCACATTACCATATACAGGGAGTAATATATATGGCTGGCCAGTGGGCCGACACCTCTCCGGTCCCGCCCCGACACCTCTCCGGTCCCACCCCGAACCCGACTTTTTTAAAAAAATAAAAAATTATGGTATTGGGACTCGAAACGGGATGGGACATGGTCTCGTCTCGACCCGACCCGGCCCAAATCCCGCCAGGCCCGACCAGGTCTCGGTCCCCCCCCCCTTGCACAAATAACCGTTGCACCAACTACCATTTTACATTTTGGCCGTTGTGCAACGATCATTTTTGGCCTCCCCCCTCCCCAACCCCCAAACCCCCTTAATATTTATTTTTAACTTATAAGTTATTATATTTACACTTTTACCTAATTTTTCAACTATAAATACCTCATTTTCTCTTCATCTTTCTCACAAATCTTCCTACAATTTCTCTAATATCTCAATTTATCTTTCTACAAGTCTACATTGTCTACTAAATATTAAATTTTATTTATTCATTTGGGAGTGAAGTTGACAACTAGCTTGATGATCTTCCATCGAGCAAAGTTTCAATTTTCAACCTCTCGATTACACGTCGACGTTTGATACATTCGTTCCTTCATTAAATTATTATTATCTGTTTATTTTATTTAGTGCACTTAATTTCATTTATTTTAATTATTTATTAGTATAATTATAAATTTATAATGGAAGGATTTAAACGTATGCTTACAGGTAGGGGTCAGGATTCTTCTAGTAGGGGCAACAAGGGCAAGAGTACTTCTTCTAGTCATCCTATTTCTAGACAGAATTCTATTCCTACACATGATGATTTTGTTGTTACTGAACATTTTCCTACAATACCATTAGATTTAGACGAGGAGCTATTTTCTGGAACTCAAGAAGACTTTAATTTAGACGATGATCTAGATGATACACCCACTAATGTAGATAACAACACACCCACTAGTGCACCTTAAACTGATATGCCTCCTATTCCCCCTAGTATGAGACGAGGTCCAGCAAAACGACCATTAAAATCATATGCATGAACATTTTTTGATAGGGATGTAGAGAATCAAGTAGTTAGATGTAAAATTTGTAAAGATGTTTTAAAATTTAAAATTGGAAAAGGTCACAGTGGGACAGGGGGTTTAATGAGACACGTAGCAAGGGCTCATCGAGCTAGGTATACCCAATATGAGGCTTCAAAACCGGATGCGCAAACGCCCGCTCCATCGGGACAAGGTTCACATACTGTCTCGGACCAAGTACTGGGTCAAATTAACCCCACGACGGGGGGAATTGTAGGCCCTAATTACAATAAACATAGAGATAGGGAAGCAATAACAAAACTAGTTGTTGTGGAGGGTTTGCCTTTTTTATTTCCTTCATCTCCCGGTTTTATTCATTACATTAGAGATATGTATAATTCTGCTTTTAACGATTTTCCTAGATCAACTGTTAAGAGATATGTATTTAAATTTGCACATGAATATCAACAGTATTTACGTTAGTCATTATATCATTTTAATGGCAAAGTGGCTATCACTTCTGATATAGGCCGTAGTACTAACGGTCATGATTATTTAACGGTAACCTGTCATTGGATAGATTATCAATGGTCTATGAAAAAACATATCTTAGCGTATAGATATATAGATGATAGGCACACTGGTACTTTTATTGCAGAAAATATTTATCAAGTGTGCGATTATTAAGGAATAACTGATAAAATTATGACTATTACATTAGATAACGCTTCTTCTAACAATTATGCTATTACAATTTTAAGAAATAGTTTAACTCCATCTTATCCAGATCATTTTCATATAAAATGTGCATGCTATATATATAACTTAGTTGTAAAGGATGATCTATCACTTTTTGAAGACATTCTTAGTAAAATACAATTTGCTATAAAATTTATTTTTAAAAATAATAGAATACAACGAAGAAAAGAATATAAAAAAACTTGTCATGATTGCCAACTACCTTATAGAAAAATTCTAGAAGAAGTATCCACTAGGTGGAATTCTTTATACGAGCAATTACTTGTTGCTTATGACTATAGAAAATCTATAACTTTATTTTTTAACTCTCATAATCAAAATCCAGCTGATATGGTTGTAGATAGCGATTGGGGAAAAATTTCCGAACTTATTGTAATTTTAGAGAAATTTTTTCAAGCAACAAAAGAATTTTCCGGTTTATATTATCCTACTATTTCAACTATGTTGTTTTATATAGCTCTAATATTTTTAATGCTTAATAAATATATGGATAAACCAGCTATTAAAAATGTTTATCAAAATAAAAAAATATTATATTCCTATTTCCACTATTTATATTATTGGTGTTGTATTAAATTCGACTATTAAAATAGACAGTACTAAATCACTTATTGAAACTATTTACGATTGTATAGCATTACTACCACCTCCAAGTCCCAAAAATCCAAATCACCCACCACCTATTGAACAAACTAAAGAAGAAGTGTTGTCTAGCGTAGAAGACGAATGCAAAAAAGTATATAGGTTTTACCAACAAGAAAGTGCAAGCAACCTACCGGCTTCCACACCATCTTCTTCTTCTTCTTCTTCAACACAACCTCACAAAAGACATGCTGTTTCTGCGGCTAGTATTAAAAGCCTCAGAAATAGAGTGTGCGATCGTACCGCTACTAACCAAATTAGCGAGTTTGATATTTTTGTTTTGCAGGGTTCTGTACTGTACCAAGCAGTTCTCAATGAAGAAGGACGTGAAGACTTGATGAAATACTGGAGGGGGAATGAGAAGACCTTTCCGACACTTTCAATGATGACCCGAGATATTTTGAACATTCAAGCGTCATCAACGGCGTCTGAAAGCGCTTTTTCTGCCGGCAGATATCAAATAGGAGAGCACAGACACTCATTAGCCGGAGACAGCTTGGAGATTATAGTATTATTCAGAGATTGGATACGAGCGGAGCGGAGAAGGTGCGGTCAACCGGAGATCAACGAAGAAGAAGGCGAAAACTACAACGAAATCTTATCCGAATGTGGTGGAAGCGACGTGTACCAATTTGACCAACAAATACCAATTCCAACCGAAGAACCACAAGAAATTATCAAGAAACTAGAACAGGTTTTTTCCAAAATGTAATTTTTTTAATTGCAATTTTACTATGTAATTTGCAACTTTTGAACAACACCACAAAGTTGTAATTTTGACCATTGTATTTGTATTACAAAAAACTCATATGTCTATTAAATAATATAAGAGGTACAAAAACAGCCTTGGATGGTTTTATTACACTATCTTGTTTAATTATTGAGTTTTTTTATATATATATGTTATTTTTTAAATTAAGTGCAAAAAAAAAACCTCCCCGCCCCTATCCCGATCCTGCCCCAGCCCGATCCCGCCCTGCCCCGCCCCGATTCCGATGGGATCGGAAACGGGACGGGATGACGGCGAATCTCGCATGTCCCGATCCCGCCCCTCCTATCCGTCCTGCCCCGACCCGATCCCCCGATCCCGACCCGACTGACCCGATTCCGGCCTGCTGGCCACCTATTGTAATATATAGTAGGATATATCAGTGCTAGCTGTTTTTAATCCACTAACTTTAGAATTTTGAAAATTGTCTTTGGAGTTCAAGAACGTCAAGTCAAGGTGATTCTACTTTACTTATAATTGATCTGGTTTATCAAGTTTTTCAAATTAAAATCTTTCGGGCAAAATTCCAATGAGCTTAGTAACTAACCATTTAACGTCTGTCTTTTCGCCAACCTTAATTAATGCTTTACTAACATGATAAACAAAATCTTCAGCATGGCACACATTATATGGAGCGAGAAGAACAAGAATATGAAAGAAAAATGGAAATTTGAATCTCGCTAAGGGGTGCAGTGAGATAGTTTGAAATTTTTTCTTGATAATTAGTGGCGAAATCAAATTTTATTTACTAAAGAGATTCAAAATATAAGAAATTAAAAGCAGAAATCAAGAAATTTAAATTCAACTTCTACTATATATACATACATATATGTACACAAAAATAACTTTTACCTTATATATAATGACTATCTAGGGGGTTACTGAGTTTAAGTAAACACATGCTCCCCTCCTTAGATCATGTATAACAATACGTTATGTTTTTCAAAATATACTTAAATGTATTTGTGTGTACCCAAACTTAAAATATCATACAGTGCTATGCGTATTTGGTGCACCTCTCTCAGTAAGCTGAGTCCAAATCTTATGTCTAACTTCTTATTTTCTTTTTCTTAATTTCTTTTTCTAGAATTCAGTGCACCTAGGCCTATCTTCATGTTTCACACTTGAAGTCCCTAATTTTCTCTGTCACATCTTCAACACGAGTTATTTATTTAAAATATTAATTAATTTAATTTTAACCTATCCTACGTAATAGGTTTAATAGTGAGAACCTAAAGGTTGAAATGGTCAATTTATACCTTGGCTAGATATTCCTCTTCTAAATAGTACAATCATCTCAAAATTATGGATTCGTCTCTACTTGTATAGATAATGCATTTTTTCAGTTAATAAACCCCCTTGCCTTAGCTCTCCTTCCTGCTGGTAGTGGAAAACTTCTTGGTAAAGAGTGTTTTACTCCTCTTAATGAATCTACTCGACGTAAATTTAGATAAGACGGTTCACTAACTTCGAATATCAAATAATTAAAAAAAAGGAAAATTGAACGTGAGAAAATGGAGAAACATACATATGTGACTGACGTGCAAGTAAAACCACTTGAAGATTAGCGTTTCCACAACATAATTAAAAGGATAGTGGAAGTCCAGTAACATCTTCCACCAACACATAGAACAATTTTATTTATCTAGTATAAAATAGAATTCTTCAAATTAATGCCTTTTCTTTTTTTGCATGCATCTCGTGGAGCATGTACAATTAGAACAAATTTATTCCATAAAATACACAACCTGATTAGCCTCCAATCAATTTTCCTACCACAAAATTTTGTTTTCTAATTAATTTTTTTAATTTTGATAATGATTGATCAGCTTCCACCCACAAATTTAGATAGACGTAGACAGCATTTGCTCTCTTTCTCAAGCAAAACTATAGTATTTATAACAGTTCAAGACAACAACCCTAAATACTTGCTTCTTGATTAGCACTTCTTCTGAGCTACCTAGATTTATCATCCTTCATATTTTTTTCTCCAAAGAAATGGGTGATAGATTGCGTTTGGCAGTAGGAATAATGGGTAAACCATAATTTTTTATATTTATATGAATATATTATTACTTCATTTAAATTACTAGTACTAATGCTAAATGTGCATTGTTTTATTTGTCACAGGGAATGTCGCCTCCATGTTGCTTTATGCTGCACCAATGTATGTTATTATTTTCTATTACATTGTTAAATAATTTAATACACCTCTTTCTAATCATTTTAGTTCTAATAATATTTAAGTTAAACACACCGTTAGTGTAAATATTTTTATATTATCATTTATCAGGTCACTTTTATCTGTTGTAGCAGGTAACATTTCTTATTTTCAACATTACAAATCCATATTTTAAGGAGATGTACCCATAGATATTACTATTTGAATAGCTTATTAGTGTACAACAATTACGCTATGATATATATAATTTACTGGAGTGACTTTTTTTTTAATTTCCTTGTGTTTTGGCAGGCTTACTTTCACTCGAGTCATAAAGAAGAAGAAAACTGAAGGATTTTCATGCGTACCTTACGTATTAGCATTGTTCAATTGTTGTCTCTACACATGGTATGGGTTGCCAGTAGTAAGTTATAGATGGGAAAATTTTCCAGTGGTTACCATAAATGGAATCGGGATTCTTTTGGAGATCTCATTTATTCTCATATATTTCTGGTTCTCTTCGGCTAAAGGAAAGGCAAGTTATATATACCTCAATTTCTTTTTTGTATATGACATTATATAATAATATGCGTGCATTATTAATTAGTTTTTTTTAATTAAAAGCAGAAAGAGGTTGCAAAAATGGTGGTGCCAATTGTTCTAATATGCGTGGCAACGGGGATTATATCGGCGTTTGTATTTCATGATCACCGACGTCGCAAGGTTTTTGTAGGGAGCATTGGACTCGTTGCTTCAGTGGCTATGTATGCTTCTCCTCTTGTTGTTGTGGTAAGTCTTTTTTCATGAGTTTATTATCACCAGATTAAATCCACATACAAGGTTATAACAAGTCTAATAAGGTAACCTGAGAGTTACTATAACACTACTAAAAACAGAAGTTTTTACAACTGACATTTAGTGAGAAATTTGTGTTATAAAACATAATTTTTGCACCTTATTTTTACCAAATCAGTTCACTTGGAAAACGCATGGTGGAAAACATGTTTCCATTAAACACTGAAAATCTTTTCAAATTTTTTCATATAAAAACACTACTATTTAGGTTTTTCTTACTGATATTTAGTGGAAAATAATCATTGAACATTTTTGAGTGGGAAATCAATGAGAAAATAAAGATTTTTTTAGTAATGTAAGTTGTTATAGTCGATTAAATTGCGCTAATAGTGAACTTTTTGTAATATTGCATTATCTATAACTTGAATCTTTTTCTTCATTTACTTCTTTTCCCGTGAAGTATAGTAGTTTAAGTTTTGAATATGTATTGTGGTTCGCAATCTAATGCGACACATAGAAAATAATTTACGGCTATCAAAAGGGACTTGTATTAAACTATTACTTCTCGACAGAGGATAGAAAATGTTAAAGCACTTTTATTACTTCTGTGATAGAAAAATAATTTGTTGTAGTATTATATTCTCTATTTCATTGTTACAAAGAAAACATTAATACGATGAGATCCTACTTAATGATGACAATATACCTTCGGTAAACTATACTCGAATCACCAAAAATATTAATGTACACAATTTCTAAAATAATGTGAAACTACTTGTAAAATTTAATTTCTCTAATAATTAATCAATACTTGAATATATTTTCCTAACAAATTAATTACTCATGTACGTGTGTATTTACTGGTTGATGGTACGGTGCAGAGACAAGTGATAAAGACCAAGAGCGTGGAGTTCATGCCATTTTACTTGTCACTATTCTCTTTTCTTGCTAGCGGTCTTTGGATGGCCTATGGACTACTCAGCCATGATCTCTTTCTAGCGGTTGGTATTTTCTACTACCTATTTTCAATTCCGTTTTTCATAAATTCAAGAACAAAATACAGCATTGTTACCAATATCAACTTCAACATTGTCATTTCACTCATACACAAACTTCTTTTTTCTTCTTCAGTCTCCAAATTTAGTGGGAACACCCCTGTGCATCCTGCAGCTTATACTGTATTGCAAGTACCGAAAGAACCCCATAAATGAATTAGAACCACAGAAATGGCCAGATTTGGAGTATAACGATGACAAACTCAAGCAGGAATTGCAGTTAGATGAGAAGAAGGAACCAGTGGTAGTTGTCACTGGGAATCTCAACATCAAGATTTAAAGAAATTTATGTATATCTATTAAGGTATACTATATATATCTCATGTCATTCTTTTTTTCTTTATGTCTTTTGGATTTGGATATGTTCTTTCACGTGTGTTCCAATGTATCTTGCTTATAACTTCTTTTCCTTCTTGTTATTGCTAAGTAATATTGGTATTTCATTTTTGGACAAGCAGGTAAAACCTTGCACGAAGTATGGAGTGGCACTCACCAACCAACGATCAGCAAAGAGGACCAAATAAATATAAAATGGTGACCCATATCATATACATTGTTTTGTCTGTGTGTAATCCTTTAATTACTCCTCTTGAGGAATTGGAAGAATTTACTTTGTGCCTGAAGCTTCTTCTTTTCTTTTCACTTTGACCCTGCAATCACATATGTTACTCTGCTTTATAAATAAAAAAGATTATTCAAGAAAATATTATTAAAAATTAAGATTCCTGGGGTGCTTTGTGCACCAGACTGCCCTTTTTTCAAGATCATTGGGATAGGCAGGACAAAGGAAATCTGCTTCAAGCCCCATTCAAACAGGCAGTTGTCAGGCCAATAGGGACCATGTTTTTGTTTCAAATAACGGTGATGTCCGACCAGCTTGGAGCTATAGAGTTTAGTACATAATCTTAAATTATATCTTGCCTCATCAATCACAATTAAGGAAAGTCTAATATATGAAAGTATAAAAAAGGGCAGCCCGGTGCACTAAGTTTCCGCTATAAAAGTATATTGAATATTAATCCACGATAAGCACTACAAATGCTTTGTTCTGATTTTTTCTTCTCCCTAAACATCATCCATATTTCAGTCACTAATTCTGTCTCAAATTGGTCATTTTCTCTAGATTAATTCGAAAGAACAACAGATTTAAACCATTAGGAAACCCCACGTAATTGAGTTCCGCCCCCGCCCCCACAAAAAAAGCATCAGAATAACCAGAAAGGATCAGAAAAGCATCAGGACTATCACAGGAAAGTGGATGCAGCTCCAAAAACTAATGGTCCTACTGTTTCTTAGGAAACCCCATGTCACATATGAGATTTTTTTTCCCCATAAAAAAGGGCATCAGAATTACCAAAAAAGATCAGAAAAGCATCAGAATTTTGCTGGGAAAGTGGATATAGCTCCAGAAACTAATATTCCTACTATTTCTTAGGAATAGAAATGTCCACCAATTTGTAATGGATGATGTCTGAGGATAATGAAAGAATATATACTGAGAACCCGTCAAAATTGTGGAAGAGTGTATGAACAAGAACCGACACTATCTCAGAATAAATCATCTCCTAACGCTTGAACCTATGCCTTTGAGCCCAGGTATTTTCAACAGGATAGTCAAGGCCTCATATATAAAAAATTAGCCATTGCTTGTCCCCAACTCCTCTCAGGCACCTACCTAGGTGAAATATCATTCTATGTACCAGAGCCAACCAATGCACAATTTTTCAGTCATTAAATTCAATAGTGTGATATAGAAGGCGCAGCAAGATTTAGACATAATACAAATGAAAGCCCTAGAGGAAAACAGAGTTCCATATCGGTTTTAATCCATTAAGAAGTCAAACTGATTTAGCAGCAAGTGCATAAATTGCAGAAATTTACATGATGCTGGTTGCATTTGTTTTTATTTTACACGAAACTAATAACATCAATCAAACACCATGGATGCTATGCAATATTAATATAATCAGGAGGATTAACTAAGACAGTAAATCACTTTCCCCATATAATTTTGAAGAAGTACAATCAAAATTAATTTCGGAATCCATATTTGCTGTCAGGTTTTCCAGAGTTGAGTAAATTATATCACAAAAAGGATGAGTTCTATTTTCAACAGAGAAAAATTGAACCTTGTTGTTTAGTTCAATCCAACTATATCCCGTATCCTTCTTATACTGCAGTTTCTTCAATGCTTTCCTAACTCTCATCTTCTCCCACCACCTGCCAAATCCTGCATACATATTGGACATGATAACAAAGCCAGACGTGGACTTGGGATCCAATGAGAACAGTTTCTCAGCCACCCTCTCGCCAACTTCCACGTCCATCCAGAACCAACAAGCATTAAGCAATGCAACAAAGATAACGCTGTCTGGTTCAATAGTCATTCTGTTAACAAGCTTTTCTGCTTCATGTAGATGACCTGATCTACCAAGAAGATCGACCAAGCACGTGTAGTGTTCCAAAGCAGGTGCTATACGATAGTGTTCTTGCATTACGTGGAAGAGTCTTGTGCCCTCTCCCACCAAACCCATACAAGTACAAGCCAATAAGACACTGACAAAGGTTGCTGCATTAGGATCAATCCCTTCATCTAACATTTGGTGAAAAAGTACAAGTGCCTCAGAGCCAAGCCCATGATGTGCATAACCATTAATCAGAGCCGTCCATGCTGCTACATTAGGATATGCGATGCTGTGAAAGGATGCTTGAGCATCACTAAGGCTCCCACATTTGGAGTACATGTCAACAAGAGCTGTTCCAACATAGTTATTGGATTCAAATGGAGTCTTAATCAGATCTGCATGAATCAACTGTCCTTGCTGAAGTGATCCAAGACAGGAGCACGCATGAAACAGGGCAGAAAATGTTGACCTAGTTTGGCTAATTGATAATCTTCTCATGGTCGTATACAACTTTAACGCAATCTCGTGTTGATGATTTTGGGTATATCCTGAAATCATAGAATTCCAGGTCACAGAATTTTCCTGTACCTTCACTTGTTCAAAAAGATATATAGCTTTATGAATTTCACCATTCCATGAGTACACAGAAATCATAGTATTGATGGAAGTTAAATTTCTTTCTGGCATCTCTAGAAACAACTGTTTTGACTCCTCTACTTGACCAGACACAGCATATCCTTTGATCATCAAATTGTAAACATGATCCCGCTTGATCAATCCATTAAACAAATATCGAGCTTCCTTAATCCTGCCCGCCAAGATTAACGCTCCAATCAGCAAGTTTGAATCATTTAAAGAAGGATTAACTAGTGCATTATAAACTAGCATAGCATCATCAAGAACCTCGCAATTACAATAAAAATCAATCAATGCACCAGAAACTGAATGATCCCACTCAAACCCAAACTTCACTACCAACCCATGAAGTGCTCTTCCCTCATATAAAGATCCCAATCTACCACAAACCCTCAAAACACAATCCAACGTGAATTCATTCGGGACCACATTATTATCCTCTCTCATTGACCGAAACAACTCTAAAGCTTTCACACATCCACCTTCAACCTTTGAGTATCCAGAAATCAAAGTGGTCCAAGCAACAATATCACGAATCGGCATTTTCCTAAAAATCTCCAAAGCATCAGTTAACAAGTCACATTTAACATACCCCACAAGCATCAAGCTCCATAACAACTCATTCTCATGATGCAATACTTCAAATACCATCCTCGCATCTTCGATTTCATGACACGTGGAGTAAAGATACAATAATGCACTACCCACAAGCTCAAAACTTTGATATCCAGATTTCAATACTAGACCATGAACTTGCTTACCACGATTCAACGACTGTGATCGAGCACAAACACTTAATACTGAGGAAAAAGTAGACTCATTCAGCTTTATATAACTCCTATGCATCAATGCAACTAAGCTTAATGCTTCACTGAACTTTTCCCATTCGGAGTAACCAGAAATCATGGTATTCCATGAGACAACTGTTCTAACAGGCATTTTGTCGAACAGGTTTCGAGCTTGTTCAAGTGAACCTTTTTTTGCTAGCTGTGTAATGGAAATGTTAGTGGAGACAACTTTGGACGTTGCTGGATAAGCGTTATCACTATTGTAACACATGTTGGAGAAAAATCTTAAACTACATTTCCATCGGTGATGTTTCCAGGTCCCTGTAAATGAATGTCTTATAATCATTCTTAGTTTTTACTATCCCTTCGAGACAAACGGGGCCGACTGTAGAAACAAATTTTCAAGATGGTCCCGCATCGGGAAGGATACAGACAAGAATTAATTTGAAAAAGTAATCAATATATCATACTTCGTCCGTCTCAAATTATTAACGATTTATTATTAATGAAGATTACATATAAATAAAAAAAATATTTAATAAAAATAAATTATAATTTAAACATAAATAAGAATAAAATAGATCAAATATATTTATAATTAATATTTATTAGGAGTGTGTAAACTAAAAAAAACGACAAATAATTTGAGATTCAAAAATAATTAAAGTTGAGGAGAGATAAAGGTCCTATAGCATATTATCAGGTAATTATTAGGTTAACACAATTCTAAGTTAGATTATTACTTCCCAACATAAATTCGATCAAATGCGATACACTTCCAAAACAACAACTTAATCAAATGTGAATACAGTAAACTACTTTTGTCCATCAAGTGAAAGCCATATATTGAGTGTCTTGTGAGAAGGCTATAGCTCAATAAATCTAAAGGTAAATTTTATAGTACTATACATTAATTGAGTAATAAAAAATTACTAGTATTAAAAGTAGTCTTATGGATTTAAGAACTATACTAGGAATGTTGTTGATGTTGTTACGGATGGTAGCAATTTGCTACTCCCCGTATCCTTAATTTACTTATCGTATTTTTAATAAAATATTAGCTAATTAAATGATTTTTTTAATTAAATTACTCTTATTCACATTTTAAAATTAATATTTTTAATATATTATCTCTTTCCATATTATATTTAACATAAGAATAAATTAAATAAGAAAGAATCACTTTCTTATTTTTCTAAAATGATAAATATTTTTAACAACTACTTTGTATAAGCGTGACAAATAAAATAGAACAGATTATTCACACTTATTCAGCTATACATATAATTATAAATATGATTTGATTGTTATATATATTTATTTTAATTTAATTTATGTGATAATTTTGATTGAATACACAAATTTAAGAAGAAAAAAATATGTAATTCACATTATTCGTTAAGAGTATAATAAATACTTTAAATTTAAAATTATTATGAAATATAAATGAAAATTAGTGCCCTTCTTTTAAAACGGATTAAAAAAAAGAGTACCAGGTGACATGAGACGCAGAAGTACATAGGCACAATCAGTTCTCAACATTTTACTTTAAAATAAGGCCAAATACATCAAATACATCTTCAACTTATTCCGAAAAGTCGAATTCATATTTCAACTAATCGAGCGCCACCTTACCCTAAAACTACAAATCCTACCCTAGCCGCCGATACACCTTCTCGGCCGCCACCTTTTTTCCACGTCGGCACCTAGCCCACGTCAGAACCCTAGCCGCCGATCTCTCTCGATCGCCCACCCCCTCTTTTCCCCACGACGGAACACTAGTTTTTCCGGTCATTCTCCCTCCCTCTTCGTCCTAAATTTCATCTTCCATGGCTGACAAAACCAAATTTCATCATGCACTTGCCGTAAACAACATTAAAAACTTCATCTCTGTGACTCTTGAGATAGAAAAGGGTCAAAACTCCTCGTGGGCGGAGCTTTTTAAGATCCATTGTCGTGCTTACGAAGTTACGACCACATCATCCCTCCCACGCCGAAATCTACAGACATACCATCGGCTTCGATTTTTGATGATGCACTCTGGTCTTGTTTGGACGCAGCCTTCCTCTAATGGTTATATGATACAATATCTAGTGATATGTTGCACACCATCATTGAGACCGATGCAACTGCCCGCCAAACATGGAAACGTTTGGAAAGTATTTTCCACGACAACAAAACTCAACGAGCGTTATATCTTGAAAATCAATTCAAGGACGTTCATCAGGACAATTTTTCAAACGTGTCTGCATATTGTCAAGAACCCAAGATGCTTGCCGACCAACTCTCCAACGTCGGCGCACCAGTCACTAAGCGATTGGTCATGCAACTTATTGCAGGCTTGAACGAATCTTATGACGGCGTTGCCACCATCCTTCAACAATGCACGTTGTTGCCTCCGTTTGATGAGGCCCGTTCGAAGCTTATTCTTGAGGAAACCTGCAAAATCAATCGTAGCACCACTCAAGCCAGCATTGCCGACGCCGCCCTCACCACCACCATTGGGCCCTCCGCCGACGGCAAGGCCTCCAACTTCGGCAACCAAAACCGCCTGCCCGAGGACCCACAACAGCTCACATCCACCTGCAACAACCGTCAGAGCGGCAGTCCGGCAAAGGCCATGGCGGACGGAATTCCGGCAACAATGGCTGTGGGAAGGGGCAGTGCCCGCCGGCAGGAAATAGCCAGCAGCGATCGCGGTAGTGGTAGCAGCCTCCATCGTGGTCTGCCTACCCGCCGTGGGCCCCACCATCATGGGCCTCTCCTCCTAACCTGTATCCGACATCCTCGTGGACTTTACCTCAGAACTGACAGGTCCATCCTGGCATACTCGGCTCACGTCCTCAACAGGCCTACACAACACAGGCCCCCCACCCTCAACTTATGCACGGACTGACATTTAGGCAGCTATGAACACAATGTCACTCAACAATCCTAACGAAAATTGGTATATGGACACAGGCACCACATCTCACATGACGACATTGCAAGGTACTCTCTCGTCTTATTCCAATTTGAGTAATTTAAATCGGAATATTATTGTTGGTAGTGGATAAGGCATTCCCATTCGCAGCTTTGGTCATTCATCCTTATCCCCACCACATCCACCACTAATCTTAAAAAATATCATGCATGCCCCTAAATTTATTAAGAATCTAATCTATGTGCGACGTTTCACAACTGATAATAATGTTTCCCTTGACTTTGATTCTTTTGGTTTTTCTGTGAAAGATTTTACGATAGGGAGACGAATAATGAGATGTGATAGCACCGGAGATCTCTACCATGTTTCAAACGCTGTCAACAATCCAGCCTCAGTTCCATCAACATTTGCTGCTCTTTCGTCTTCCTTATGACACTCTAGATTAGGACATCCGAGAGATTCTGTTTTACGCTCCCTTAGAAAAAATAATTTTATTAATTGAAACCGTATTTCTAGGACTCCTATATGTGAATCATGCGTTTTTGGGAAACATGTTAAATTATCATTTTCTACATCCACAAATTGTATTTTACTACCTTTCGATATCATACATAGTGATTTGTGGACGTCCCCTATTTTAAGTACGGCTGGCCATCGATATTATGTGTTATTTTTGGACGATTATTCCAACTTTCTATGGACTTTTCCAATTGGCAATAAATCCCAGGTCTACCCCATTTTTTCTCATTTAGTGCTCTCGTAAAAATACAATTTGAAAAGAGCATTAAATGTTTTCAATGTAACAATGGCAGGGAATTCAATAATAATCAATTCAAACAGTTTTGCTCCAATAACGGTCTTACCTTCCATTTTTCCTGCCCTCACACCTCCTCCCAAAATGGTAAGGCCGAACGAAAAATCTCAACCATAAATAATCTAATTCGTGTCGTACTTGCTCACACCTCAATTTTCCATCA
The DNA here is from genome assembly GCA_029783415.1 of Anisodus acutangulus. Classification (NCBI taxonomy): domain Eukaryota; kingdom Viridiplantae; phylum Streptophyta; class Magnoliopsida; order Solanales; family Solanaceae; genus Anisodus; species Anisodus acutangulus. Next base: position 22,795,163 of record CM056497.1, on the reverse strand, counting down.
ATTCTGGCATTACGCACTCTCTATGGCCACATATCTCCTAAAAATAATCTCAAACAACTCTCTAGCTCAACGGTCGGCTACTCAAGTTCTTTTTCGTATGAACCCCTCCTACCAACACTTGCGTATCTTTGGATGTCTCTGTTATCCTCTCCATCCGACCACTCACAAACTCCAACCCCAGTCTTCCCCGTATGTATTTCTGGGTTGCCCCGCCAATCATCGCGGTTACTAGTGCTATGACTTGTCAAGTCGTGACATTATTATTTCACGTCATGTCCTATTTGATGAGTCTCAATTCCCTTTTGCCTTCCTAAACTCACCACCTCAACATTTCTATGACTTCCTAGATGATGGCCTGAACCCTATTCTAATTCATCATTTACATAGTCTGTCGTCCTAGACCCCAACACCCGCCCCCACCTCGGACAGTCCGGAACACACTGCCAACCCAGTTCTGCCGATGGTGGCCCGAAACAGCCCGTCTCAGGGTGATTTCGCAGCCACCTCTCGGCAAACCGAGTATCGGCCAGCCGATCCCGCCACGCCTGCCTTTACTCTTCTTCCCGGCAGTCCCACGACACACCCTCCTCCCATCCCGCATCTCGAGACACGCTCTCGGACCATGAAAACTCATTCCATGCACAAAATTCATAAACATGAACGGTTGTTTAACCTATCTATTTAAGTTGTCCCTTCCCATGTCCCTCAAAATCCGAAGAATACCTTGTCTGGCCCTAATTAGAAAGCCGTAATGAATGACGAATATAATGCTCTTATTGATAATAAGACGTGGGACTTAGTACCCCATCCACCTGATGCTAATATTATTCGTTCTATGTGGATTTTTATACATAAAAAGAAATCTGATGGTTCTTTTGAGAGGTACAAGTTTTGTCTTATAGGTGATGGCAGGTCTCAACAGGTGGGAGTGGACTGTGATGAAACGTTTAGCCCGATCGTAAAGCCCGCAACCATCCGGACTGTCCTCAGCATTGCTCTACCCAATTCTTGGCACATTCATCAACTTGATGTCAAGAATGCCTTCTTATATGTGGATATTAATGAAATAGTATATATGCATCAACCTATGGGTTACGGATCCTATTCATTCGGATTATGTGTGTTTGTTACGGAAATCGCTCTATGGACTGAAATAGGCTCCTCGAGTATGGTATCAACGATTCCCCGATTATGTCTCCTCTATCATTTTTTCACACAACTGATCCGATCATTCCCTGTTCATCTACAACAAGAGTACAGACATAACTTACCTATTATTTATATGTTGATGACATCATACTCACCACATCATCTGATGCTATCCGCCGGTCCATTATGTCTCATTTTCTCTGAGTTTGCTACGAAGGATGTGTGCCCCCTGAGTTATTTCTTGGGCATCTCTGTCACTCAACATTCTGGCGGCCTATTTCTGTGTCAGAAGAAGTACGCCGAAGAGATCTTTGATCGTGCATGCATGACATCTTGCAAACCATCACACACGCCAGTAGACACCAATTCCAAGCTCAGCGTTGATTCCGACCCCCATAGTTAGACCCGACTCACTATCGTAGCTTGGCTGGGGCCCTACAGTAACTCACGTTCACGAGACCTGACATATCATATATCGTGTAACAAATCTGCCTATACATGCATAATCCGACGACATCACACATGCATGCCCTCAAACTTATTTTACGATACGTTCAAGGTATACTTCACTTCGGATTACATCTATACAGGTCCTCGCTCACTAGTCTCACTGCTTATTCTGATGCTGACTGGGGTGGATGTCCTGACACCCGACGCTCCACGTCTGGTTACTGTATTTTCTTCGGAGATAACCTATTATCTTGGTCTTTTAAAAGGCAACCTACATTATCCCGATCCAGTGCCGAAGCATAGAACAGAGGTGTCGCCAACGTCGTCTCTGAGTCTTGTTTGATCCGTAACCTTCTACTTGAGTTTCACTGCCCGATTCAAAAGGCAACAATGATCTACTGCTATAATATTAGTGCGATATATCTTTCTGACAATCCCGTCCAACATCAGCGCACTAAACACATTGAGATGAACATTTATTTCATTCGCGAAAAAGTGGATTGTGGTCAAGTTCGTGTCCTTCATGTTCTTTCTAGATATCAGATTGCTGACATCTTCACCAAAGGACTTCCGCGCATACTTTTTGATGATTTTCGAGCCAGTCTCAGTGTTCGTGAACCTCTTGCTTCGATTGCGGGGGTGTAATAGAATATTTCCTGAATATTTTTTCATTAATTGTATATCTCTTATTTTATGTAGAATTGTATTCTTATTGTAATTATGTCTCCTATTTTAGGTAGAATTATGTTTCCTATTATAATTAGGTTGATTAGTTACCTAGTTTAAATATTCTTGTACTACTATATATATTGTACATTATTGATGAATATAATCAAGGGACATATTCTTTTAACCTCCATTGAAGTTCTTTTGAAAGGATGGGAGTTTTCCGGCAGGCTATGGCTAATTCAATTTAATAATGAAAGTCTTCTCCGATGAATTTTTGATGGGTTTAGGCAAAATAAATCATGAGTTTTATGCAGATATTTCACGGGGTTTTCATTAGGAGTTGTCGACTTTCCAATAATTTTCTACGGTGGGTTCTCCGATGAGTTTGGACAGAAAATCATGAATTTTATGGAGAGAAATAATCAATTTTTCGATAGAAGTCATCATCTTCTCCATTACTTTCAACTTTCTTCCTTAAAACTTCTCTTTCAAAATTTAACGACAGTGTCGGAGATGTTTCCACGGGAACAAAAGTGAAGAAGACGAAGTGTTGCTGAAGAAGATACAAAAAAGAAGGAAAATGAGAACAAGTTTAAAAGATAGGTGGGACCCACAATAAATAAATAAATAAAAGGGAGTCTAAAATTATTAATCGTATTAGAAACAATTTAATGTATTAAGAAGAAAACGAAGAATACTTTAGGGTGTGTTTGGTAAGAAGGAAAATGTTTTCTAATTTTTTCATATTTAGTTGGTCAAAAGTTTTGAAAAATATTTTTTTAGGAAAGCATTTTCTTTAAAAATGAGGAAAATGACTTTCCTAATAAAAGTAGGGAAAACAAGTGTCACAAGTAACATTCAACCAACTACCCCACCACCACCCAACACACCCCAAACCATCCACCCCCACCAAACCCCAAATACTACCACGGCCCTATGCACCACACCACCCCCACCCCCAATTTTTTTATACAACGTTTTAAATTTTTTTAGTTTTCTAAACCACTCCCCCTCCCCCCCCCCCCACATAGCACAATTTTTTTAAAAAAAAAGTTTTAAATTTTTGATTTTCTACCCCACCCCTTCATGCGAACTCACCCCCGACCAATCCCCACCACCCTTCAAAAAAATTTAATTTAATTTTAAAAGTTCATTTTTTTTATTTTTACACCTCCCAACCTCCCCTCCCCAAGCGACCATCCCCAACCCCAATACCCAACCACCTCCAATTATTCCAACCATCCCTCCAATTTTTATATTTTTTAAAAAGAGTTTCTTTTTTAGTTTTTACTCCCCCCCCCCCACTCCTGCCCGCCCCATCCCTCAAAAAAATAATTTTGACAAAAATGAGTTCTGATTTTTCTGTTGTTTCTACACCCCCCACCCCGACAACCCCCGAATTTTCTAATTCATATATTTTAATTTATTATTATAAAACTTTTATAAAAGATTTGCGTGGTTAAATTTGGTGTGGGTGGGTTGTGGTTGTGGGGTGGGGGCAAGGGGCGTGGTGGAGGTAAGAAAAAAATTCTATTTTTTTTATAAAATAAAATAAGATATATGAAATAGAAAATTGGGGTGGGGGAAGGTTGGGTGGAACGTCAGTGGTGTGGTGTGGGTGTGGTGGTTTGGGGTAGTGATGGGTGAAGATGAAGTACGTTTGAGGGTAGTTGGGTGGGGTGGGATTTGGTTGGGTGGTGAAGGGTGGGTGTTTGGGGTGGGGGTGGTGGGAGGTGGAATGACTACTAGAAATTGAGGCTATTGCAACAGTTTTAAGCAACGGTTATAAAAGTGTTGCAATAGAGTTTTTATTCAACGGTTTGTGCAACGATTATGCATCCGTTGCATTATATGTTCTATCGCAACGTTTCAATAAATGTTGCAATAGATGACCTATGGCAATGGTTTGTTTGCGACGCTTCTATGTTTGCCCCAAGGGTTTTTTCTCATGCCTCTTTATTTTATTTACCCCTTCTCCTAATTAAAAAGACCACCCTTTTCACCGGCAAAACTTATCACCTACCGCCAAAAAACCCAAAGTATTCTTATGTGTCTCTTCTGTAATCTCTTTGAAACTTGGGCCGACAAGGCCACAATACAATATTTTTAATGCATTGATATAACATAAAACTCTTATCAGTATAGTTAGGCATGAAGTACTTTTCTTCTGTGTTGCTGTAGTTTCAATTTTATTTATTAGAATTCTTAGATATAGAAAATACTTAGAGAAGCTTATGTGAGAACATTTTAATCTATGCACGTGAGATAAATAATGTTCATGCCTTCATTTTTATGAGATTAGTTACAAGCCTTAATTCTAAGTGGTATAACAAATTGTTAGCTCATTTGATGTAATGTGTAAAGCTTTATGACAGAGAGAAGAAATCATAATTTCTAACAATAGAGATGTTTTGGCAAATGATTCAAACAGCTAATGCAAGAATGAGTTGTTGCTAAAACTTAAGCTCGGGTTAAGTATATACTTGTGTAATAGGAATAAACAAGCAGATTCTTATATGTAATCATTAAAAAAAATAGCTTTGACCTTGCTTTCTTTTACTTTTTGCAACATCTACCAATAACTTTCTTGATGTCTGTATAATTTCATTTTTTTTATGTTAGAAAATTTGTCTTTGGTGGGGAGGTGCGTCCACCCATATTTAATGACTTAAACACTAGGGTTCCGTATGTTGGAGGCTTTGTCTCTTCACACATGCATAATCTACTAAGTGAGTAGATGACCGTAGGGCCAAAGATCGTCAAATTTCGTTAAGAAATGAAAGAGATATTGGTCCACGAAGTAAGGTGTTTGAGGCATGGAAATATGGTGTGGGACAAATCTACCACATCGGTGGAAAAAGGAAGAATTGTTCTCTTTATAAGTCTTAAAATTGGCTAAGCGTTTGGGACCCCAAGAGGTAACCCATGTGTTTGAAGGAGGGAGGACCTAGATGTGCTTGGGTTCAAGGCTAAGCCCACACGCGCGCCGCGCGCCTGTCCGGGCCGGGCTCGGGTCGTGGGTCTTGGGCTTCTTATGATAGACCCTCAAATTGTTTAATATTTATAGTTTGGTCCCTGGAGTTTCTGGAAGATGAAATTGGAAAGTTTCTGCCTACCGTTTGGGTTTTGGAACGTTGCACATTAAATCAGCCATTACTTGGCTGATTAACTCCCTCACTAATGTTCATAATCAGTCATTACTTGACTGATTAACTCCCTCACTAATGGCCATAATCAGCCATTACTTGGTTGATTAACTCCCTCACTAATGGCCATAAATAGCTCCCCTTATGCTATATATTGAAGCCTTTTGGCTCAATTGATGGACTAGACTACAATATACTACACAAAGACAAAACAGAAGAGAAAATAGTGAACAGAAAACTCTCTTCATTCCTTTTTCGTTCTTCAGCAAGTCATTTCGTGTTCTGTTTTCTTCGTCAGAATCAATCTATTTGCTTTGTAGTGTTGATTAGTTCATGTTTTATCTTGGGAGACTATTGCCCGTTAACGTAAAAGCATATATACTGGGCAATCTTGTCTTAAAGACAGAGAACCATCTCTAGACTCAGCCACAGTTGTAACAATCCAGATTTAGTATTTCTTGATTTCAGATTATCAAGATTCAAGACTCAACAAGCTTGCGGCAGTTCTGAACATTGGCTTGTTTGTTTATCCTTTCGAACACTTGTAATATTTATTTACTTTCCGTACTGCTTTACATATCCAACGTTTTATAAATTGATATGTGCACAATGTCATCAAATTTGTATTCAAGAAAATTGGTTGAAGTTTAAGACTTTTGTTGAACTGAATTTAGAAAGTATTCTTGGACGTTCTGTTGTACTGTGTTTCTCTTTGTTTCCTAATTTTCCTTGAGCTTTATTTTCCCTGTTAAATTTGAATGGCCCGAGAGGATTGGGGTGGGGTGAACAGAGGTGTATATTCAAGATATTTGGATCTTTAGTTAGACCTATTGTGTTGTATGGGGGACACGGATTAGAGATACTAGTAGTCGTAGTGTTACTCTTGTAGTTTCTTGCCGTCGATTTCTGCTACTATTTGTTGTTTCTTGTCCTTTGCATATTGTATTACTTTGTTGTTATTGCTCTATTATACTTTTTTAGTATGTTGCCATGGTTTATTCGTTATTTTCTTTTCATCTTGTTTTGACTTGCTTGTTCTTATGACGAGGGTCTACCGGAAACAACCTCTCTACCCGCACAAGGTAGGGATAAGGTATGTGTACATTCTACCCTCTCAGACCCCACTTTGTGGGATTATTATTGTTGTAGTTATATTAACATCTTTAGTTTTATTTTTGTTTGACTAGCTGGTTGTTGACCTGTTGTTATCATTTTTCTTAAAAGATGGAGCTACAATTATTTTCTGCATTTTTCTAATTGTATATAAGCATCCTTTGGTGTCAAGAAATCCAAATGTTGATAGAAATTACTGTGAGTGATAAGCAGAATTCTGAAATGAAAGAATATGATACAAATAGCAGTTATCCTTTAACATGTATAATTTCTCTGATTATAATCATTTTATCATTTATGTAGTTGCTACAACATGTACAACTTTTACCAGTCACTTCTGCAACTTCTCGAAACACAGTGGATATTACCCTATAATTTTAAAAAGTTTTAGTAGTCCCTTGGAGGATTACTCTTTCAAAAATTATCCATTCATTAGCTTAAACGAGGCCAGTTGTCACACCCCAGCCTTGGGGTAGCCGACACCTAGTGCTCGAAGGTCTGAGTGTACCACTATAGTATCCGAACTCTGAGACATGAAACTTGGGCAATAAGGCCTCCAATTACCCATACATGACACGACTGGAAGGTAACCTGCACACAGAAGAGTTCCAGTAGGATATATACATATAAACAGATATTCAAGGCCGACAAGGCCACAATACGATTATACTGCTAACAAAAGGGGCCGACAAGACCACGACATACCAATATCTATTGTACACAGGTCTGCAAGCCACTAAGATTCATACAAACATATCAACAGGTTGAGAGAGGCCCCGCCATACCCCAAAATACTAGTATCATATGCATCAATACCTAAACTCATGTAATGTAACTCCGAGAAAAGGGAGTGCGACAATATCACAGCTGAGCAGATCGCCTAATGAGGAGGAGCGTCACTTTGTCTATCTGTACCTACGGGTATGAACACAGTGCCCCAGAGAAGGGCATCAGTACGAAAAATGTATTGAATATGTAATGCAGTTAACATATGTAAACATGAGATATAACATGAGAGATATAGAAATAATAATCAACCTGAAACTCATAAAAGCCTCTAGGGGCCTACTCTGTCATAATCAGAAACATATGTATGCATGTCTGAAAAAATCATGCCACTCTGAGGGGCAAATCATATCATACTGTATATATACATATATATATTGTACCCAGCATCGATGAGGACTCGGTCGTACCCGACCCAAATGTGGAACTCGATAATATCTGATATCAAACCAACTACAGCTGGGTGCACATCTACTTGTCGTACACAACCGACTATAACGCGGCTCGGTAATATATATATATATATATATATATATATATATATATATATATAAGTGCAATGCAAGACAGACTCTATCAGATATCATAAGTAGAGCCGGAGTGACATATTGTTGTTATCCTCCGACTATTGTTATTGGCGCTATGTTCAAGGATCCAGATATAAACACTTGGGACTCATATAACCCGAGAGATATTATGAACAAAAGAGTGGTCATAGATTATGATCGATTCATCATAGAAGATCTTTTGTTACTTCACTTTATCGAGAGATTTCCATTTAAAGAAACAATGTATCGATTCATGCCAAGAAAGAAGGTTTTCCTTACATGTCTTATTCTTGAGATTACACTTGCCTTACATGTTCTCGCACGCCTTACGAATAGCTATCTATAGCAACAAAGAGTCGATATCAATATTGAATCCATATTCCCAATAAGAAACTTCATTTAGGCATCTTTATTGATAATCTTAACACGGAGAGTCCGTGGACTTATTAACAAAAGGCCAATTTATGTAATTCGATCCCACCATTCTCCGTGATATTATTTCTTAGGTTAATATCACCAACAACCAATAGAATAATTAATTTCAACTCATATCTTGATCAAAACAGTCCACAAAATTTTATATAATGATTTCTTAAGTTTATGAGTTTCGATTACGAAAATTCCTTCATACCTTAATCTGAATCATCAATTAACCATAATTATAGATAAGAGAAGATGAATATTACCTCGATACATCCAAATCTTCTCGAAACAATGATTTGTTCCAAATTCCAAGTGTTTCTAAACTCGATTCTACGCGGAGGAAGTAATTACTATGATAGTCAAGAAATTAGTAGCGTTAATCTTACGTAATTTGAGTTAAATTCAATCTTGGGAGGTTGGGCTACTTTAGAGAGGAATTTTAGGAGTGTGCTTGCTTTGGATTTGTGAGAAAATGATCAAGAAAAGTCGCATAACCCATATATAAACCCGAAAGATTTTGCACCATCGGACTTCGATGGTGGGATCGACGGTCTGTTGAATGGTTGACGGTCAGTCAATCCTGACCGTCGTTCTGCCAGGGTATTTTACGTCCCCTCATGGCAGTTTGACGGTCCTTCAATGACTTTGACAGTCCGTCAATTGTACCGTCAAATTTCCCAGACCCTGATTTCATCAAAATGTATTTCCTTTGATCAGTTTAGCTTCCATATACTCCGGAACTTTCGTAAATAAGTTATAAACCTTGGTTATCATTTTGTAAGGTAGTACCTCTTCCCAGAACTTAACTGTTAAGCGACGACGCGATGAAATGCAAAACTACGGGGTGTAACATCCTTCCCCCCTTAGGAACATTCGTTCGCGAATGTTAAAGGTATATATAGTTCTCGAGGGTTCTAAAAATTTCGGCAGAGTTTTCTTTGTAAATAGGACTATCCAAAACATGTTAAACGGCCCAAATACATATCCACTTCCATATAGGGCAACATAATAATAAAATCATATCAACTAGGCCTCACACGACCGTCTGTATACGCCATAATCAAGAAAGTTAGCTATAACTCACCTCAATTATCCCTTGTCGTGCTCTGAGCTACACCTGCCATATTTGCCTCCACGTTAACACCTAAACAAGACATAGGACTTAAGTTCATTGAATAGAATATAAATGAGAGAATCGTATTGCACGGATGTCGGTATCAACTTGAGTGCTAAAATAAGTAAGGATAACCGGATCACATATCTTCTTCGGCCTCCTAAGTCATCTCTTCTGTATTGTTATTTCTCCATAACACCTTGATGGAGGTGACTTCCTTAGTCCTTAGCTTCCGAACTTGCCGATCCAAAATAACTATTGGAGTCTCTTCGTAAGTCCAATCTTCGATGATTTGTACATCCTCTACGGGAGTGATGCGAGAAGGATCTCTTATGTACTTTCGTAACATTGACACATGGAACACTGGGTGAAGGTGAACTGATTCCAATTCCGGATGCAATTCAAGCTCATAAGCCATTTGGCATATTCTGTGGATGATCTTATATTGTCTGATGTATCTGGGGCTATATTTCCCTTTCTTGTCAAATATCATAACTCCTTTAATTAGATAAACCTTTAAGAATATCCAATCACCAATAGCAAATTCTAAGTCACGACGTTAAACATTTGAATAAGATTTCTACCGACTCTGGGCAGTTAATAAGCGCTCTTGAATTAGCTTCACTTTCTCAACCGCCTGTTGGACTATATTAGGACCTAGTAACCCGGCTTTACCCACTTCAAACCAGCCAATTAGGGATCTACCATTTCGTCCATACAGTGCCTCATACGGGGCCATTTTGATACTAAAATGATAATTATTATTTCGTTTAGGGGCAAATGATCGTCCCAACTACTTTTGAAATCAAATACAAAAGCTCGTAGCATGTCCTCAAGTGTTTGAATTGTTCGTTCGGCCTAACCGTCGATCTGGGGATAAAAGGTTGTACTAAGGTTCACTTGGGTGCCTAAACCCTTCTGAAACAATCTCTAAAAATGAGTCATACACTAAGCACCTCTGTCTGATATAATAGAGATCGGAACACCATGTAGTCGGACTATTTCCTTAATGTATAGCTTGGTATAATCTTCAACTGAGAAGGTAGTACGAATGGGTATGAAATTAGCTGACTTCGTTAGCCTGTCGATGATAACTCAAATGGAATCAAACTTTCGATAAGAAGGGGGTAATCCGATGATGAAATCCATATTGATCATTTCCCATTTCCAAGAGGGATTTCCATATGTTGTAGCAAACCTCTAGGCTTTTGATGCTCGATCTTAACTTGCTGACAATTCGGGCATTGAGCTACGAATACTGCAATATCTTTCTTCATGTCATTCCACCAATAAACATGTCGAATGTCATGATACATCTTCGTTAATCCAGGGTGAATAGAATATCCGAAATGATGGATTTTGGCCATAATTTTCTCTCGAAGTCCTCCTACATTGGGTATACATAGTCGATATTGACATCTAAGGACTCCGTCTCCTATAATTTTCAATATGGGCTTCTTATGTAGAGGAATTTCTTCTTTCATTCGGACAAACTCGGGGTCCTTAAACTATCTCGTCTTTACATCTGCTATTATGGATGATTCTGTGGTATTCTGCACTACTGCTCCATCGTTTTCCATCCCTAAAAATTGCACGTTTAAACTAGCTAAGCAACATAGTTCTTTGGTCATCACTAGCTTATTAGCTTCAATACCCTTCAAACTTTCCATAGACTTACGACTTAGAGCGTTCACTACGACATTTGCCTTTCCGGTGTGGTATAAGATATCAATAGCATAATTCTTTAATAATTCCAGCCACCGTCTTTGCCCTAGATTCAGCTCCTTCTGGAGGAATATATATTGTAGGCTATAATGGTCCGTTAATATGTCGACATGCACTCCATATAGATAATGATGCCACATCTTTAGGGCAAAAATTACCGTATCCAACTCGAGATCGTGAGTCAGATAGTTTACCTCATGCTTTTTTAATTGTCTGGAAGCGTATGATATGACTTTCCCATGCTGCATCAAAACACACCCCAAACCGACTCTAGAGGCATCACAGTAAACCACATACCCATCGGTACCTTCATAAAGGGCTAACACAGGTGCAGATGTCAACCGGTTTTTCAACTCTTGAAAACTGCGCTCACATGCATCTGTCCATTGAAAGTGAGTGAGCTTGGTCATAGGTGCAGAGATAGAAGAAAACCCCTCCACGAATCTCCGATAATATCCTGCTAAGACCAAGAAGCTACGTACTTCGGTAGGAGTCGTGGGTCTCGACCAATTCTTTACGGGTTCAATATTTTGATGATCCACTTTAATACCTTCGGAGGATACAATATGGCCCAAAAAGAAAACAAAATTTAACCAGAATTTGAATTTGGAAAACTTGGCATACAACTTACGGTCTTTAAGCGTCTGTAATACTGCTCGCAAATGATCCGCATGTTCAGCTTCTGATCGAGAATATACCAGAATATCGTCAATAAATACTATTACGAAGATATCTAGGAATGGCTTAAATACTCTGTTCATTAGATCCATAAAGGTTGTCACCGCATTAGTCAGGCCAAAAGACATAACAAGAAACTCGTAATGGCCATATTTAGTCCTGAAAGTGGTCTTTGCAACTGATCAAATAAATCGTTAATTCTGGGGAGCGGGTACTTGTTCTTAATAGTTACCTTATTCAACTAACGGTAATCAATACATATCCTTAATAAACCGTCTTTCTTATGAACAAAAAGCACTGGGCACCCCACGGGGAAGTACTGGGTCGAATAAAGCCTTTCACCAAAAGATCCTTCAGTTGAGCTTTTAATTCATTTAGCTCTGCATGAGCCATTTGATACTGAATAATAGATATAAGCTAGGTATCTCGGAGCACGTCGATGGTGAATTCAATCTCCCTTTCGGGATGAATGGCAGAAAGTTGGTCATGAAATACGTTGAGAAATTCACTAACGACATGAATGGACTGAAGAGTTGGGGGCTTTGCCTCCGCGTCCTGAACTCGCAGGAGGTGATAGATATATCCCTTTGAGATCATCTTCCAAGCCTTAAGGTAGGAAATAAACTTACCATTGGGTGCTGCAATATTACCTTTCCATTCCAAGACGGGCTCATTTAGGAAATTAAAGCGAACGATCTTCGTCCAACAACCAACATTAGCATAATAAGAAGCCAGCCAATCTATGCCCATAATAATATCAAATTCCACCATCTCTAGTTTATTTAAATCAGTTATCGTATGGCGATCGTGTATCTTTACATCACAATCTCTATATACTCGTTTAACGATTATAAGTACACCCATGGGTGTAGACACCTCAAACGTCTTATGTAATAATTTTGGCTCTTTCCTACCCTTACCAATAATAAATAGTGTAATATAAGACAAAGTAGAACCCGGATCTATCAAAGCATATACATCATAGGATAAAATGGATAATATACATGTAACCATGTCAAAAGATGACTCAAGGTCTTATCGATTGGACAAAGCATAGATGCGATTATAGGGACCGCTCGAACTAGGTCCTACTCTTCTGCCTCTACCAACTGGTGTATGTGTGCCCTATCCTGGGGGGGCGCATTGATGAAGAAGCTGCTACAGATTCGGTCGATTGTACCATATCACCTCTAATTCTGGTTGGACAAAACCATTTAATATGCCTAGTGTGCCCATATGAACAACACGCATCCGAGCCCTGGCATCACTGCCCAAAATGATTCTTGCCGCATCGACAATAATATGGCAGTGGTGGCCTTACCTGACTAGATTCTCTTGTGAGCTGTGGGCATGATGCCCGCGAACTCTAACCTTGACAAGAATAAGTGTCCTGGTCCCGACGCTAGCCCTGGAACTGCGATGGCGCACTAGTCGTTGGATAAGATGGTCATCTCAGAAACTAAGTCCTAAACTTGCCTCGAAATTCTCCTGCATCACCTGCAAATCGGGCTCTCTTGTGTTGACCCCTATCATGCTCTCGATCAGCAAATTATTGTCTCTTGTGATCCTATAGATTCTGGGCATAGGCTTGAATGTAGGAGATATCCATATTCAGATTCAATGAAGTTGTTGTGCACTCATTCACCAAAGGTGGCCCCAAATCATTAACAAACTGGTGTACTCGATCGCTCATGTCAGCGACAATCGTGGGAGCATACCTAGCCAAAGAGTTGAAAAGCAAGATATATTCTCTGACACTCATATTACCCTGCTCCAAATGCAAAAACCTATCTCGCATGGCTCATTGAAGCTCGACCGGTAAATACTACAATAGAAATGCCTCAAGGAACTCCCTCCAGCCTAAAGGTGGAGCCTGGGGTCCCCGAGTCTGTTCCCAAGTCTCAAACTAAGTCGCGTTCACGTCCCGCAATCTATAAGAATCCAACTCACTGTCTCAACATCCGTTGCATGCATAACTCATAAAGTCCGATGCATTCTATCCAAAAAACAAATTGTGGATCCGTATTAGGGTATGTTCCCGTAAATACCGGAGGATCCAAATTAACAAAATCCCGAACTCTCGTACTAACAGCTCTATCAGCAATGTCAGGGGTCTGATGCTGGGTCTAAGAGGCCACAAGTTGAGTCAACAGATGCCCCGCACTCTGCATATCCATATCCTGATCGGGGCAACTGGATGAGAAACCAGAGATATATCATCTCTCTCATCTCCTTCTGGAGGTGGGGGATGGAGTCCTAGAGGCCCGAGATATAGCCTTATTTTGTTGCTCCTATCTCCCTAAACCAGCGGGTGGTACATGACTGGCACCTTCTCCCGCCTCCTCGTCTATCCTTCGCAAGGCTTCTTATCATCAAGTCGTAGCAGGCATAACTGAGAAGATAAACAAGATAAAAATTAGAAGTGAACACTTATCATTTATCGCTATCGTACGATCTAGATCAGAAAGAAAAGTAACTATCCTAAATATCATGTAGCCTCATGTTTATAAGTATGGTGCACAACACACCCATAAATAAGACTCTACTAGATACGACTTGTAAATTTCCTAGGACAGACCTGCTCTGATACCAAATTTGTCACACCCCATCCTTGGGGGGTGTGGCTGGCACCTAGTGCCCGAAGGCCTGAGTGTACCACTAAAGTATCCGAACTCTGAGATATGAAACTTAGGCCAACAAGGACTCCAATTACCCATACATGACATGACTGGAAGGTAACCTACACACAGAAGAGTCCCAGTAGGATATATACATATAAACAGATATCCATGACCGACAAGGCCACAATACGATTATACTACTAACAAAAAGGGCTGACAAGAACACGACATACCAATATCTACTGTACACAAGTCTACAAGCCTCTAAGAGACATATAAACATATCAGTAGGTCGAGACAGGGCCCCACCATACCCCAAAATACTAGTATTATATGCATTAATACCTAAAGTCATGTAATGTAACTCCGAGAAAAAGGGAGTGCGACAATATCACAGCTGAGCAGATCGCTTACTGAGGAGCAACGTCACTCTGTCTATCTGTACCTACAGGCATGAACACAGTGCCCCAGAGAAGGGCATCAGTACAAAAAATGTACTGAATATGTAAGGCAGGTAACATATGTAAACATGAGATATAACATGAGAGATATGGAAATAAAAATCAACATGAAACTCATAGCAACCTCTACGGGCCTACTCTGTCATAATCAGAAAAATATGTATTCATATATGTAAAAATCATGCCACTCTGAGGGGCAAATCATATCATAATCGTACCCGGCCTCGATGAGGACTCGGTCGTACCCAGCCCAAATGTAGGACTCAGTAATGTCTTAAACCAACTGCAGCTGGGTGCACATCTATGTGCCATACCCGGATGACTATAGCGCGTTTGGTAAGAAAATAAGTGTGTATATATATATATCGGATACCATAAGTAGAGCCAGAGTGACCTATTATCGTTATCCTCCGACTATTATTATTGGCGCTATGTTCAAGGATCCACGTATAAACACTAGAGACTCATATAACCCGTGAGATATTATGAACAAAAGAGTGGTCATGGATTATTATCGATTCATCACATAAGATCTTTTGCTACTTCACTTTATCGAGAGATTTCCATTTAAAGAAATAACGTGTCGATTCATGCCAAGAAAGAAGGTTTGCCTTACATATCTTATTCTCAATATTACACTTGTCTTACACGCCCTCGCACGCCTTACGAATAGCTATCTATAGCAACAAAGAGTCGATATCAATATTGAATCCATATTCCCAATAAGAAACTTCATTTAGGCATCTTTATTGATAATCTTAACACGGAGAGTCCTTGGACTTATTAACAAAAGGCACTTTATGTAATTTGATCCCACCATTCTCCGTGACATTCTTTCTTAGGTTAATAACACCAACAACCAATATAATAATTAATTTTAACTCATATCTTGATCAAAACAATCCACAAATTTTTATATAATGATTTCTTAAGTTTATGAGTTTCGATTACGAAAATCCCTTCATAACTTATTGCAAATCATCAATTAATCATAATTATAGATAAGAGAAGATGAATTTTACCGCGATACATTCAAATCTTCTCGAACAGTGCTTTGCTCCAAACTCCAAGGGTTTTTAAACCCAATTCTACGCGGAGGAAGTAATTACTATGATAATCACAAAATTAGTAGCGTTAATCTTATGTAATTCGTCTTAGATTCGATCTTGGGAGGTTGAGATACTTTAGAGAGGATTTTTTAGGAGTTTGCTTGCTCTGGGTTTTGGAGAAAATGATCGATAAAAGTCGCATAATCCGTATATAAACCCGAAAGATTTTACACCACCGGAATTTGAAGGTGGGATCGACGGTCCGTCCATTCGACGGACCGTCAATCCTGAATGTTGTTCTGCCCGGGTATTTTACAGCCCTTTATGGCAGTTTGATGGTCCGTCAAATTTCTCCAGTCCCTAATTTCGTCGAAATGTATTTCCATTGATCCGTTTAGCTTCCATAAACTACGGAACTTCCGGAAACAAGTTATAAACATTGGTTATCCTTTCGTAAGATCATACCTCATCCCGGGACTCAAGTGTTAAGCGACAACACGACGGAACGCAAAACTACGGGGTGTAACACTAGTGGCCATGTATTTTTCTTTTGCTATGCACATCAGCTTCTACTCTTTGTTTTTTTTTATCTAGATCAATTTTGTATTTTATTTTTACTAGTTTGGTAATTTTATTATTCCTTTTTTTTGTGTGGAGAAGATCTATACATTTTCACTCACTGTAAAAGTTCGAATTCTCTTAAATGTACATTTTACCTTAATATGTATATTAACAACATATGCTTTGTGAACATTTTGCTTAATCATTTATTTAAATATTTTTTTAGGTGAAGATAATAAACAAGGGGTAGACGAAAGCAGTGAAGACTTACTTAGGAGTACTAGTTGATCATTGTTACACCTTCACATGTTTTAGGATCTTTTATTTTAGAATCTTTTACAAACTTATGAATGTTAACTCTGAAAGTATATTTATGTCCTAGACACAATTTGTATTAGGACAAATGTACTTTATACACATTTGTATTATTATTAATGGAGATTAATATTTTGGCATTTGCAGTTATTGAATTATTAATTGATTGTTTGTAATATTCTATAATATGCATCCCTGGACGTTACACTGTTATTAATAGTGTGAGATATTAATATAACGTAACTCTTAAAATAGCCTCGACTAATGATCATCGAGAAAGGGATATCGATGATATGTGATAAGTCGACATGTGGTCTGCATCACATCCTTAGAGGATGTAGTATGTCTCACCTGCTACGAGTAATGGCTACTCGTGATGGACAGATGTATACTTTGGAAGTATTGGTATACCCTGCTGATATATTGTTTGTTATACTTGTCTAAAGTATGATCAGCGTGTGGGAGATAGAAGTCCTTAGACTTGAGGTCAATACGCGTCTTGTCTACAAAGTAATGTACTTTGATCCCATCCTAAGCTCAAATGCCTTATAGGTTGAGATACGGCTTGTATTGGGTACATTACGATGTGGATTACAGGTGGTAGTTGAGCCAAGATTAGGATTCATTCATCGAATGTATATTCGAGAGAACACTCGGATTCTCAGTGATATTAGGTTGACTAAGTCTGTGGCCAACGCAATAGACGTATTTAGAATATGGTCTAGTTGTCAACTAATATAGATGAGATACGATGATTAAGCATTTTGGATAGACACTTGACAAATCCTAAGGTTGATCGGGTGTGTCGTAAATGAAAGGATTTTATCTTACCACATAAAGATTAAGTTTACTGGATTCGCGTAAACGTACTTCACATATTGAGTTCGTCTTACGGTGCCGTCTAGGAGTTCCGCGTAGACCTTAATTAGATTAATGTCGATATGAGAAGGCATGTAGGGTCACACTATGTCGATTGTCCTTTCGATCTAAAGATGTATTGAGAGAGTAATTAAATGTTCGATTTAGAATCGAGATATTTAAATGAATAATGATTATTTTAATTAAGTCAAAATTAGATTTTGGATTTAATTAAGAATGCGCATAAAATAAATCGAGACAGTGAAGAAACACGTCGAGCGTCGCGGCGCCCATACCCTAGGGATGGGTGCATCTACCTCGAATTTTGGGCTAGGCCCAAGGTCAAACCCTAATCCGGTTTTGACCTATTTTTCAACTATAAATAGAGGCATTCTCTTCATTATTCACACACTAATTTCAGATTATCATTCTAAGCCTTAGAGACTTAGAATTAAAACTCTCTCAAACATCTGCCGAATTTCCTAGCTTTCCGAAAGAGAAATACATTGAAGCTTGGAGCTTGCAATCGGAAGGGCAACCGCGTGTCCACCTTATATTAGATAAAGACTCCAGATATTCTAACCTGTAAGTTTATTCTTTATGTTACAGGTTTGATTGTTGTATAACCATACCCGAAATGTTGTTGGGGCAAGTAAGAAACAAAATTTTAAACTTCCGTTGTGCCTTACTTATATGCTTTGAACCAAACAAAAACTCACAGTGGTATTAGAGCTCATGTTGGTTCAATGGTTATATAACAATTGAATATAGTAATAATATGAGTTAAACATAAAATTGGATTAAAACGAGATTTCTTGAAATCCTACATGTCTTGAACGAATGTTGAACTTTTGATATCACCCTAAATTATCTCCTACGCTAACTCGAGGAAGTCATTCCGCTCTAACTCGAACTAAGCCAAAGGTGCGTTATCCGGCTCATTGCACGGTGCACGGCTAAGAACGAGTAAGAACGAATGATGGTCGATATAGGCGTTATGGATAATGGTAGGTGAAGATAAAGGACCTGTGAATTGATCCCTAAATTGGATTTAGGGGTTTAACGATTTTGAAAATCAGCACAGAAACGTTTGTTAGGACATCGGTGTCGCGGCCCTATGGTAGGGCGTCGCGGCGCTTGCTAGGGTTTCATGGAGGCATCGCGGCGCTAATGCTTCATTTCAAAACTTGGACTCACTGGACAATAGGCGTCGCGGCTCTATGGTGGAGCCCCGCGTCGCTAATGCATTTGCAGAAGCAGAAATGTTTCTGCCTCTGCAGCGCCGCGGCTCTATGGTGGAGCGCCGCGGCGCTAATACAATTGCAGAAGCAGAAATGTTTCTGCCCTTGCAGCGTCGCGGCTCCATGGTGAAGCGCCGCGGCGCAAATTCATTTTGCAGAAGCCGAAAGGCTTCTGCCTCAGTGGCGTCGCAGCTCTAATGATTAGCGTCGCGGCCCCACCTGTCCAGAAACAAAAAAATCAGAGTTCAGAATGTTTAACCCAAGATTATTATTATACAGTATAATTGATAAGTATACTATTTATGTGCTAAATGTCAAAATATTTGTCATTTACATTTCTAGAATAGCGTCCGCTATAACTGTCTGGGCAGGCGGCGCCCAATATTTGATTAAACCATCTTATATCATGCATATTGGGTTGACGGTTCCCAACTATATGTGTCATTAGTTTGCATGATGTTAAGATGTCATATTGGATATGGCGTAAAAGAGTTGATCTTGGTTAAAACCCTGAATTAAAATATTCCCCAAAACTTTAAGTACAAGTCTAAATTAAAACGAGTCATCCACTATAATTGTTAGAGTGCAAAATCCTTTTCGGCGATACGAGTATTTATGCCAAAGCATTTGCTCTAAGTGTACGAGGACCCAAACTCTTTCATAGATGTATTTTAATGTAAAGGTAAACAATAAACTTTTATGGGTATTTACACCAAAGTGTTTTCTCACAAAGGTCAAATTTACTTAGATACATAAACGCAGTCGTGTAATGGGGTTGGCTTGCTTAGACAAATCTTGGCGCCAAAGTGTCGGACTAATCTAAGAACGCAAGATAAAATGTAATATTTGATCAACCAAGAGTTGCAAATAAGTTTTGCAATTGGTTTAGAACCTATCAAGATGTGTTATTGAAGTTATCAGCCAAAGCAAACGCAGAGATAGCATAGGCTTGGATCTTGGCCCATTATGACCTCAATTAAAATAGGTCTGTATTCTACTATGGGGTCGTAGAAGTATGTTAAAATAGTGGGAGCTAATTAAACAAAAGGTCTTGTTGATTAGCCTAAATGAATGTGTATAATAGGAAATAGATTTTGAGTTTGATTTCCGGTCTATCTAATTCTTCAGATTATAAAAGATGTCGAGTTTATCATTGAAAATGTTGATTGAGATGAACAAACTTACTGGACCAAACTACCTTGACTGGCTAAGGAATTTGCGAATAGTGCTGAGACAAGAGAAAATAAAATACGTGTTAGACACGGTGTTCCCAACAGTCCCTGCGACAGACTCTGCTGAATATGCCTCATTTGATAAGGATGCTTACCAGAAACACCTAGATGATGCCACTTCAGCGCAGTGCATGATGTTTTCTTCTATGTCTACGAAACTTCAGAGACAACATGAGAACATGGAGCTCAATGAGATGCTCGAACACTTGAAGAGTCTCTATGACTCACAATCCCAGACTATAGAATATGAGTTGTTAATAGAACTCTTTAAGTGTAAGCTCAATGAAGGGGGCCGGGTCTCGCAGCATGTGTTGAAGATGATAGGGCTGATAGAGAGGCTTGCTTCAATTAGAATAAAGCTTGAAAAGAATGTCGCTACCACCCTCATCCTGAACTCTCTCCCTCGTTCTTTTGAGAACTTCATAGTGAATTTAAATATGAATGGAATGAAGGCGAATCTGTTGGAGCTGCACAACATGCTCAAGACCTTTGAGTCTTTCACTTCCAAAGGCAAAGTTGTGCTCATTGTGAGCTCTTCTAGCTGACCCAAGCCGAAAGGCAAGGAATATCAGAAGAAGAAGGGCAAAATAGTCGTTGCGTCCTCAACTATGAAGCCTAAGGGAGGTGTGAAGGAGAAGGTAAATCCGGATAAGGATGAATGCCTCAACTGCAAAAAAAAAGGGCATTGGAAGAAGGACTGCACGACACCAGGAGGAGGAAAAGCACTAGGTGATCCTGTCTTTGGTGGACAAGGTATGTACGTCATTGAAATAAATATGTCTATAAATAACTCTCATTCTTGGGTATTGGATACTGCTTGTGGCTCACACATTTGTACAAATATGCAGGGGCTAACTGATAGCAGAAAGGTTAGACCAAGGGAGATAGACCTACGCGTTGGAAATGGAGCACGAGTGGATGCTGAGCGCGTAGGGACTTATAGATTAAATTTACCTTCTGGCTATTGTTTAGTGTTGAATGATTGCTTCTATGTACCCTCGTTAACGAGGAATATCATTTTTATCCCAGTTTTGGACATGGAGGATTTTTCCTTGTATATTTATAATGGCAGTCAAGTACTGTCTTTTGATAATATTATATATGGAACTTCTCCTCTTGTGGATGGATTATATACACTAAACTGTAGTCGAGAGATATTGAATGTACAAAATAAATGAGCCAAGATAAGTAATAGAAACTCTACCTACCTATGGCACTGCAGACTTGGTCATATCAACGAATCAATGATAGCAAGGTTGAGGAAGTTAGACTACCTCGAACCATTTGACTTGGAGTCTTATGGTAACTGCGAATCTTGCTTGAGAGAAAAGATGACCAATAAACCACTTTCTGGGAAAGGTGTGCGAGCCAAGGAGGTGCTTGAGTTGGTCCGTACTGATGTATGTGGGTCATTCTCGACTCAAGCTAAAGGAGGCTTCCCATACTTCATCACTTTTACTGACGACTTCACAAGGTATGGATATGTGTATCTTATGAGGCACAAATCTGAGGCTTTTGAGAAGTTCAAAGAGTACAAGTCGGAAGTAGAGAAGCAACTTGCAACAAGTATCAAGACCCTTCGACCGGATCGAGGAGGTGAATACTTGAGCAAGGATTTTCTAGATTACTTAAAGCTACATGGAGTCCAGTCATAATGGATACCTCATGGAACACCACAGATGAATGGTGTTGCCGAAAGGAGAAACCGAACCTTATTGGATATGGTTTGATCCATGATGAGCTCATCAGCTCTACCGACATACCTTTGGGGACATGCAATACAAACCTCTATATATGTTCTGAACATGGTTCCTTCCAAATCAGTAGATTAGACACCCTATGAGATATGGTATGGCAAGAATCCAGCTCTTAAACATATGAGACCCTGGGGGTGCCCTGCATATATTAAGAAGATGCTCACTGACAAGTTGGAATCCAAAAGTGAGAAATGTTACTTCGTGGGGTATCCAAAGGAAACTAAGGGATACTACTTCTATCTTCGTGGAGAACATAAGGTCATTGTTTCCAGGAACGCAACTTTCCTTGAAGAAGAATATGTCTACAAGGAACATAGCTGCACAGATATGGAACTTGAAGAAATTCAAGAACCACAAGATAACACAGAAGTTGAACCATTGTCGAATGACCTAAACAAGAATTCAGTAGGAGTATCTGGTGAAGATTGGGTACTTAGAGTACGCCCTTCAGCCAGTGGGAGTGTTGTGAGAGATAGTGCAAAAATGCAAGGCTCTCATACACAACCAATGGAAGATGATACAATGGTTATACATCATTCCATTCAGGAAATACATGAAAATGACATTCCTGAAAGCTCTCAAGGTGATGGATTGTCCAACACACAAAGACCTTCTCACAATCAGAATGCAACAAGCACTGAAACGCAGAATAATCAACTCCGTAGGACCACTAAGACTCATCGTCCGCCTGAAAGACTTAATCTCCTTGTTGAAACATACAATGAGATAGATATTCTTGATAACGATGAACCTACAACCTACAATAAAGCTATGTTGGACATTGATTCGCAGAGATGGCAAGAAGCCATGAAATCTGAGAATGGACTCGATGTACATAAATCAAGTTTGGAACTTGGTTGATTTGCCAACAGGGGTTAGACCCATATGATACAAATGAGTCTTCAAGAAGAAGATTGATGCATATGGCAAGGTACAGACTTATAAAGCAAGATTGGTGGTTAAAAGTTATAATCAATGGCCTGGGGTCGATTATGATGAAACCTTTTCACATGTTTCTAAGATTAAGTCCATTAGGATTTTGCTTGCAATAGCTGCATATTATGACTATGACATTTGGCAGATGGACGTCAAAACTGCTTTCCTCAATCTTAATCTAGTTGAGGAGGTGTATATGAAACAATATGAGGGGTTTTCACTTGAGTCCAAACCAAATACTGTATGCAAGCTACAAAAGTCCATTTATGGGCTTAAGCAAGCCTCTAGGAGTTGGAACATTTGCTTCGACAAGGCTATCAAGTCATTTGATTTCGTCAGAAGCAAAGAGGATCCATGTGTTTATAGTAAACGCAAGGATGGGAGTATTGCCTTCATTATCATATATGTAGATGATATATTAATAATGGGAGACAATAAGACTCTCCTGCAGTCAGTCAAGGAGTGGTTGTCCAGTACCTTCATGATAAAAGATTTAGGTGAAGCATGCTACATTCTGGGGACTAGGATCTATAGAGATAGACCTAACAGATTATTGGGGCTGTCACGGTCAGTCTACATAGACAAAGTGCTTAGACATTTTTCTATGGAAAATTTCAAGAAAGACGGTCTACCTATGGGACAAGGCATCAAGTTATCTAAGAAGGATAGTCCTTCTAATACTATAGAACTTGAACGCATGAAAATGATCTCATATGTTTCGGCTATAGGATCGATCATGTATGCCATGACCTGTACTAGGCCAGATGTGGCCTTTGCACTTAGTATGACTTGCAAATTCCAGCAGAATCCTGGGGAAGAACACTGGAAGGCAGTCAAGAGTATTCTTAAGTATCTTAGACGAACTAAAGATTAGTTCTTAGTCTATGGTGGGGAAGAAAAGCTAGTTGCTACTGGGTACACTGATGCTAGCTTCCAGACGGATGTTGATGACTATAAATCTCAATCTGGGTACACGTTCATTTTCAATGGTGGAGCAGTAAGCTGGAAAAGTTCCAAACAAGCTACAACTGCTGATTCGACAACAGAAGCTGAGTACATTGCTAGATTGGAAGCTGGTAAAGAAGTTGTCGTGATATCTGAGTTCCTGAAAGAACTAGGGGTTGTTCCAAGTGTCACTTGTCCAATAACGATTTATTGTGACAACACTGGTGCGATTGTGCAAGCTAAGGAACCAAGATCAACCAACAGAAACAAGCATGCACCAAGAAAGTACCACATACTCAGGGAGATGGTGGAGACTGAAGAGATTAGATTAGACTATGTTCCCACAGACGATAATCTAGCTGACTCATGCACTAAATCATTAAGCTTAGTCAAACATAATGGTCATTTTGAGAATATGGACATTAGATATATTGGAGATTGGCTCTAGGCCAAGTGGGAGATTGAAAGTATATTTATGTCCTAGAGACAATCTGTATTAGGACTCTAGGACAAATGTACTTTATACACATTCGTATTATTATTAATGGAGATTAATATTTTGGCATTTTCAATTATTAAATTATTAATTGATTGTTTGTAATATTCTATAATATGCATCCCTGGACGTTACGCTGTTATTAATAGTGTGAGATATTAATATAATGTAACTCTTAAAATAGCCTTGACTAATGATCATCGAGAAAGGGATATCGATGATATGTGATAAGTCGACATGTGGTCTGCATCACATCCTTAGAGGATGCAGTATGTCTCACCTGCTACGAGTAATGGCTACTCGTGATGGACACATGGATACTTTGGAAGTATTGGTATACCCTGCTGATATATTGTTTGTTATACTTGTCTAAAGTATGATCAGCGTGTGGGAGATAGAAATCCTTAGACTTGAGGTCAATACGCGCCTTTTCTACAAAGTAATGTACTTTGATCTCGTCCTAAGCTCAAATGCCTTATAGGTTGAGATACGTCTTGTATTTGGTACATTACGATGTGGATTAAAGGTGGTAGTTGAGCTAAGATTAGGATTCATTCCTCGAATGTATATTCGAGAGAACACTAGGATTCTCAGTGATATTAGGTTGACTAAGTCGTTGGCCAACGCAATAGACGTATTTAGAATATGGTCTAGTTGTCAACTAATATAGATGAGATACAATGATTAAGCCGTTTGGATAGAAACTTGACAAATCATAAGGATGATCGGGTGTGTCGTGAATGAAAGAATTTTATCTTACCACATAAAAGTTAAGTTTACTGGATTCGCGTAAACGTACTTCACATATTGAATTCGTCTTGCGGAGCCGTCTAGGAGTTCCGCGTAGACATTAATTTAATTAATGTCGATATGAGAAGGCATGTACGGTCACACTATGTCGATTGTCCTTTCGATCTAAGGATGTATCAAGAGAGTAATTAAATGTTCGATTTAGAATCGAGATATTTAAATGAATAATGATTATTTTAATTAAGTCAAAATTGGATTTTGGATTTTGGATTTAATTAAGAATGCGCATAAAATAAATCGAGACAGTGCAGGAACACGTCGAGCGCCGCGGCGCCCATACCCTAGGGTCGCGGCGCCTCAGCCTCGAATTTTGGGTCAGGCCCAAGGTCAAACCCTAATCTGGTTTTGACCTATTTTTCAACTATCAATAGAGGCATTCTCTTCATTATTCACACACCAATTTCATATTATCATTTTAAGCCTTAGAGACTTAGAATTAAAACTCTCTCGAACCTCTACCGGATTTCCTAGCTTTCCGAAAGAGAAATACATTGAAGCTTGGAGCTTGCAATCGGAAGGGCAACCGCGTGTCCACCTTATAGTAGATAAAGACTCCGGTTATTCTAACCTGTAAGTTTATGCTTTATGTTACAGGTTTGATTGTTGTATAACCATACTAAAAATGTTGTTGGGATAAGTAAGAAACAAAATTTTAA
This sequence comes from Anisodus acutangulus, assembly GCA_029783415.1. Classification (NCBI taxonomy): domain Eukaryota; kingdom Viridiplantae; phylum Streptophyta; class Magnoliopsida; order Solanales; family Solanaceae; genus Anisodus; species Anisodus acutangulus. The sequence continues at coordinate 22,769,424 of CM056497.1, read as the reverse complement.
ACTTCCGTTGTGCCTTACTTATATACTTTGAACTCAACAAAACCCTACAAACTCTTGGGTGTCAATTTATTTTTATATACGTGTGATAGTAAATAAATATTATGAATTACGATTATGTTGATGAATAATATTACTTCATGATTTATATAAATTTCAGTTTATTGTATTTTGTTACATAGCTAGTAAATTCGTCGTTGCAACGACAACGGTTATTAAATCGTTGCTATAGAAAATCTATGACAACGGTTTTATAACTGTTGCAATAGCCATATCGCAACGCCTTGAGGAGCAACTGACCCCTAAACTGTTGCGATAGATCTATGGCAACGATTTTTATATCTAGTGCAACAATTTCTGGGGCGTTGTTGTAGCCCTATTTTCTAGTTTCTAGTAGGGCTGGCCAATGGGCCGGGTAGGCCCAGTCCTGACCCCACCCCGCCCCGATCCCGCCCCAGTCCCATCCCGTCCCGGTCCCGCCCACCTCGATCCCCTTTGCAAAAATGGTTGTTGCACAACGACCATTTTATATTATGACCGTTGTGCAACGACCATTTTTGGCCTCCCCCTACCCCCTTAATATTTATTTTTAACCCCTAAGTTAATATATTTACACTTTAACTCAATTTTTCAACTATAAATACCTCATTTTCTCTTCATATTTCTCACAAATCTTCCTACAATCTCTCAATTTATCTCTCTACATTGCCTACTAAATATTATATTTTTTTGCTCATTTATATCAAAGTTAAAAAATTGGGAGTGAAGTTGGCAACTAGCTTGAGGATCATCCATCGAGCAAAGTTTCAATCTTCAACCTCGATTACAAGTCAACATTACGTCAGCGTTTGGTACCTTCGTTCCTTCTTTAAATTATTATTGTTACTTTATCTTAATTTCATTATCTTTAACTATTTATTTGCAAAATTAAAATGGAAGGATTAAGATGTATGTTTAAGGGTAAGGGTGCTTCATCTAGTAGGGGTAACAAGGGCAGGGGTACTTCTTCTAGTCATCATATTCCTCGGCAGGATGATTTGATTGATTACACTTATATAGTTGGAGCTAATTTATTTAATGATATACCATTAGACGATGAGATATATTCTGCAACTCAATCAGACTTTAATTTAGAAGATAATCTAGATGACACACCCACTAATTTAGATGACACACTCACTAGTGCACCTCAAACTGAAACTGGAACGCCTCCTACTCCCCCTAGCATGAGACGAAGCCCCACACAACAAAAATTAAAATCTGTTGCATGAGATTTTTTTGATAGGGACCAAAAGAATCAAGTAGTTAGATGCCAAATTTGTAAAAACGTTTATAAATTTAAAATGCGAAAAGGTCAGGGTGGGACGGGAGGTTTATTGAGACATGTACAAAGTTTTCACAAACCTAGGTGGGATGAATACAAGGCTACAAAGTCGGGTGCGCCAATGCGCTCTCAGTCGGGACAAGGTTCACATAGTGTTCCGGACCAAGTATAGGGTCAAATTAACCCGACGACGAGGGGAATTATATGTCCTAAATACGATAAACATAGAGATAGGGAAGCAATAGCAAAATTAGTTGCGGTAGAGAGTATGCCTTTTTCATTTCCTTCCTCTCCTGGTTTTATTCATTACATTAGAGATATGTACAATCCTACTTTTAACGGTTTTTCTAGATCAACTATTAGGAGAGACTTTTTAAAATTTGCACATGAATATCAACAATATTTACGTTATTCATTATATCATTTTCCTGGAAAAGTATCTATCACGTCTGATATAAGATGTAGTACTAACAGTCATTATTTAACTGTAACATGTCATTGGATAGTTTATAAATGGTCTATGCAAAAATGTATTTTAGCATATAGATATATTGATGATAGGCACACCGGAAATTTTATTGCAGAAAATATTCATCAAGTTTGCAATTATTATGGAATAACTGGAAAAATAATGATTGTTACGTTAGATAATGCTTATTCTAATAATTATTCTATTAGACTTTTAAAAGATCTTTTGACTCAATCTTTTCCTAATCATTTTCATATAAAATGTGCGTGTCATATTTATAACTTAGTTGTAAAGGATGATCTACCACTTTTTGAAGACATTCTTAATAAAGTACAATTTGCTATAAACTTTATTTTTAGAAGTAATAGAATACAAAGAAAACAAGAATATAAAAAACTTGTCACGATTGTGGACTACCTTATAGAAAAATTCCTGAAGAAATAGCGACTATGTCAAATTCTTTATATGAACAACTACTTGTTGCTTATGATTATAGAAGACATATAACTCTATTTTTTAACACCCATAATCGAAATTCAACTGATATGGTTGTAGATAACGATTGGAAAAAAATTTCAGAACTTATTGTATTTTTAGGGAAATGTTTTCAAGCTACTAAAAACTTTTTTGGTATTTATTATCCTACTATTTCAACTATGTTATTTTATATAGCTCTAATATTTTTGTTACTTAGTGAATATATGGAAAAATCATCTTATAAGGCACTTATTAAAAAATATTTATCAAATTACAAAAATATTTTTTCATATTCTGACTATTTATATTATTGGTGTTGTATTAAATCCGACTATTAAAATAGACGGTTGTAAAGCACTTATTGAAACTATTTATGATTGTATAGCAATACTTCCACCTCCAATTCTAAAAAATTCAAATGAACAACCACCTAAGAAACCAACTAAAGAAGAAGTTTTGTCTAGCATACACGATGAATGCAAAAAAGTATATACGCATTACCAACAAGAAAGTGCGAGCAACCAACCGGCTTCCCTACCATCCTCTTCTTCAATACAACCTCAAAAAAGACGTGTTGTTTCTGCGGCTAATATTGAAAGCCTTAGAAATAGAATGTTTAGTGGTACCACTACTAATCAAGTTAGCGAGTTTGATGTTTTTGTTTTGCAGGGTGTTGTACCGTACCAAGCAGTTCTCAATGAAGAATGATGTGAAGACTTGCTGAAATACTGGAGGGAGAATGAGAAGACATTTTCGACACTATTTGAGATGACCAGAGATGTGTTGAACATTCAAGCGTCATCAACAGCGTCTGAAAACGTTTTTTATGTCGGAAGATTTCAAATGGGAGAGCACATACACTCATTAGCGGGAGACAACTTGGAGATTACAGTTTTATTCAAAGATTGGATACGAGTGGAGTATAGAAGGTGCGGTCAACCGGAGATCAACGAAGAAGACAATGAAAACTACAATGAAATCTTATCTGACGGAGGTGGAAGCGACGTCGAGTAATTTGACCAACAAATTCCAATTCCAACCGAAGAACCACAAGACATTGTGAAGAAACTAGAAAAAATGTTTATAAATATGTTATTTTTTTAATTGCAATTATACTATGTTATTTGCAACTTTCAACACCGCAAAGTTGCAATTTTGAAATTGTATTACAAAAAAAATTATATTTCTATTAAACAATATAAGAGGCACAAAAACAGTCTTGGGATATTTTTATTACACTGTCTTGTTCAATTATTGAGGTGTTTATATATGTTATTTTTTAAAATTAAGTGCAAACAAAAAACAAAAAAAAACCTTATCCCGACCCGATCTCGCCCCGCCCCCGGCCCGATAAGACTGGTCCCTTTTCCGATGGGACCGGGAATGGGATGGGACATCGACGGATCCCGCCAGTCCCGGCACACCAGTCTAGCCGGAGGACTGGTCCCGCCCTCCCCGTTCCGTCGGGTCCCGTCCCGTCGGGTCCCGCCCCGCCCCGTACCCGCCCCGTTGGCCAGCCCTAGTTTCTAGTAGTGGTTGGTAGGGTTGATGGGGCTACGGTAAGTATTTTTCTAAATCCCCACTCCCCACCTCATCCCACCTCCATAGTATTTTGGTAGATATATAAATGTTCATAGAATGATATTTTTTTTAACTTACTTACCAAACACTAGAAAACAAGTTAGAAGCTCACTTATTTTTCAAGAAAATATTTTTTAGGAAAACATTTTTCATGAAAAATATTTTTCTTCATAGTGACACGTGTGTAATTTTATTAGTTTAAATAAAAAATCTCACGCACTTTTAGGAAGGTGAATACATTTTCTTTGTTATCTCACGTTTTAGGGCGGTAATAAATTTACTTTTTATATGTATAGGGAGATAATACGTCGTCTAATTAATTGGGGGTGTGAATTCAATATTTCGGGACAAGTTTAAGTGCATTTGATGTATTTCGCCTTGAAATAAAGAAAAATGTACTCCTATACGTATCGCTCGATCAACACGTGTTAACAATTGGTTTCCGTTGACGCTTTCATGCAGCATGCAGAAAGCCACGTAATCCCCCACCCCACACACACTACTCTCCATTTCCCCTCATCAACTTCTCACTTTAAGATAGATTTCACTTTCAATTTCAATTAGTTGGTCTTCTAGTTCAACAATAATGGTGAAATTAGTATCAGCACGGGAGATCTGAATGTACGGGCCGAGGCTGACCCGAAACCGGTTCGAGTACATCAACGCGGGTCTATACATGTTCGCTACAATGTTGCTTGTAAGTGGGTTCGCGGCCCAGTTTTCGATAGAGGCCTTGTCCGGTTTGGTGTTATTGTTGATAGCGTTGGGGGTGATAATATAATAGTAGTGAATGTGCATGATCTTTTGGCTCACCTTGCTGGCATTGACTATAGATTTCTGTTGCTCCGATTTGACCCTCAACTTGCCCTTGTCGAATTCGCTGTGCCCGTGGTTCAGTCCGTAGGAACTATTCTTCACTTCTTAGGCATTCTTTTTCTCTTCACTCAGGTAAATTAATTAATTCCGCAATCTTATAGTCTGTTTGTTCAAACTTCTAAAAAGTACTTTTAGAGAAAGTTTGTGTTTGACCTATTAATTTAAAAAATATTTTTGAGTAGCAATTAGTGTTTGATCAAGCACTTGAAAAGTGCTTCTAAGTGTATTTTTCTCAAAAATATTTTTTGAAAAAGTGCTTCCGGGCAAAAGCTATTTTTTTAGCTTCTGAAATATTGTTTCTGCTCCTCAAAAATACTTATTTTCTTCCAAAAACTTGGTCAAATATCTCAATTTTTTAAAATAAACACTTTTTGAAAGTACTTTTTGGGAATAAGCTTGGCCAAACATGTTATTAATCTGGCAGGCCCAATCGAACCTTCACATGAATTAGGATGAATGGACGGAGGGAGTAATAATCATCAGTGATGATAACACTTTTGGTCTCAATTACTCCCTCCGTCATTTTTAGTCATTTCAAAGAATGACACATTTTCTTATTTGATAATAATTTAACTTTAAATTTTATTTTGTTCGCTTAACGAAATTATCTATAATCACACAAATACTCCCTCCGTTCCACATTGTTTAGGTCTTTCAATTTTTTTCTAAAATAAGTGATTCTTTAGAATTTTAAAAATACTTTGGGCATGTTCTTCCAAAATTGTCATTGTTTAAATAATCAACATTCAATAACTACATTTTTTTTTCCTAGACATTGGTTGGGGTAAATTAATAAAAGCACTCTTAATATTTTCTAGGAATGAGCACTTTCTTAAGTGTAAGAAGCACTCATTAGGGAACAAAGGGAGTATCTTTGCTTTTTTTAGACCACAAGATTCAAAAATCCTCCTATGTTTTATTAAACTCCAGGCCCAGTCAAACTACATCATATAAAAATCATATAAATTGGGATTGGGACGGAGGGTGTATTGGTTAATCTTGATTTTGGTATTCAACACATTTTACTTTCAATTAACTAAATTAGTGTGTGTTTTTGGTCCTTTCACGTGAAATATGTACATTTGAACTATTTTTCGAAGTATATTACCTTCAAATATGAGTAACAATATAAGCTTAACCTAATACACGGCGTGTGTAATTAAATGGTGGAACGATTAATAATTCTGGGAATTAATGAATATTCACAAGCAAAGGGATCAAAAATGCATATATCCCGAAGTCTAAAATTAGAATTTATTAATAATTGAGGGGATCAAAAGTGCTATTAAGACTACCACAGTATCAAACTCAGACCCACTGAATTGTGATAGTATGCCTGTACCACTTGCACAAAGTATCATTCTTTTTTTTAAGTAATACTAGAATAAAAAGGAAAGACCGTGATATATGGAGTAGTGATTTTTCACTGCTGGCTAAATATAATTTTGAATATTGTGTATGTAGTTTCAGTACTGTTGCTGAATTCTTCATCTAATGTATTTAATTCGTTTGTGAAAATGTAGGCAGAAAGGGGGTATGGCAATTTCAAAGTGGAGAAGCAAGCTGTGAATCTGCTTATTGCTGGCCCTGCTTTATGGCTGCTTGGTTCAATCCATAAGGGCATGTCCAAATCTTGCAACAAAGCGTCAACATCCCTTCTTGTTGGGCAGTTCACTGTTTCTGGTAGGAGCACTACTCAATTGGAGAGACCAGTCAGGATATGTCCACCATGGCTTGAAATTGTTAGTAAGTAATCCAAGATCTTATAAATTATCAAAAATATGGAAATTATTTTTATTGATTTATCCTTTAGCTCTTCAATACCACCTATATGATCATAAAATATAGTCCTGAATTAACTCGAATAAATCGGAGGGTTCTGGCTAAATAACCATAAGGTAGGATTGATGTCCGCATCTCCTCAAATTGTACTTGCTAGTTCTCCAGCAGAAAGCTCTCCACGCCTACTCTTGAAAAGAACACTATTGTTCTTTACAGTAGTTAGTCTCCTGATCAACCATAAGACTCTCATTTGGAAATCATTATCTCTTTCAGCAACTGAACAAGAAGTGGGTTAAGGACAAGAAAGGACTTCAATTAGAGTAGAGTGTGCAAAGCGAGAAAGGCCCTGGTCCTGGTCCCGCCGACCAAGTATCAAGAAGATAGAAAGGAGAAGTGAACATATTTTTTACTCTGTAGTTTCTACTAGTCATCTTTAACCGTAAATGCTATTAATAGATTCTACAATAGTAGTCCAATCAGTGAAAAATAGTGAATACTGAATGGCTTGCTACAGAGGCTTCATATAGAGGATCCAACTTTTGGGTCTTGAGACATCCTATTTGGTTCTTTTCCTTTTAACTCTGTCTGTGTCTCATACTTGATCTTGTAAGCTTATACATAGATTGCACTGTTTGAATGCTTACAAGCTGTATAATCTTTAGCACCACCTTTGCACAGTCTATAATTATTGAGTGAATTGTGAAATGATGCAGAGTGAAGACTGGATGTGGTTCGGAGTATTTGGGAGTTTATTGCTGTTCATTGGGGGATTAATGAACATGGTAAAGGTGTTAAACAGAGTAATATACCTGTGATATACACCCAATAAACAGCAGTGTATATCACATGCAAAGCAGTGGACTGGGCAGCAGTGGGCCTCGGCCAGTGGCCACAGAATTGGTGACAATACAATCTTGTACATATGGTATATATATTTGTAGTATATTGTAGTGTAAAGGTTACCTTAATTAGTGTTATACACTTACCATAATTGTATAGTTAGAATTATGATAGAATAAGGATTTAGAAATAGAATAGGAATATGATTCTCCTATTATGGAAATATGTAACTTGTATATATAGCCTTTCAATTAATGAAAATAATCAAGGAGATTATTTCTTTCATGGTATCAAGAGACTAGGTTAAAACAAAAGTTTTTCTCTCCAACTTTTGTCCTCTCCTTGTTTCGGCCGAGACACCCCACCCCCCCCCTCGGGTTTCTCTTCCAAAATTCTTCTTCCGCTCTCAAAAACTTCTCTTAAATTTCCCTTCCTTCTTTGTTCTTTCAATATGTCTAAGAACAATTATCATCCTGCCCTCATGGTTTTCAACATCAAGAACTGTATCCATATTGTCCTTGAGATGAAAAACGTCCAATATGCGACGTGGGCGGAGTTGTTTAAAATTCACGCTATCTCCTATCAAGTTCTTCATCACATCATTCCTCCCGCTAGATCTCTTCCTGCGGAGGATCCTGAGTTATGGATTACTCTTGATGTTATCGTTCTCCGGTGGATCTACGCCACTATTTCAGTGGACCTCTACAGACGATTATTGAGCCGGATACCACGGCTATGGCTGCATGAAATAGATTGCGTGACATATTCCAAGACAACCAACATTCACGTGTCATCACACTCGAGCAGGAATTTTCTCTAGTTCGAATGGACGAATTTTCGAACGTTTCTGCATATTGCAAGAAACTAAAGGAGTTGGCGGATCAACTCCGGAATGTTGGCGCACCGATAACTAATAATCGTCTCGTTCTCTGATTGGTTCACGCGGTCTTTAGGAGGCCTATAATGGTGTTGGAACTCTCCTTCGCCAAAGCAACCCTCTTCCAGACTTCTATCAAGCCAGCTCCATGCTTACTTTGGAAGAAGCCGGGTTGGCTAAAAAGCGACTACGGAGCAAGCCCGTCGTCACGGTGGCGTCCTCTCCTAGTTCTTCGGTTTTATTAATAGTCGGGCCAAAACCATAATCATGGTGGCGGCAAAAATAATCGCAAGAATAATAACAAAACCGCGGCAAACGCGGATTCGGTGGCGGCTCCGGTGGTCGACAAGCGGCGGTGGGCCCCATCCAGGAAACGATGGCCCACCACCCTGGTCCCAAATGGGGCCCATGGCGATGGCGGGCAATGGCGTGGCCCGGCCACCTTCTACTCGGCAAAGAACTTCCGGCGGCTGGCGGCCAACGATTTAGGCCCAACACCCGATGGCGGCCCGGCTGGCGATGACCCAACAGCAGCAGCTACGGCCCAGCTCCATCACGGACAGGAATTCTTTGGCCCCGACCTCCGCAAGCCAATCATGCTGCAGGCCCCACTCAAACCGATATCGAGCCCGCGATGCACACGTTGGGTTTGACTCAACCGGACCCAAATTGGTATATGGACACCGGTGCCACTATTCACATGACTTCTGAATCAGGTACTCTCTCATCTTATTCCAATTTGAGCACCCCTCGGGGGATAATTGTTGGTAATGGCAGTTCTATTCCAATTCTAGGGTATGGTCAGAAAACGTTGTCTCCCCCCAATCCACCCCTTCTCTTGAAAAATACTTTACATGCTCCTAAATTGATTAAAAATTTAGTGTTTGTCCGAAAGTTCACTACTGACAATTCCGTTTTCATTGAATTTGATCATTTTGATTTCTCTGTGAAGGATTTCAAGACGGGGAGTCATCTCATGAGGTGTGATAGTAGGGGGGATCTGTATCCTATCATGCCTGATTTCAGTCCATTGAGTCAAGCCTTGCCATCAGCTTTTGCAGCCATCTCTCCTTCCATGTGGCATGCTCGTCTGGGTCATCCGGGATCTTCTATTTTATCAGTTTTAGATAAAAATAACTTTATTTCTTGTAAGGGTACGAGTCGTACTCCACTTTGTCAGTCTTGCTCATTAGAAAAAATTGTTAAGTTGACATTTGTAGACTCCAATTCTCATACTTCAGTGACATTTGATATTATTCATAGCGACTTATGGACGTCTCCTGTTCTTAGTTCATTGGGTCATCGATATTATGTTCTCTTTTTAGATGATTATTCTAGATTTTTGTGGACGTTTCCAATTGCGAATAAATCACAAGTGTTTTCCGTCTTCATCAAATTTAGAGCGTTCATTCGTACTCAATTCGAGAGAGAAATAAAAAATATTCAATGTGATAATGGGAAAGAGTATGACAATAGGGAGTTTCGGAAATTCTGTGCTAATAATGGGATCAATTAAGAGAGTTCGGAAAATGTTATTTATGGAACGAATTTTGCGTGTTAAACAGAGTAATATACCTGTGATATACACCCAATATACAGCAGTGTATATCACAGGCAAAGCAATGGACTGGGCAGCAGTGGGCCTCGGCCAGTGGCCACAGAATTGGTGACAATACAATCTTGTATATATGGTATATATATTTATAGTATATTGTAGTGTAAATGTTACCTTAATTAGTGTTATACACTTACCATAATTGTATAGTTAGAATTATGGTAGAATAAGGATTTAGAAATAGAATAGGAATATGATTCTCCTATTATGGAAATATGTAACTTGTATATATAGCCTTTCAATTAATAAAAATAATCAAGGGGATTATTTCTTTCAAAAGGTGTTCAAGACTCATCAAATGAGTGGATTGAGGCTAGAAAAGTTACGAGGCGGAGCACAGGACAGATAGATGTAAGAAAGAGGGGCAAATGCCACTGATAATAGAAGAGCAAAGGAGAAGGAGAAAGTCGCTTGAGGAGGGAACAGCATCAACTACTGTTGCCCCAACTCTTTACAAGGATGTTCTTGCTGGTCAGGCTTAGAGAGTTAATGATTCTATATGGACAACTCCCATCTGCGATTGGACAGTCATACGATATGAGGCCGTACAGAGGATTTGCAGTTTACCTTGTTGTTTCATCAAATATATGATGCTGATTTTATGTGCTTATTGACTAAACTGTTGAGAGGCCGTTTGGCATATATGACCGTATATTATACTTGGATCCGATGTTGAATAATACATGTAATATTTGTTATGTAATTTTATTAAACTTTATCTCCGCTGTTTCCGCAAATTTCCATTTTTCCTGTTACAGAAAAAGGGCCGTTTATATTGTTCCAATATGATGTATGTTAAATTTCCTCACATAAATTGAGGAGTACTTTTGTCATAATATAAAATTTTAATAGGATCCTTAAGCTGAAACAAATGGATCTCTGGATATTAAAAGACAATACATGAGGAAATCAGTTCATTTAGGTGTGTTTTTTTTGTTTCATCTTTTCCCCTCGTCTCTACGTTTTTCCTTTCGGAGCTGCATTTTGCAAATGACATTGCAGTAAAAGAAGCAGACGTTTAGTAAATCCTCGAGTATGGTGTTAAACTAGGACATCTTATTCCTAATAAATAGATGTACAATTCCCAAGTTTACATGCAAAATTTTGCCCAATACAGGGTAACGGCTGATAAAGAAAACGAAAAAAGAAATCCCGACTTCCTACCCAAGGCACACAACAATACCCTACTGAAGCTACCTGTTTTGTCAATGCCAGGAAATGGGAAGTCCTAAAAATATGTTACAACAAAGAGGAAAGAATTTTTTTTGAAGAACTGTAGATGAAATAATCAACACTAGTGCTTCGTATACACTGTACATTATAGCCCCCCCCCCCCCTATGCCAACTGAGATGATCACCCATGGAAGAGCAAGCCATACCTAAGCCAATGCAAGTGCTTCTTCGTCCTGAGGCTGCTGCTGCTGTTCAGAGAGCGGGTCTTCAGAGAAAGGGAGAAGAATCCGCCTTATTTCTTCTGAACTCAACGTTTCATACTCTAGAAGTGCATTGGCCAGAGTGTGCAGAGCCTTTTCATGCTGCAATTCAATAAGAAGATAAAAGATAGGCTTGAGTAATATTTCCAAACTATGCAGCGCTGTTAAAACATTTCAAGTGAAATAAACTCACAATCAAACAACAAAATGTAATGAGGACGTGTGTGTGTGGTGGGGGGGGGGGGGGGGGGGGTTAAACTTTGTCGTTGCTTTCGTTCATCAAATAAACATGGCGCAACACCAGCCATTATGGATGTTAGTTATATAGTATAACACCAATGGCAAAAGATCTCTTAAAGACCAAATTCTTGATTCGATTAACTATAAAGATATTTGTTCATGAATCATAAAAGTAAAGCCTGATACTTTGCATACCTTCAACTTGTCAAGAATTAGGTATCAACTTAAAATCTGAAGGTCGTAAGGAATTAGCAGTCTGCAGCTAACTCCGAATCTATAGCAACTCGTACTAGTATAATTTTTCCTTTTACCTATTCCTTTCCGAAGTCTCCTACTTGCTCTATCAAATTTATGAGAAGCAATTTTCGATTTAAGACGTCTCAGAATGTTTCACGTACTTCTACATTCATATTATTCTAGAGCACTTTCAACAACTGAGACTTAGTCGAATTTTCGTTTTTCAATTTCTCTTTTTTGGTTTCTCTTTTGTAGTGGAGAATCGTTATTCTAGAAGTATTCAATCATTAGGGGCATCTCAAAATGAAAAAAAAAATGTTTCATAAGTATCACCAAACATTGACCAAAACTACGCGAATCTCGTACCTTCGGTAATCGAAGGATCTGAGCAACATAGGGGTGAGATACATGTTTCATTAATATTAATTATCTAAATAACTAAGAGGATATCATGTATTTTCCTGTATGTGAAAATAGTTTCCAATGTAATTGGCGATTGATTTTTCCACCTTCTGCCCACCTTGCATATAAAATTGTTCCTAAAGAGTTGCGAGTCATTCACTACTCATATTTGTACTTCGTAAGTCACCCTTCTCCATAGAAAGTTGCCAGTGTCCTAGAGACCAAAACACTGTCAAACCCGTTGAAGAGACTAAGATTGTTTGCATCCCTATCATACACTCGGAAGTATTTAACCTATGCAGCTACTTGGACTTCCAAAGATACTCTCTCCGGATCAAAAAGAGTGTTCACTTAGCCATTTGCACACCCCTTAAGAAAATACTAAACTTCTAGATAAAAATAGATAATTTGACTAAAATGCCCCTAATTAAATAGGTATTGAGATTTGGTCACCTAACACTTAATAAGGGTAAATCTGGAAAAGTAAGGTTAATTCTTTCTTGATTTGGTAAGTGGACACTCTTTTTGACTCAAAAAATAAAGGCTAAGTGGACACTCTTTTTAATCCGGAGGGAGTACTATCAACTACTGAGCAAGAAGATGGTTGTATCGAAGGTAGTGTAGCTCTATGATCATTAAGATATGTAAGACAAACCTTCTTTAGGAGGGCCTTTACACGATCATATGCTTCTCTTAGAAGTTTAACCACCTGTGCATCAGAAGAACAAACTTTTATAAGAGCTTTATCAACCCAAATAATAAACATACTAGATTACTATGCATCAGAAATTTTTCACCAGGTCACTTGTTACAAAAAAGAGTTTTTAAAAAATCGGGCTAAGCACATACCTCAGCATCGATACGTGATTGCATTTCAGCACTTGGCCGCTCTTTGATGTGAACAGGTCCAATTGCATCACTCATCCCACAGGATGATACCTACAGAAAAATGTGGTACTGTCACACACTAGTAACAGAAAGCTCACTCTGACAAATTTAATAACATCATTCACAGCTTAACATACATTACACATAAATATTATTTTTCTTTTTGAGGTTAGCTAATATTTGTAATACAGGATGATCAATATTATGTTTAAACCGTTAAAGGTGTCTGAAAAATAATCCTTGTTTAGTGAGCTAGAGAAATAAAAAGGGAAGAGGGAAGAGGAAAGAAGTACTTTTTTTACGTATATCGGCCATTTCTTTCACTATAATAGATGTTCCTAAGTAGCAAACTTGTACCATGTAGCGAGCAAGTTCTGTAGCTGTGTTAAGGTCACTACTAGCCCCAGTAGTTACATTGTCTGGACCAAAGACCAGCTCCTCCGCTACTCTTCCTCCCATACAAACATCAAGCCGTGCTAACAACTGCTTTTTGCTGATTGATGTCTCATCATTTGAAGGAAGCTGTGTAACCATTCCCAAAGCAGACCCACGTGGCATGATTGTAGCTTTATGGATTGGATGTGCACCTTCAGTATTCAAGGCAACAATTGCATGGCCACTCTCGTGAAATGCAGTTAGCTGAAAAAGATGATATTTACCATAATGGTGATAGTATGTCTGGATATTGTAACATGTCTACCACAGAATATGAACAGGGAAAACAAGGTGATTGTCCATTACGAAAACATTCCAAGAGTTCTTTCATTAACTATACAAGAGATTGACCTAGCATTCACAAAATACACAACTTGATGTTTTGAGGCCAAATAAGTTCTCGTATTCTAAAGAATTTTTCCAGTTCATATGATCCAAGGGAATGGAGAAATTTATGACGATGTCACACATCGTATTGGGGCAGGGTGGATGAAATGGAGGCTCGCATCTGGAGTTTTGTGCAACAAGAAGGTGCCACCAAAACTTAAAGGCAAGTTCTATAGGGTGGTGGTTAGACCGACTATATTGTGTGGGGCGGAGTGTTTGTCAGTCAAGACTTCGCACAAACAAAAGATGAAAGTTGCCGAGATGAGGATGCTGAGATGGATGTGTGGGCATACAAGGAGAGATAGGATTAGAAATGAGATATCAGAGAAAAAGTGGGAGTGGCCTCGGTGGAGGATAAGATGCGAGAAGCCAAGTTGAGATGGTTCGAACATGTGCAGATGAGAGACACAGATGCCCCAGTGCGGAGGTGTGAGAGGTTGGCTATGGACGGGTTCAGAAGGGGTAGAGGTAGGCCGAAGAAGTATTGGAGAGGTGATTAGACGGGATATGGTGCAGGTGCAACTTACTGAGGACATGACCTTAGATAGGGGGTTGTGGAGGACACAGATTAGGGTAGAAGGGTAGTAGGTAGTCGAGCGTAGTCCTACTTACGCTTATAAAATGATAGTTGTATTGTTATTACTGTAGGTCCAATTAGCCTATCACACTTATAGGCGTAGTATTGCTTTATAGTCCCTTATAGTTTGATTTCTGCTGCTATATGTTCCCTAGTGTACTTTGTTGATATTATTTATCTAAGTTAGCTACTGCTTCCTTCTGTCAGAATACGCTACCATGGCGTATTCGATTTTGTTATCAGCATGTTTATTGCTTTAATTTCTTGTCTGGGTATGACCGTTTCTCTTGCGCTGCTTTGCTTGCTTTACTTGTGATTATGCTTTGTCTTGAGCCGAGGGCCTCCCGGAAACAACCGCTCTACCTTTCAAGGTAGAGGTAAGGTTTGTGTACACTCTACCCTCCTCAGACCCCACATTATGGGTCACTGGGTATGTTGTTGTTGTTGTAAACATGTAAAATCAAACAACTATATAGATTATAAAAATTCAATGTCTGATGGTAAATCAATCAAACTTAAAAGACAGGATACAAACATGAACCTATTTTTCATAATGGAGCAGAATACCTTCTTTGAGTCTTCTGACAGGAACATGGTTTTGCGTTCTGTTCCCATTATTATTCTATCTTTTGCAAACTCCAACTGTGATGCATTTAGCTTCTCAGCACCTTCAACAGCAGCCTTAATGGCAGCAATATTTACCAGGTTTGCCAAATCTGTTTCAAACACAAACAGTTAAGAATATATCCATATTACCAATTAAGAAAAGAGTCAGGTTGTGATCACTCGAATCAACAGTGTTTGTAGAAAAGGTGTTAGAATGCAAGTTTAGTATTAAAATGACGTGCTACAAGATTTATGTCATTCGTTAGATATCGTCCCACATGGAACATATATCATGTGTCTTGGATTTGATACCTATATATAGGTGCTTCTTGTATGCCATTATCATCAGGTGTTCAATATTTTTTCTCTTTGAATTTTCACTTTTTCACATTTTCACATGATATTAGAACCAAACTTTGGTAAGCTCATTCTAAAAATAGATTTCCCTTTAACCACTCTATCACTCAAGATTTTTTCTCTAAAATCAGCATTGAGCCATTAACTCAGCTCCAAACTCACTCTTTAACATATCAAATCTACTTTTTCTCTTTACTAGGCCTACTACTCAGCTTGGTAAGTCTACCCTCTCTCTTTCTTTTAGCTGTTTCAGCCACGCCCTTGTGGAGCCACTTCGCATTCTCCCATAAAAGAGAAAAGAACAAAGCCAGATAAATAATAAAAGAAAAAGAAGGCAAAATGAACTTTAATCCATGTGTAATTTCAAGAATTGAATTACAAGTGATGAAGGTTGTTAAAATATATACCAGTCCCACATTGGTTGAGTAAGTGTTTCCAAAGGATTTTTTTTACTACGGAAAGGGTTTCCAAAGGATTTATAATGGTTCTTAGCTACTCAACCCATTGCATTGAAGTTTTGGTGTGAATTTTCATATTCTTTGAAGTGGTTTCAGGACCAAATTTTGGTGAACCCATTTTCACAACTGTTTCTCTACCAATTATTTTCTCAGTTGGGCTTCTCCCTCTCAATTCATCAACCCCAAATTTTGCTACAGGATCACTCCTTAGTCCATTGAACCGCTCTCTATCTCTATTTACTCCAAGTCACTCTTCATCCTATTAAGCATACTCTCTCTCTCTCTCTCTCTATCTCTATCTCTCTCCCTCCGCATTAGGCCGACTCTTCAATCCGTTGAGTCTACTCTGTGTCTACCTATACTCCAAGCTCACTCTTCAGCTTGTTGAACCTATCTCTATTTCCACGTCCACTTTTCGATCTTTTCCCACAAAAGAAGTCTCGATTTCTAAATGCAAATCCTAGAATAGGTTTACACAAAAGAGGGTATTAGAGTATACATTTGTCCTATTTTAAAAATTCAAACTTGTCCCTCGTAGTTGTGCAAGAGTTTCCAAAGAGATTTATAATGGTCCTGGCATCCATAGCCTCGATGTTTAACACATATAATGCTCGCCTTTTCACTTGGGAAAGTGAAAAATTGTTGATCCTACCTCACTCTACCACCCAGCCCAAACCCCTCTCTGTTTTTAAGAATTCAAGTTTTATAAATTTTATTTTTAATCTGGTGACTCAATTGATACTATGATAAATAAAAGAAATTGTTATCAGAATTATAATTCCATCTTACCCCAAAAGTAAACAAAGTATCAGAATCATCATTTATCTAACCCTTCTATAAGTTATCAGTACTTCAATTCTACCAAATATTCACTTCAGCCCTATGCCCAATTTCCCAATATTATAATCCGCCCAAATCCCTAGGAAACATGACAATTAATAACAGTGCAATGATGTATCAATAACACCACTGTTCCATTTGTCAATAACAGTAACATGATGTATCTAGGCTAGGAAGTAAATTGGCAAAAGAAGTTCATAAAACAATGTTACCGCAAGGAAGAGACAATGCACAAAACAATGGACATAAGAATACAATTGGTTCTTATTGTAATCTAGTCCAGTTATCTCAAAAAATATTTAGAAATTCGTGCACTTATTAATGTATTTGGCCCATGAACTTGCATAATATTTACTTTTGTGCATCCCGCATCCATTAACTTTACTTTCACACGTCCAGAGTTATTTTGAGGAGTAAACCATGTCTAGCAGATTGGATAAATGATACAGCCAACTTCACAAATCCAATCTTCCCTTACCAAATACTCCCTCCGTCCCATAATAAGTGTCACCTTAGGACATCAAGACATAAACTGGCTAGTTTTTTTCAATTTTATTCTTGGACAAAAACTGACAAGTTAAAGCAACATCTAAATGATGATTGGAAAAGCTACATAGTAACTTGGTATTGTTGGATTCCCAATGTCAAAAGGTTTACTACTTGTGCATGCTTAATCAAGAGGAAAAAGTAATTTATTTTTATTATATAGGGGTAATTTGGTAAACTTCACATTGCATTATTATTGGTTTCTTAATATGCGTGTTTTTTGCTAAGGTGACACTTATTATGGGACAGAGACAGAGGGAATTATCTAAAAAATCATAGATAGAATCCACGTGGGGATCATCCATTTCAATATTGAAGAAGGTAGTATACCATCTCATTAGACACCAATTTTAGGATAAAAATATTCACATTATATTGAAAACTTAAACAAAAGGAAATGAACATAAAATAAAATGAGCAATGCACATGCCTGCTCCATTGAATCCTGGTGTTCCACGAGCAATCGAATTCACATTGACATCATCACTGACTGGTTTGTCTTGCAAATAAAGCTCTAGGATCTCTTGACGACCTCGCACATCTGGGTTGGGAACCACAATCTAGAAAAAGTTGTTTCCATGTTAACAAAAATGCAATTAAACTATTCCTCAAATTCATCACTTGCAATGTGTTTTCCAAAAGCAGGACGATAGAAAGTCGTTCAACAAAATTCTGAATTAGTTTGACATCTCAGAACAAGAATAAACTTTAAATAAAGTATATACTATACAATTTCACGACCAAAAATGCTCCCCTGCCTTCTCAAAAAAAATGCTCCCCTGAATTTTTCTCTTATTCCAATTTCCAAATGTGATTCATGGAGTAGTCAATAGACACCCAAACTTAAGGTATGGGCCAGTAAAAACTAAAAAGTTAGTAATTTTGAAAAATTTAAATCAGTAGGATAGTGTCGCACAACTCTCATCTGGTTGGCAGAAAAGATACTTGTCCAAAGGAGGGAAGGAAGTGCTTATTAAGAGCACTTTATCGAGTATTCCTACATATTGCATGTCCCTATTCAATGCACCTACCGTTGTTATAGGATCGTTGGAAAGGTTGAAAATGAACTTTCTTTGGGATGCGGCGGATGATGCAAAGAAGTTTCACTTAGTTCGGTGGGAGACTGTGACATCTCCTAAACGATGGGGAGGACTTGGGATTAGAGACTTGAAGGTGTTTAACAAAGCACTTTTGGGTAAATGGTTGTGGAGATTCGGGATGGAGGGAGAAGCTTTATGGAGAGAGGTGATGGCGGATAAATATGGAGTAATGGAAGGGGGATGGAGAACAAATGTGACTACTATGCCTTTCGGGTGTGGTGTGTGGAGGAATATAATGAAGGGGTGGGAATCCTTTAATGACAACATTGCTTTTAAGGTTGGGGATGGGAGTAGAGTTAGTTTTTGGAGACAAAAGTGGTGGGGAGATTTGGTCCTAAAGGATGATTTTCCGGTTTTGTATCAGGTCTCTTGCCAAAGGGAATTGTCTGTACAGCAAGTTAGGGGGACACAAGGGGGTGGGATTTGAGATTCAGGAGGAATTTTCAAGATTGGGAGGTGACCGAGCTTCAGAGATTACTAGCTTTACTTCACAACCAATGCGAGCCAGTCGACTGACCCGATGCTTTGAGTTGGGAGATGGGGAATAACAAAGTGTTCTCTCTCAAGTCCTTCTATGAGAAGCTCCTGATAAGGACGGAGGATAGTTTTCCGTATGTTTCGGTCTGGATATCAAAGGTGCTGAGGAAGGTGTATTTCTTCTCGTGGTTAGCTACTAGAGGGGTGATTTTGACGGCGGAGAATCTTAGAAAACGAAAGGTTGTATGCATAAGTTGGCGTTTCCTTTGTGAGGAGACAGGTGAGGACGTGGATCATATCTTACTACATTGCAAACGAGGTTATGGTGGGATATGTTTAGATGGTTTGGCGTTTCTTGGGCAATGCCAAGGTCCGTGAAGGAGTTGATGTTCTGTTGGAAGAGTGGAGCTAGGAGAAGAAGGCACAAGGCTTGGAATGTTGCTCCTCTTGCATTAATGTGGGATATTTGGAAGGAGAGAAATAGGAGAGCGTTTGAAGGGGTGGAGATGAGCTTTTGCTCAATTGAGGAATAGTCTTCGATCCCTTATTTTTTTTGGTGCACCCATGTAGTTCCTGTTTGTATAGAGGATTGGGTGTTTTTTGGAGAGAACTATATTTTGTAGGATTCTCCTTTTTTGGTATATCTCTTGTATACGGCCAAGATGGCGTGTTTATTATTAATGAAATCTTTTACTTCATAAAAAAAATTCATGATAAGTACATGGTGTACTTGTTATCAGACAAGTATTGAGAAAAAAACTCCTCTAATCTGTGCCATCAAGTAGAAAACTACTACTTTTTAGAAAGGAATGGAGAAAACTACTAAAGTGCCCAAATTTATGCCTTGAAACCCCCCATAACGTCCGGAAGTTGAAAAGCAGCCGAACAGGTTGGAAAAGATCCAAAAGACTTACATGCCTATCAAATCTACCGGGCCTTGTCAAGGCAGGATCAAGAATATCAGGCAAGTTTGTCGCAGCCATCAATATTATGCCCTGTATAATAAGTCAAAAGTACACTTCAGTTTCAAATTCAGGAGAGGTATCATGATCTAGATACTTTAACTTCAAGGAATTCACCTCATTTTGCTCAAAACCATCCATCTCAACAAGTAACTGATGTAGTGTTTTCTTAGTATGGCCTTCCCACTGCTTTCGAGTTGATCCAACAGCATCAATTTCATCAATAAATATGATGCATGGAGCCTAAAAGGGATTCAGACACGTGAAAATTAGAAAGCAGTTCCAGGAAACTGATTGAGCTTCTTCAGAAACGGAAACAGACAGCAAATCCTTCCTTGTTCCAAGTACAAGGACAAGAAGACAAAGCAAATCATCTCACATGATAGATATAGTAACATGAAGCAGAAACAGGACTTCCCACTTCCCATTAGGTTTTCACAGTTATACCCAAATTGGGAGTTCTTTTTATTTAGCATTTCAGACGGCAATAGCAAGTTTAACGACAACAAAAGTTCAAGGCAGATGCTAGGGCATCATTCCGCTTATCAAGCTTTGTTAATTCCAAGTAAACAAGAGAGTTGCTTTCCTAGTACAGCAAGGTCTAATATTAATAAATGGAATTTCTAGCATTTGTTTGGAGTAACCCCAAAACCTCCTCTGTCATTAGTTGAATTCCTTGTTAACATATATATATATATAGTCATATTCAGTGTATACTATGTATAGCATAATTATAGGAATTGATAACAGATCTATGGGATTTTCCTTTATATTCTTTCCATAGTTAGAATTTGGTGTACATGTGCTTGCTACTTCATGGAATAACATATCAATTGTTCTCCCATACGGCCACACCTTCTGCTACACTGAGATTAATAGGCATGCATACTTTAGGATACATGCAAGATGGGTCTCTATGCACAGAGTACATATTGCTTCACAACGGAACCACTCAAGTTAAAGTGAGCTTTCAAGCATAGCTCAGCATTGACTGAAAATTTTCAGTCCAGTGTTTACCTAGTACGTTTCACATGATTTTACTCTGATATGTAAAAGCGATTTTCTTTATAAACCAAAATAAGCAAGTGAGCTACATATGATCAATCAAACCTTCTTCTTAGCAGCTTGAAACAAAGATCTCACGCGTCGAGCACCAACTCCCACAAACCTAAAAGAATGTAAAAATTTCCCAGCCAAGTTAATTAGGTCGTTAGGTAATCGTAAGATCTTGAAAAGTGAGGATAATTTGCCAAAAATAAAAAAAAGAAACAAAATAATCAAGCATATAAGAATCACAAGTGCACAAAAACAGACAGTATGCTCTTCGAAGAACAGAAGGATGGATTTCTATAGTAAAATCATGCTGCAAGTGACTATCCCACGAAAACAGTCAACATTTTCTCTGGGCGTGGATTCCACGGTAAGTTAAAGCCTCCAACGATATTTCTTGCTACAGTTGGCTGGTAGCACCTGAAGTCTGAAGCAAATGCTTGAAACAGCATAATTTACTGCAAAGGGACTTCCTCAGCTGTACCTGATGCCCCTTATGTGAAAAGAATATTGCAGCTGTTAATCACCTAGTTTTGCTGCAACTTCACAAGTCGACTCTGGTACATTTTTCCCTTTTTCCAAGTAAAGTGGGCCGTGCCAAAGTCAACCAAGGAGCTGCTAGAATGCTGGAGCAGGACTTGACGAGGAAACTTTTTTTCTGTAAATACTTGACAAGGAAACTAAAGCTGCCTAGAACGCCATTCCTACATGCATTTGGTAGGACACTTGGAGGGAAAGGAATCACAATATTTTAGGGCAAATTCTCTTTAGATAAACGTATAAATTACACTCTAGATAGCCTTCTGGCGCAAAATGGTAACATGCATGAAGTGGACACTTGACTTGACTTCCTCAGCTTCATAAGTATGTAAATTTGGACAGAGTTTTGCTAACTGCAATTATGTACATACACTTAGTACCATCTTAGAGCTGAATATCCTACTAGTCACGTGTCCACGGAAAGATCTGCCCTACCATAGCTATTGAGACCTACATTATCCAAATTTAGACACCTTGACATGCATAGGCTTGGCGATATTACCAATCCTCTCTTCACAGTTAAACAGTTAGCATGACAAAGTGTGATATCAATGAGAGTATCACCCAATTACCCTAGATGATGGAAGCAAAATACTGAAGATATGTACATATAATGGACAAAAACTGACTAACGTAATTCTCTAAGAACCAAGCAACTTGCTATCCATGAGAAGAAACTGAGTTTCTTCTAGAAAGTAAGAGGCGGTTACAAATCATAATTTTCTCACATATTGGATACAAACATGACGAAGACATGAAGGTAGAGAAAGTAGTAGACATACATTTCTTCAAATTCAGAGCCTGCCCTATAAAAGAAAGGTACCCCTGCTTCTCCAGCAATAGCCTTCAAATCAAGATAATTAAGCAGGATTAGCATAAGTCCATATGCTTATGTTAACATACACGAATTAGAAAGCAAAAGGCCACTTTCTGAATGCAGGAAGAATGCAGAATAAAAGAACTTTGCCCAAAGATAAAAGAAGAGAAATCTTTAACTAATATAAAAAGGGCCAACACTGATACTTAAGAAATTATTCAAGAACAGAAGAAATAACTATGTTTTTGTAATTACATGGAATAACAAATCTTAAATTATTTTTCTATATCAAAAGGAAAAAAGGAATAGCAAATCTTACATCACCAACAAATAGGAAAAGGAAAGAGGGAAGAAAAGACTCGATCAGAAGACTCACAACTAACAAGAAGAAATTTCATCTGAATTTGATTATAGTTGGAAGTGTGCAATGCATCTGGAAATATAACAAAGAACAGTAGAAGCCGACACATGGAACATCCAATGTGGACAACTAGTTCAGTGTAAAATGTAATCAACAGCTTACCTTGGCAAGGAGAGTTTTTCCTGTTCCAGGTGCTCCAGTCAAAAGAATTCCCTAGAAACAAGATAAAGCACTTCAGGAAAAGAGTAAGGGGTAGTTTATACAAAAGGAAGCACATTGACAATAACAAGCCAGGATAAACAAGCATAGTAAGCACAAACCTTTGGCAACTTTCCCCCAAGCCGAGTGAACTTAGAAGGATTTTTGAGGTACTCAACAACCTCCTCAAGCTCTTGCTTAGCATCATCACAGCCTTTGACATCCTTAAACGTTTTGACATTCTGCATACAAAAGAAAAATTGGATAAACAAGAACTGCTGCAAGTATCCAAGATCCACAAACAAGAGTAATTCATACTTTTCCAATCCCAATTGGGCAATCCCGGGAAGAAAAAAATGCAAACTCTAGTATTGACTAGCACTATAGCATAAGTTTGGTGATTCAAGTCCATCCAACATCTTTCTCAAGCACCAGTGCACCAGCATGTTAATCTACAGCCCAACAAGGACTATTTGTCCATCAAAAACATTCAGATCAATGAGCCTTAAGAATAAGAAGCAGCATTTGTACAGGGCCAAGCCTTAATACACAGAGAGAATGTTGTACGACTTCTAGAAGTTGTTACTAGTTCGAATGAGCCGATACTCAAAGAGTTACTCCTGAACAGCTGGAAGACTAAGAGTAAACCAAACAACCAAGACCAATGACGCATCAATATTTATGTTAATAAAATATAAAATTGATATGGAAGATATATAGGAATAGCCTGAGATAAGAGAGATACTTGAAGCTGTTAGCTGTTACTACTTCCCCTTTCCCGATTATTCTTTATTGATCACTGGTGCATGTCTGATTATGCAAGAACATAGAAAATTACAAATGAGACGCCTCAGTCCTCCAAATTTCGTTACTCCTAAGTTTCTGAACGAAATTCCTAGGGATACGAGTTCTTTTTCTAATGCCAAAACAAGGAAGCCAAAAAAACTAGATATTTCACACTGTGACGAGAATTAAGAAGCAAAATAGAATAAATTTAGCTTCCAAACCCTTTAATTCACGCAGCAACACCATAAGATTGGTGCAGAAGACATAACCTTCATGTAATATCTCCAGAAAGAAAACAAACCTTCTCAGGCATTATTTCTTTATTCAACTCTTTCGGGGCATAGGATGAGCTTGAACCAACACCTGAAGCTCCAATCCCACCTAAGCCACCAATATATTTCTGAAGTGCAGTAGCACCCATTATCCTGGAAAAATTAAATGTGTTATTTTCTTAGTAAAAATAAAGAAGGAAAGACTAAATATTTGCCAACCAAAGACAGGAGAAGTTACCTAAAACAAGGAAAGAGAAGGATAGAGACAAATCAGTTAATAGGCTAACTAGCGCGGTAGCAATCACATAAGATAACCAGTGCCCCCCAACCCCAACCCCCCACACACAAAAAAAAACACCACCCTGCCACAAACAAACTCCCAGCAAATCTGGAGAAAGGGGCAAGAATATATCTAGAGAAATTACTAGGCCTCATTTTCGTGCATGCAGAATAGTAAATTCAAGAAGATAAGCTTACCAGACCAAGCCAATGGCAATAGTGAATATGATTGTTGAGAGAAACTCTTGCGCAAAGCGTGATGATCTGTTTGAAACTTTGGGATCAACCTACATGCGAAAATAACGAATTCTGGGTAAACAACAACACGCATGTGCAAAAGCATGACCCAACAAATGGACAAAGTAATTATGAGCATAGTCAATGGAAGCGTCAAGAGCCATGATTTCATATTTAACTGTCAGTAACACAGGTGTTAGATATGATGCTTAAGATGAACATTAGACTCCTTGTGTCAACAAAAACTGCAGGGCTGATAGTATCTTACCATCACAACATGTAATGGCTGCTTCTCGGAAATACCAGGATTGAGAAAGGGTTCATCCATGTTTCCTGATGCCCGTTGCTTCAACTCTTGCAACTATAATATAATTCCATTCATCATCAAAAAAAGAACGCCAAAATCAAGACGAAAGTGCAGTACAAATTACAGGAGTAACTCGAATATCTAGAGTTCAAAATGATCTCCTTCACTTCAGAAAATAGAAGCACTTAGAGTTGTGAAGATAGATTGAACTAAGACTGATTGGGATAGTCAGGAACCCAGAACATTTATTATTTAGTGTCAAACATTAAAATGGTTGGTTTGTTGTTACCTCACAGGTGGCATTGCCAAAAGGCACAAAATGCGAAGGTAAAATATGATCAACAATTACCAGTGAAGGAAGACTAGAAGGCTTTCCAGATTGCTCATCAGGTAGATATTCAGCAATAGCATTTGTCGCCACAAGAGCTCGCATATATTCTGCAACTCCTCTACTGTCTACAGCATGAGCTCTCTGCTCAAAGCGCCGAATGACAGACTCAGGGCTAAGGTTAAAAAGATAAAGAGAACAGTGAATACTCTCTAAAAACAAATTCCTTTAGCTAAGGTCTTATAGACTAACCTAAAAAACGAAACAAAAATAACCTGAAGTGATCAGGTGAAAGACCCCAATACAGTAATTCACAGCAACTGACGCATTCTAGTGTTCAGGTGCATTCGTGGTTTGTTATTCCCTCCGTTCCATATTAGTTGTCATGTTTCGCTTCTCGAGACTCAAATTATGTGAACTTTGACTAGCATTATAAAACATATTTCTCATTAAATTAACATGAGAAAAATTGCAACTTGTAGTACTTATCGTATAGTTTACAACACCAACATACCCAGTGTAATCCCATAGGTGGGGTCTGGGGAGGACATAGTGTATGCAGAAGTTATCGTATATTTTTTGAATATCCAAAATTTTAAAATATTAAATAATGAGTTGATCTAATCCAGTTTAGCTTCGAAAATGAGTCAAATTGACTTACGAAAATGTAAACATGACAATTAATTTGGGATGGAGGGAGTATTAAACTAGTGAAAAGATTGCAATTAGATAGACCAATCAAAAACACCCATCAGGACAATGACCACATTAAACAACTTTGTATCTATCTTCTTCACAGTAATTTAGTACTTGAAAGACCGGACTGAAAGACAGAATAATTTCCCTTAGGGATTCCTTTCATTATTCACAATATATATAGATGTACAAAGGTTGATTCCTAATATGGTACGAATCCTAACTTACCTTACAAAGGTTGATTCCTAATACAATTAGAATCCTAAGTTACCTTAAATATACATCTATCATAATTACAAAATATACAGAGAATATTCGGAGAATATTCGCTAATACTCTCCCTCAGACGGAGCGAGAGGAGGCCGAACGCTAAGGCTGGATCGGAAGTCGGTGAAGAGCTGTCGCGGTAGTCCCTTTGTGAAGATGTCTGCATACTGATAAGAGAAAGGCACGTGTAATATTTTGACCTGACCATGGGCAACCTTCTCTCGCACAAAGTGGATATCCATCTCAATATGCTTAGTCCGCTGATGTTGGACCGGATTATGAGACATATAGATGGCAGATATGTTGTCACAATAGACTATAGACGCCTTGCGGAGTGGACACTGGAGCTCCAAAAGAATATTTCGGAGCCAACAGATCTCAGCAACTACATTAGCAACACCGCAATATTCTGCTTCAGCACTAGAACGGGATAGTGTGGCCTGCCTCTTGGCGGACCATGAGATAAGATTATCCCCAAGAAATACACAGTACCCTGAGGTGGAGCGACGTGTGTCGGGGCATCCTTCCCAATCTGCATCCGTGTAGGAAAGTAGCTTGGTTGGGGCAGAGGGGTATAGGTGTAATCCAAAGTCTAGTGTGCCGCCGCGTATCGATAATACGTTTGAGGGCGGCAAAATGGGACTCTCAGGGGTCGTGCATAAACAGACACACCTGCTGAACGGCATATGCAATATCAGGCCTAGTGAATGTAAGATACTGAAGAGCACCTGCTAGACTCCGATATAGAGTGGGATTAGAAACTGGCGCACCGTCATTGGCACTAAGCTTGGATTTGGAGTCCACCGGAGTTGGCATAATTTTACAATTTGCCATCTTGGCCCTGTACACTATCTCTTCTGCATACTTACGCTGACACAGGAACATATTGGCTGCAGATCTGGTTACCGATATACCCAAAAAATAACTTAGCTTGCCCAAGTCAGTCATAGCAAATTCAATTTTGAGTAGAGCAATGATTTCATTCTTCAAACCGTCAGATGAGGCAGTAAGAACAATGTCAGCGACATATAATAGCAAATATGAAGTGCTGCTACCTCGGTGAAAAGTGAAGAGAGAAGTATCACACCTGCTACATACAAAACCAATCTGCAAAAGATACCTGGCAAAACGATCATACCAAGCGCGGGGTGCCTGTTTCAATTCATACAATGACTTCCTGAGACGACACATAAACTGCGGAGAGGTCGGATGAACAAAGCCAGAAGGCTGATGCATGTACACAGTCTCTTTCAAATCCCCATGAAGAAATGCATTCTTGACATCAAGCTGATGAATCGGCCAATGCATGCCTATAGCAATACTGAGAATAGTCCGAATAGTGGCTGGTTTAACAACCGGACTGAATGTCTCACCACAATCAATACTCTCATGTTGATTAGTGTCATTGGCAACTAGTCTTGCCTTATACCTTTCTAAGTCACCACTGTCTATAAACTTGTGCCGAAATAGCCACATACATCGGATAACATTCACACTTTCGGGTCTAGGTACCAAATCACAAGTGTTCTGCTTGGTTAAAACGTTAAATTCCTCGCACATGGCCGCATTCCAATTTGGGTCCAGTTTTGCTAGTTTTGGATTTTTTGGAATGGGTGATAAGGTTTGTGTGGAGAAATTGAAGTGAACCTTGGGTTTGAAGATCCCGTGTTGTGCACGAGTCTCCATGCAATGAGACGGCAATGGTGGTGGGTCGGTTTGGGAGGTTCTTTGGTCCACCGTTTTGGACTAGTGGGCGTGATTCACCGGACTGGTTTCAATTGTGTGTTCGAAAAGCTGCAGAATCGCGGGGCCAGTTCTTTGGAGTGATGGGCAGCAGTGTCGTTGGTGGTGCAGGTGACTCGACTGGGGGCTGTAGGGGTGAGCAGGGAGTTGTTGGGGTGGTGTCGGACAGTGGCGAGACTGTCGGAACAGTGGGCTGCTGTTGGTATAGATTTTGGATGACCGGGGACAGACTTGGTTCATCGAGAAAGATGTAATCGGTGGTCTGAAATTTCCGGAGATTTGAAAAAGGAAAGGTTGTCTCGTCAAAGGTGACGTGACGGGAGATGATGATTTTGCGAGTAGCAATGTCATAGCACAAGTAGCCCCGATGATTAAGAGATAGACCAAGGAAGACACATGGCAGAGTGCGAGGGGCAAGTTTGTGAGGTGCAGTGGAGGCCATGTTGGGGGTAGCATAAGCATCCAAAAATACATAGGTGATCATATGATGGTAGCCTACGGTATAAGATTTCGGTAGGGGTCTTGTTTTGGAGTGTGCTAGTTGGTAAAATATTAAGAAGGGATTCTACCATTTTGACAGCATAGACCCAAAAAGGCGATGGTAGGTAGGCATGAAACAGAAGTGTGCGAACCATGTTATTGATGGTACGTATAATTCTTTCAGCCTTTCCGTTTTGGGAAGAAGTATAGGGACAAGAAAAACGAAAACATGCCTTGTTTAGAACAGAAATTGTGAAATGCCGAGTTATTAAATCCACATCCATTATCACATTGGAATGATTTGATAGATTTTTCAAATTGTGTTTTAATGAATTTTTGAAACTCGAGGAATTTTGTAAAAACTTCAGATTTGAATTTCAGTGGGTAAATCCAAACAAAATGTGAAAAATCATCCAAGAATACTAGATAGAATTTATGACCCAAAGAGCTAACAATCGGAGATGTCCACAAATCAGCATGAACAATATCAAAGGGAGAAAAAGTAACACTGTTTGATGACATAAATGGAAGACGAGTATGTTTGTCTAGTGGACAAGAAAAACAGTAGTGGGCAATTTTTTCATTATTACATTGAATACGCTTAGAAGTCCTAAGAAAAGTAAAAACTGGGTCTCCGGGGTGTCCGAGTCTGTTGTGCCAAGTTGAAGGAGAGATCGCCGCAAGGGATAGAGGTGCTTGCGGTCTGATAGCGGAAGATTGAGTGAATGGGTAGAGGTCTCCCACACTATTGCAGCGTGTAAGAATTTTCCCCGAATTGAGTTACTTCACAGAAAAACCAAAAGGGTCTAATTCGACAGACACAGAATTATTGCTAGTGAATTTTCTAACAGAGATTAAGTTTTTAATGATGTTGGGTGTGTATAGGACTTGGTTTAGGGAGAAGGGCAGGTGTGGATGTTTGGTGTGTGTGTTACCGTAACCTTCAATTGGAATGCGATGACCATTGCCGACAAAAATAAATTGAGGACACTTTAACCGACGTAGTTGAGATAGGTTACTTGATGACCGGGTAAGGTGAGATATGGCTCTGGTGTCCATGTACCAATTGTCGTCGGGCTGTTGAAGGTTCACGGTGGTAGAGGCCTGGCCCAAATCAGTCGGGGCAGCCGCTGGGTGTTGATCTTCTTTGGAATGCAACCAGCGGGCTCGCCGCCGCTAGCTAGTGAGCTCGCCTGGTGGCCGGGCAAGGCCCAAGAGGCCGCCGACCAAGGTCGCTGAATCGGACCCTGCAGTCGGGTATGGGCTTGCAGGAGAGGCCCAGTTCTGCTGGTTGGGCCACGCAGTCGCGCCCGACCCCACCGGATAGGTCCGGCCGATTACGCATGCTGTCCAGCCCACTGGTTGTGTTGGCCCTTGCCGCGGCCTTTACCCTTGTTGTTGCGACCCTTGCCGCCACGACCTCCGCCGCTTGACTGCTGCTGTTGGTGGACATGCTGTGGTGGCTGGTTGCTGCTGGCCGTGTTGCCATCACGTCAACGGCTAACGCCTTTTGATTATGTTCCTCTT
This sequence comes from Anisodus acutangulus, assembly GCA_029783415.1. Taxonomy (NCBI): domain Eukaryota; kingdom Viridiplantae; phylum Streptophyta; class Magnoliopsida; order Solanales; family Solanaceae; genus Anisodus; species Anisodus acutangulus. The sequence continues at coordinate 22,739,753 of CM056497.1, read as the reverse complement.
GTTTAGCACGTCTAGTTTCTTCCAACAATAATTGTAAACGTGCCTTGTTGAAACTTGAGAGAGGGTCGGCTTGTTGAATCATTGTTGCAAGTGTGTCATATTCACCTTTCGGTAAACCCGCAACAAGTTGAAGCACCATCTTGATTTCTTAAACAAAAGTCCCGACGTTGGATAGTTGATCGGTTATGAGTTTCAGTTGCTTACAATATTCGGACATGTTGTTAAAATTTTCGAGGCGGGTATTGTTGAATTACTCTTCCAAATACACGGCCCGAGATTTTTATTGTCCTGAAAGATTTCTTCTAGCCGGACCCAAAGTTCACGTGCCGTAGCACCTGTTTTCATGATAGTGCACAACAGGTCTTTGGAGATGGTGCCGTAGATCCATTGTTTGACGATGGCGTCAAGACGACGCCAGATTGAGTCTGTAACATCGGTGGGACAAGGAACAGATTCGTCAATATGATCGAGAACGTTGTATGCACATGCATGAATGTAGAATAGTTCCATCCACATGGAATATTGACAGTCTTCTTGATCAAGAATTATAGGGATAAAATTCTTGATGTTGTTAACGGCGAACGCCGGATGAAAAGAAGATAATGAACGTAGAGAGGGGTTGTCAAGTGTGTCAGTGGATGAACCGGAATTTGTGGGGGAAGACATGGTTGCCGCCGGCAGAGGGAAGGGAATTTTCTGGCTGAGAATTTTCTGGTTTCTGGCCGAGAATTTTCTGGTTTGGCTGAGAAAGGGAGGGAGAAACCAGAAAAAAAAATTATGTGTTTGGCCGAGAATGAGGAAGAGAAGGGAGAAGAGTAGGGTTTAGGTTTTAGGCTCTTGATACCATGAAAGACAGAATAATTTCCATTAGGGATTCCTTTCATTATTCACAATATATATAGTTGTACAAGGTTGATTTCTAATATGGTACGAATCCTAACTTGCCTTACAAAGGTTGATTCCTAATACAATTAGAATCCTAAGTTACCTTAAATATACATCTATCATAATTACAAAATATACAGAGAATATTCGGAGAATATTCGCTAATACGGACAAAAGATTGCGAAAACATGGTATCCTTGTCATCCCACACACCATTCCTCATAAAAAAAGAGATACTTTACTAAGTATAATCTACCTCTTCTAGAACTAAGATAAAGGCTAAAGTTTTTACCTTTGCTTGTTGAGTTCAGCAAGCAACGAACTCTGCAAAGCAGCATCCTTTGGATTCGCATCGGCTTCGGCTATCAATCTCTCCAAACGCTTCTCTTGCTGCCGAAAGGGCCACCAACTAAACCAATCAGACATCAAAATATTCTCAAACCCTTTCTTAACCTTAGCAAATAATCCCATCAAGAAAACCAATATAGGCAACTTCTTCTTCTTCTTCAGTTCATCATTCTCCACCAATACCTCAGATTCCACATTGACTCCACCATTCAAGTCAATGGAATTGTTGGGTTCATTGAATTGTTGGGGTTGAATAGAATTGTCAGGATTGAATGTAGAATGAAGGAGTATAGATTTAGTTGTGGTGGATAAACGGAGATAAGGAGTGGGGTTGGGGTTGGAGAAAAAAGAATGGAAAAGAGAAGGTAAAGGCTTGAAGATAAGAGAAGCTTGAAGAGTGGCCATAGCTTTGTTTAGATGTTTAGATGTTTAGATGTTTAGGGTTTAATGAAGAGATAACTCAATCCAAAAAAGATTACACACTTGTTTCTCTTCTCCCTTGGGTTGTAGTTGTAGAGCAAACAAGAAAACCTTATCTATACTCAAATTGGCGCTATTCTTCTTGTGGCCTCTATAATTTCACCTCTTATTTTTTTGAAAAAGTATATATATCAGTATTGTCAACTGAGCCGAGCCGGTTTGATCATTTTCAATCCCTGATTTTTGGAACACAACTTCATTATTTGCGTATCCTTGCGCTGTGCAAAAACCGAATTAACCAATAAAAACGTTATTGATTTATTGATATCGGATTATTTAATTAATGATTTGTAAACGATTTTGTAAAAAAGTTTATCGGATTATCGGTTCGATTTTCAATTTTAAGAATTTTATTAATGGTTAAACCAATAACCCAATAAGTTTATAATTTGTCTTGTAATTAGTGGATCTACCTCGTTTTAAAATTCATTTCGGAGGTCTTTTACTTTGTTGCATTGACAAGAGAATGGATCTCCTTAAGTATACTATGCTTTAATTTGTGCATTTTATTTTGATTTGTTGAGTTGATATTAGACTGAATCTGCAGCAGTATATACATTCACAAAAGAAAATAAGAGAAAGCAAAAAAAAATAGCGGAGCATTTTCTTATTGATTAAACCGATAAGATATCGATTTGGTTACCTGAGGGTATTTATAAACCGAAACCGAACCAATAATACACATAACCGAACCGACCAATAAGCACCCATATCCTTAAGGATTGAAATTTAACAACTCATTGGAGGACCCAAAAGATTTTATTTTTGCGTTTCACCTTCTCTTGGGAAGTTCATGCGTTGTGTTTTGGCTTTTGCATAATTTGGAAAACTGGGTTATTAAGAAAATCTGAGTTTTGATGAAACCATTTAAAAGTTGCTCCTATCCGTTTCTTTTGAAAACGTCAAACAAACACACTTCGGAAAAAGTAAAGACAACTCCAACCAAACTAAGTTTGAGACAAACATAATAAGTTTGGCTCTTGTATTACTCATTGTTTTCAACTTGACAAGAGCGGGAAAGAGAGTAGGCGGAGTCGAGCATGAAATGAAAGCCTTTGGCTCCATTATAATTCAAACCAATCAAAGATTATAGAGAATAGTATACAATGCAGAGCCTAAACATCCATTGACCCAAAAAAAAGAGCAAAGACGGACAAAAGAAGCAAGATATGCAGTAGGACCAAGAAAGACTTGTTACATTTTGGTTAACACCTCTCTGCAACAAAATTAAGGACTCTAGTATGGAAAGTTTTTTTAGCGCTAGTAATAATGTGGACGATAAGGAGGCCTCGGTGTAGAATGTGGTATGCCATTCTGTCCATGCATTGGCATCATCCCCGGACCCTTCTGAGAAGGCACACTAGCAGGTGGCATGTAAGGGTGACTATGCATCGGCATCGGCATCGATGGAGTTGCTGTGGCGGGCGCTGAGTTCCAGCCTGCAGAATGCTGAGGCGGAGCAACACCTGGAGCTGGAGGGTACTGGGCAGGGGCACCATATGGATGAACACCTGGACCTCCTACCTGGGGAGGCTGCTGCCCCAAGATTGAAGGTTGAGAATTCAACATAGGAGTATTTGGGATTGTGTATTCTCTGCCGCGATCATTATTAATCTGAAATCAGTAAAAATGACCATTCAATTTAGGCAGTGACTTGTTTCCTCACAGGAAAAAGGGAAAAGAAGGCTCAGGAAGCTGGGGAGTATAAGCAATAAGCAAAAGAGAGATGGCCAACACTAAATTACAGAGTTCCTGTCACAGATTAATATCTCAAGATAATAGAGCTCTCTACAGAGCTGATTTTACCTTTATACTAAGACCAGTGTGTCGAGAGTAAGAGATATGAAGCATGCAATATCCACCTTGATATATGGAATGTCCTTCCAAAGCTTCCTTCGCAGCAGCAGCTGTGTGCACATCTGTAGAATCATCAAATTTATAGCTTAGGGTGCACGGGTTCAAAACATTTCTGACTAATATAACTCCCCGCTAGAATACAGAATGCCATATAGAAATCACAACATAATATAATGTCAAGAAGCTGAGAACAGTGTTTGGCCACTTTGCCAAATGCTTTTGAAACATTGGAGCAAGCAAGTAATGACTTGCAAGGGCAAGAACTAACATTTCGCAAATTATTGGCCGCATTTCATCTTACCGGGATATTGTATCAGAGCCTGAAGCCCTCCATTCTTATCAAACATAGCAATCTTTAGTACAGGACCAAAAACTGAGAAAACCTGATCATATATGAAGGAAAACGACAACCAACAAAACAACTCAGAAGAAGGTATGAGAAAAATTACAAAAGCTTTTCGCAACTGAAGTGTGTTACCGTGTGTAGGACATCCAAGGTAACAGCATACTGCATGTTCTCAATGGAAGCAAGAAGAACATTACTCTCAGTTTCGAGTTTTTTCCCATCCAAACCCAAACTGAACTGCAGCACAGATGGAAGAAATTTCAAAGAAAGGATAAACAGCATTTCATGAGAAGCTTGCCCACCAGGAACATATCTCTTTTTCTTTTTTTGTCGGTGCCCCCAGGAACATATCTCAAAACCACAGAAACATGAAAAATATGTGCATTCCATGTAAGGACATGCATACTGTTGATTGTGTTAATGGATTAGCTTGATTCTAGGAAACTTTATATCCTAGCATAATTATAGGAGAAGAGAATATTTCTTGTATTGTAATTAATTGTCTTTCCCTATTTAGTTATAGGGCTCATCGTATAAATACCCCTTCTCCTGGGATCTAAAGATATATCAAAATACAAAGACGCCTTTTCTTCCTTCTCAAATTTTACACATAAACACCAATCAATAAACTTATGCCTCAATCCTACATTAGTTCGGGATACACATTCATGGTTATCCAATCAATACTTTGCTGTATGAAAGCGCAGTATCCACAGAAAGCCACAATGCCAGCAACAAGGAAACTGGAAGACAAGGATCTAACAATCCTAGAAAATCCTCTATGTGCAACTGAGTCTGCACTTTTAGAGCTATGACTGATGCATTACCTGACCACTTGCATCTACGGCTGAGGAAGCGACAGGAAGCAGAGAATTGGTGTAGTCCCTAAATCAAAAGTCACAACCATATACAAGATATAAGATTGAAATTAGTGGAAAGCAATAATTAACACAAACAAATTAAGCCATATACATGATGTAATTGAATATGATGAAGATTGCACAAAAGCAATCTGTATGATGGCCAACTTTCAATAACTAAAATAAGGCATCACTTATGAACGTGTATGTTTGTATAGAAGATTGGGTGTCTTTCGAGGAGAATCGTATCTTTTGTGGGTTCTCTACTTTTTGGTATGCCGCTTTATAGGGGAGCTTTTCTTGCCATCATCAATATACTTTACTTTATCCAAAAAAAAAATGTGCATGTGTGTGAGGTGGAGGGAGATGGAGATCATTTCTACCTGCTACGATGACTCTGAAACTTCACACTCAGATCTGTATGGGCAGAATATGTGATTTTAAAGGTACATGGTCCCAGTTACGGAATCAAGAACCTAATGCATGAGAGAAGAAAAAAATAGTCAATTGCCCTGCATGAACAATAAGTAGTAGCTAGTATGGATGGCCAGTGGGCCGGGTCAGCCCGGTCCCGCCCCGAACCCGACTTTTAAAAACAAAAAAAATGCGGTATCGGGACTCGAACCGGGACGGGACATGGTCTCGCCCCAATCTCGCCAGGCCCGACCCGGTCCCGCCCCCGATCCCGCCCGAAACTCCCCCTTTGCACAAACAACCGTTGTACTAACGGCCATTTTACATTTTGGCCGTCGTGCAACGGCCATTTTTGGCCTCCCCCTCCGCAACACCCCTACCCCTTAATATTTATTTTTAACTCATAAGTTATTATATTTACACTTTAACCCAATTTTACAACTATAAATAACTCGTTTTATCTTCATCTTTCTCACAAATCTTCCTACAATCTCTCTATTCTCTCAATCTATCTCTCTACAAGTCTACATTGTCTACTAAATATTGAATTTTATTTATTCATTTGGGAGTGAAGTTGGCAACTAGCTTGAGGATCTTCCATCGAGCAAAGTTTCAATTTTCAACCTCTCGATTACACGTCGACATTCGTTCCTTCATTAAATTATTATAGTCTGTTTATTTTATTTAGCGCACTTAATTTCATTTACTTTAATTATTTATTAGTATAATTATAAATTTATAATGGAAGGATTTAAACGTATGCTTACGGGTAGGGGTCAAGCTTCTTCTAGTAAGGGGCAACAAGGGCAAGGGTACTTCTTCTAGTCATCCTACTTCTAGACAGAATCCTATTTCTACACATGATGATTTTGTTGATACTGAACATTTTCCTACAATACCATTAGATTTAGACGAGGAGCTATTTTCTGAAACTCAAGAAAACTTTAATTTAGACGATGATCTAGATGATACACCCACTAATGTAGATAACAACACACCCACTAGTATACATTCAACTGAAATGCCTCCTATTCCCCCTAGTATGAGAAGAGGTCCAGCAAAACGACCATTAAATCAGATGCATGAACATTTTTTGATAGAGACGTAGAGAATCAAGTAACTAGATGTAAAATTTGTAAAGATGTTTTAAAATTTAAAACTGAAAAAGGTCACGGTGGGACGGGGTTTAATGAGACGCGTAGCAAGGGCTCATCCAGCTAGGTATACCCAATACGAGGCTTCAAAATCGGGTGCGCAAACGCCTGCTCCATCGGAACAAGGTTCACATACTGTCCCGAACCAAGGACAGGGTCAAATTAACCCCACGACGGGGGAATTGTAGGCCCTAAGTACAATAAACATAGAGATAGGGAAGAAATAGCAAAATTAGTTGTTGTGGAGGGTTTGCCTTTTTCATTTCCTTCATCTCCCGGTTTTATTCATTACATTAGAGATATGTATAATCCTGCTTTTAACGGTTTTCCTAGATCAACTGTTAAGAGAGATGTATTTAAATTTGCACATGAATATCAACAATATTTACGTTATTCATTATATCATTTTCATGGCAAAGTGGCTATCACTTCTGATATAGGTCGTAGTACTAACGGCCATGATTATTTAACGGTAACCTGTCAGTGGATAGATTATAAATGATTTATGCAAAAACGTATCTTAGCGTATAGATATATAGATGATAGGCACACTGGTACTTTTATTAAAGAAAATATTTATCAAGTGTGCGATTATTACGGAATAACTGATAAAATTATGACTATTACATTAGATAACTCTTCTTCTAACAATTATGTTATTACAATTTTTAAAAATAGTTTAACTCCATCTTTTCCAGATCATTTTCATATAAAATGTGTGTGCCATATATATAACTTAGTTGTAAAGGATGGTCCATCACTTTTTGAAGACATTCTTAGTAAAATACAATTTGCTATAAACTTTATTTTTAAAAATAACATAATACAACGAAGAAAAGAATATAAAAAAACTTGTCACGATTGCCAACTACCTTATAGAAAAATAGGAGAGCACAGACACTCATTAGCCGGAGACAGCTTGGAGATTGTAGTATTATTCAGAGATTGGATACGAGCGGAGCGGAGAAGGTGCGGTCAACCGGAGATCAACGAAGAAGAAGACGAAAACTACAACGAAATCTTATCCGAAGGTGGTGGAAGTGACGTGGAGCAATTTGACCAACAAATACCAATTACAACCGAAGAACCACGGGAAATTATCAAAAAACTAGAACAGGTTTTTTTCAAAATGTAATTTTTTTAATTGCAATTTTACTATGTAATTTGCAACTTTGAACAACACCACAAAGTTGCAATTTTGACAATTGTATTTGTATTACAAAAAAAAATCATGTCTATTAAATAATATAAGAGGCACAAAAACAGTCTTGGAATATTTTTATTACACTATCTTGTTTAATTATTGAATTTTTTATATATATGTTATTTTTTAAATTATACGGAAAAAAACCGTCTCGACCCGACCCTACCCGATTCCGATGGGATAGGAAACGGGACGGGATGGCGGCAAATCCCGCATGTCCCGACCCGATCCAACCCCGCCGGTCCCGACCCGACCCCGCCGGTCCCGGCCCGACGGACCCGATCCCGGCCCACTGGCCGGCCATAGTAGTAGCTAGTAATAAGTGTTTCTCCAGTACAAATTGAGTTTGGTATGAAAATTAGAGATAAAGTTTTCCACTTACAAAATCATAGAATTCCATTAATAGCTCTGACCATATGTAATTTAAACAGCTAGCCAACCATCTCAATTTTAGCGAAGTAAATTACACAGGAAAACCAAACAATCATCCTTTCTGACCAGCAACTTTTACCAGGGTTGCCCTTTCTTACACAATAAGGAAATAAGCTCAGCAGAGTCCTGGACTCCTAATTATAAATATATTCTATAGCAGCATTTAAAAAAACAGAGTTTGATACGCTCACTAAACACATAGCTAGGACTGACATGAGCACAAGAAGAAGGTGCCTGAAATGTCAATACAAACTGAATATGGAACAGCTAAGCTAAGGAGCATGTGTACCCCTTCCATAAATTATTAAAAAAGAGAAAATACATCTTTTAACCCCTAAACTTGTCTCAAAAACTCATTTTAGCAATTAAACTTTACGAGCATTTATATACCCCCCTAAACAACTTTCAAGTTAATTAAATACAACCTTAACGGATGACGTGGTAAATAAAAAACCTCTTAGCGCGTAAATAGCAAAAAATTGAAAAGGAAAAACAAGTGGGGCCCCCTTTATTTACTTTTCAGCCCCTACCATCTTCTTCACACACACACCCCAAACCAAACCTACCTATCTTCTTCCTGCCCACCGCCGCCACCCCCCCCCCAAACCCACCTTCTTCTTGTTCATATATATATATATATATATATATATATATATATATATATATTGTGTATGTATATGAGTATGGTTTTTTGTGTGGGGAGACGGCAGGGAAAGAACAATGGAACGATGGCCATGGTGGTAGCGGCCATTTTTCTCCATCTTCACCACCAAAAAAAAAAGGACCCAAACCCCATTACCCTAATCCCCAAAATCTGAAAACCCAAAAAAACACGCACCCAAATCAAAATCTTGTTGATTTTTCAAAAATATTAAACCCTCCCCCACCTCCCCGCCATCACACCACCACCACCTTTCTCTTTTTTCAAGCAAATTATCAAACACCTATATCCACAGTATACCTGCTCACTTTTTCAGCTAAACCCAGATGAAAATGAATCAGAAATTCTCAATTAAAAGAACCCCAAAGTAATCAAATACTCGTATGACTCCTGAAATTCACCAGTTCTCCAGCACACAGATTTCTACAACAATCACAATTTAACAGAACACCCAAAATCCCAAAAATCACAGATCAAAATCCAAAACCCATAACCAACCAAAGAAAAAACGAACACACTGCAACACAACACAAACAAACAAAAAACAGGGCGACAAAGTTAACAGGTAAACTAAAAACTAGTACTACTATTTTTGAATGCGAGAAAATGAAAGACTCACCATCTTGGTTGTACGGAGAGTGTTAACTTCGAAGGAGAATGAAAATTCAGATGGGTTTTAAGGGAGGTTTTTGGGGGTGCTGAATAATGTGGGGAAAGGAAAAATAAATGAAAATTGAATTTATTTATTATCTGACGTGTCGTTGAGGTGGCGCTGAAGTGGCGCGCGTGTGTATCACCTTCCAATCATGAGATTGGTATTGCATGTGTAAGGAGATATTTAATTCATACGAAAGTTGTTTAGGGGGTATTTAAACACTCATAAAGTTACAGTGCTAAAGTGAGTTTTCGAAACAAGTTTAGGAGTGAAAAGATGTATTTTCTCTTAAAAAAACTCCTCAAAGAAGTCCAGCCCCCATGTATGTGCACCACATCTACAAAAGCAATCCATACTAACTGAAATATAAAGCCAAAATCACCTGGGAATGCTTCTTCCATCCAGGGCATCCTTTGCTGAAGTAGCGGTTTCTGCATCAGTAAATTGCACGAGAGCCTGAAGAGGGTTCAAAGAGGCGAGGGACTTGTCAGCTAATTAGGATATCAACAAGCATAATGACACAGATCAAATTTGCTTAAATCCATCTTCTGAAGCATAAATACCTGGAATCCTGCAGTCTTCTCAAATGTTGTAATCTTGTGTACAAACCCAAAAGCTGAAAACACCTGAAAGAATAGGATAATTTCAGAAATAAATCTATTCAATGTTAAAAATATAAATTTGGAGAAATCATACATACTGATAAGAAATTACCAACATGCTCTTCTCAAGTAAGTCTCTAATACATTAGAAACAAATAGCACAAACAACATTTCTACTTTAAATGATTATCAATTATACTCTCTACTGCAAGAAAAAAAAAATCTATTCAGGAGTATTCCCCATCTGTTGACCTAAAGAAGTTCCCAAAATGTGAAGCATATACACTGGAAAATGTTGAAAAGAAGAACACCTCTCCTATCATTTACTGCACATGATGCAAAAAAAAACTAACTGAACGTGAAGACGTGATGCAAACAAAACTATCTGAACATGAGAAAATTCTCTGAAATTAGAAGATTCTATGACAGTTCTCTGAATTCAGCAAATTTAGGTCAGGCACTCGTACACTCAGAAAATTCCACAAGAAGCATTGATACAAGTCTCGGACCCTTGATCTAGTGGAAGACGTTAAGCTTATACCACTAAGCTCAAGCAAGACTAGTATTCCACACGAAGCAAAATAAACTTTTTTGAGAAAATTAACCTTCGCATCTGTTAACAAAGCCTAAGGTTCAACTTCATTACAAGGGCGACCTTATCAAACAAAGCTCATCGTCAGAGAAGTTCTCAGCAGCCGTAGGCCCGTAAATCACCTCAAGTTTGTAAAATCTTGGCCCCTAACTGGGCAAGCTCCATTCCATGAAGCTGTATTTTATAAAACCAAACTCTCACTCTAATAAAATTCTAATAACACTACAAAAAGAGGGAGTGTATTTCTTAAGCTATTATTGAAATAAGAAGTTTAGAAATTTTAAGACAAGCAAGTCTAAGAGAGGGGAAGCTTAGATAACCAAATATCTGACTCATAAATGATTATCTGACTTTGTGTTTGGCCAAATTGAGTTGGATCCTAAACTTCCGAATTATTTTAACCAAAAGGCATTATAACTATAAGCAAAGCAAAGGAAATTCTGCATCAATTTGCCAGATGCACATGCAACAAGTTTGCTTTGGAAAACTAAAAATTGCATCTCCATTATGCACATGCTAAGGAGGAATGAAGATTTTAGAGGAATAAGAAACATCTGACACTCCAAGAAAGTCAGGAAAGTTAGATGAGGAGAAGGGAAGAAAGAGCCAGAGTTGAGCAAAAGAGAAAGGAAACAAACACGAATGAGCTCTTTCTCCCAATGCAATAAGCTGCCATTGAAGATATATCCTGGACATTGGCCTGCTGATCCATTCAATTTCATGTTAAAGACTGCTCAAGAAAGCATGAAATACTCCAACCTAATTACCAAAACTACAGAAAACCTTTCCACGAAGAAGATTTCCTCTCCACCAGAGTAAATGGGAAGTAATCCTTACCAAGTGTAAAACGTCAATGCTGACAAGGCGAGCATCATTCGCCTCAATTGTAACTAACAGCACATTTCCAGCTACATCTGCTGTAGTTTTGTTGTTCACAATCTCTTGCCTGTTGGAATATTGTAGGTAGACGGTTTTCCCCGTACCTGAGCTGGTTCTGAGGAAGAGGCATAGTACGATATCATTGCAATAGCTTGATTTAATTCTGCCTACACATATTAACAATTCAGAAGTAAGAAACTCAAGTTTTGAAGGATGTACAGTTTCACAAGAAAAACAGATATGCTATGAAAGAGAAAGGTGAATTTAGCTACTTACAAACTCTATAAACGCTTGATTTCGGTTTGCTCCTACATTACACTTGGTATTCACAACTCTACCAAACGGCTTTCCCAATTCGATCAGCTCCTCCTCTGTGCATTCCCATGGTAAGTTTCTCAAATGGAGGACCTTTGATGGGGGCTGTGTGTATCGAAACTGAGGCTGGCTAGATGCAGATGCCATCCGAACTACAAATCCAAGCTTTAAACAGATATTAACACGGCATTCGGCCCAATACTGAACACTCCTCAGTCTCTCAAAGCTAAGAGCCAGATTGGATTATAAGCAGTATATAGACTACATGAACTTTCAAGCTAAAGGTCGTGGTGCATCACAAAAGTCCATTGAACTCAAAAGGTCAAAATGTAAACTTGTGAATGTATTAAGCATGCTTCAAAAAGAAATCAACATACGGAACATAATTTTTTAGAAGATGGAATATAATTCAGAATAAGTGCAACCATTTGCGATTCTTGTTCTTTTTTATGACCCAGAAATTTGTTTGGAGCAATCCCTTTGGGCTAGCTGCAGCCTTCAAAACTCTCTCGAAGATGATGGGCCCGCTCCTCTACCTTCTCCACTTAAATAATGGACTAATTTCACTTGGCGCAAGCAACCATTGCCATATATTATCTTCCTTCGTACTAGGAACATCCCTTCTACTAAGCTTTCTCATGGAGGTATATCACGTAACCATTATCCACTCAACCAGTAAACTATTTCCTTATCACACACCAAGGTTAACCATGAGACACCAATAAAGAAAGAGAATATTAGATAGAACACTAGATGGCAGTTAATGAATTTAAGCCAAATCCTGTATTAGAACATGACAAGTGTTCTTGCTAAACTAAAAGTCAAGTCTTCAAACTTGTAATGCAATTATATCAGTGAATCCACATTATACGAGTGTCACCATATCCCCTTCCCCGATCCACCCAAAATAGATACTTAAGTGAAGAACCCCAAGCATCCAACTTCCATGAACAGAAAAACAATTAATTTATCCAGAGATGTTAAGCAACATATCCAAATGGTCTAATTTCCTGAGAAATGCTATGATTCATGCAGCTAAAGAACATCAAACATCAACTTTATGGTCAACCAACCACAAACCCTAAGTCGGGCAGTGATTGAACGTAATTGTGAGTTGGATCAAGTGTTCTCAAAGGCGCACTTAAACCTTAAAGCGAGGCTCAAAACATGTTGAGCGATTTGCCTTGCTTAATGTGCGCTTCAGCGTAGTCATCAAGGCTCCGAGACATTTTTCCTTGCCAATGAGCCTTTCCTGAAGAGGAGACTAATAAATTGATATTTCACTTTATCATTTTTTTTTCAATTTCATTATCCATATATTTTTAATTCATGCTTATAATAACTAGTCTTGGACTAAACATATATATTTTTGTATTTTTTTTCTCCATTTGTCTCTTTTTCATTAAAGCCCACGCTTAAAGCCCCAACAGACCTTAGAGATGTTTTGCGCTTCTCGCTTTTGATAACACTGGCTGGACCGACTACCAGATTAACCGGGGGAGCACTAAATGGGGGGCAGGGGTACTCAATGTCGTAAAATCAAACTCATCGAATATATATATAAAACAAAGAGGTAAAAAACGAGCTACTTCTATTTCTCCAAGGGCCAAAAACTGTATAATAGAACTTCCAGGATTCATTGTGAAAATTGAAAGAACTATCACCGTCAAAATGTTCAAACGCAAACGTTAAATTATACTTTTAATGAACAAGAGGGATTAGGGCACACAAACAAAACAAAACAAAACGAAAAGAAATCATATGATATAGAATTAAAATTTATAAAACAACTGGTTAAATTAGAATGAATAAATCATAGGTTTAGAGGAGATGGTACCTTAGATGAGATTAGGGTTTCATCGACGGGCACAGCACACAACTTTGAGCCGTAACGACGCCGAGTAGGGGTGTGTGTAAATTAGTAGGATGAGATGCAAAAGGCCGATGGGAAGCTCAATTACTGATGGTTCTTTTTATATTTATAATATAAGGTAACAAGATAACTCAATAATATGATGTATGAAAATGTTTCTTGAAAGAATGGAACAACGCATACGTGTTGGAGTCTCTGGACTTAAATGAACAAAGAAGTGAACCAAAATATTCCAAAAAATAAAAATAATAATTTGACAAAACTACCTTTTACAAAGGACTTAATCATAAATTCATGCGCGAAAGGGTATTATTAATCCTAACCGCTCACGTTTTTTAAAAAGTCATTTTTAATCCAATTACGCAATAAATTATTGTGTGTTATAATCAATTATCCATCTGTCCATTTATATTTAATTTGACATGACACTATAACAATTATTACAAGAACTCATCCGTTTTTTATTTAACATGAATTTTGGATGAAATAAAGACTTATTCATTTCCAAAGTTTAAGTAATCAAAATTTCAAATTCTTGAAAAAACTATCAAACTCCAAAGTTCATAAAAAATGGAGTGTCCTCCTTCAACTGTTAAGGTTTCTTTATTTTGGAAATGAGAAATTATTCATGATTATAATAATGTTCGTTATAGTATTCCACTAAAATATCATGTTAAGTTTCTAATTAACTTGGATTACTCAACATTACTCACTGTCATACACAAAAGAATGAAAGTTAGTAAGCGTGAGTTTTCATTACTTGTAATAGGTAGATATCAAATATCAATTTCACCACAAGGTTTAGTGCTTTATGGCGAGTGAAATATCATTAATGATGAGTCTTTGAGTGAATATTTGAGGGCGCCAGAAGAATATATGGGCTTAATCACCTTGTATGTTGAAAAGATACATATCAATCGTAGTGAAGTCTTGGCCATGACTCGTTAGGGAGTCCTAGAAATGTCGAATGCACCTCGTCATCAAATCCCTCAAGTCCAGCCTACTCATGGTAACACTTATCCGGATATGAGTTCTTATGAAGATATTTTGACTAATCAAATGTCGTTGAAAACTTTAAGCCAATAATTTAATCAAAATTACGGGGAAAATTGGTAAATATTTATTTTTTATTATTATTTTGTGTAGCATCATATGTTTATTATACGTATGCTAATAGTAATATTTTTGTATATTTTTAGAAATTATACACCTGATATGAGTAATATTGGACAATCATCTCAGTTCAGTGCAGTTGATTATTATCGGTAGGTATATTTTTCATAATTAAATAATATAAGTGATTTAATGTTTAGTATTTACAATAGTTGTATTGCCTCTGTAGTGAAAATTACTCACAAAATGTGCTAGTGGTACCAAATGTTGATTTTGATGCAGTTGATCTTTCTCAAACCCAGGCAATATTGATTATTATCGGTAGGTTCATCATCTTGATATTAAATAATTCATATATATTATAATATTGGTATTTAAAATATGTTACCTTTTTTCGTGTAGGAAGAGGCCTTTACTAGATGGTGATGATTATCCAAATCATATAGAAACATCATTGAGTGATAGCGATGATATATCGAATGCAGAGTATCCTGATGATGATAAAATAAATATATCATATAGTGAGGTTGGAATTCATCCTCATAGGCAGGAACAATAGTTACTAGAAATGATGCAAAGTTGGTCATACCAGCAAAAATCGTTGGCAGAAAGCCCAATTCACCAGCAAGAACTGATGGCAGAAAGCCCAATTCACCAACAAGAATCAGTTCCGCAAACATTCCCAATTCAATGGCATTCTGACGTAATTCTATATCTTGATAATCTTCAAGGTCGTCCTAATGCATTTGTCTTTACTAGAGATGATGATCATATTGTAAAGGGTTCTGTAGAACTTGCAAAAAACATGATTTTCTCCTCCAAAAAGGCACTGCAAAAGGCCGTTAAAATTTATAGCATCAAAGAAATGAGAGAGTTTAGAGTTGATGATTCAACCCGAAAGCTGTGGCGATTGATTTGTAGACGTGAGTATTAAGGTTGTCAATTGATGCTTCGAGGTAAGGAGACTCATGATAGTATGTGGACTATCTCAAAGTTCTGCTCACGTTCCCACCTATGTTATAAATGATGGTCGAATATATTATTTTAATTTAGATACAAATATGATTGCTCAAGTGTTAGTTGCTGACATTGTCGAAACCCCAAGGTACCTTATTCGACCAAATTCATTTTAATTTTGACATCAATTAAATTATCATTGATATATGTTATTTATTTAAACTTATCCAGATTCTCCATCAAATAATGCATTAGAACAGTTTTGATAGTATGTCTAAAATGATAGGCAGGAGAAAGGGATATATCGAGCGTATCATTTTTAAGATGATTTTGGTACTTGGGAGAGCTCTTTCCAGCAGTTGCCAAGGTATATGGCGTCTCTACAACACTTCAATCATGGTACTGTTGTAGAGTGGAAGCTTAAGACCCAACTTGGTGTGCCCGGTAATATTTTCAATTTTGTGTTTTGAACATTCAAATCATGCATTAATGGTTTTGCTCATTGATGGCCAGTAATATCCATGGATGGCATGCATGTGTATGAAATATACGACATCAAGCTACTGATTGCAGTAGGAATGGATGCCAATGAGTCGATATTCTCTCTTATTTTCGTCATTGCTGCTAACGAGATTAACGAGACATAAGGGATATTTTTGACATATTTGAGACAATATGTTATTAAGGATCAAATGGGCTTATGTGTGCTACCTGATCGAAATTACGACATATTGAACAATATGTTTCGTTTGGAGGGGTGGCAGCCTCCTTGCTTACCATTAATATTGTTTAAGTCATATAAAGGCAAATTTTCAAAGGGCCTTTAGAAATAGGACACTAAACAAATGAATGTGGGCGACTACAACAGAGCATCAAGAAAAAAATTCTTTTGCGGATAGAGATGATCAAGGCACCAAAGCCGAAATCATATGAGTGGTTGAAGGCAATCTCTATTGACAAATGGACATTACATGCGGACGAAGGCAGAAGATGGAGGATGCTAACAACAAACAGCTCGGAGTCATTCAATGGTTTGCTAAAATCTACACGGGAGTTGCCCGTTACTGCAATTGTGAGAATGACTTACAAGCAAGTTGTGGAGCGATTTGTCGCTAGAATAAAACATGTCAAATCCATATTGCCAGATGGTGGGAAATGGATGCCAAATCCTGCAAAAATGTTCGAGTATCATAAAACAATATGAGCAACACACGATGGTAGAGTATAACCATGTTGAACGTGTATTTGAAATCAAGACAGGTTCTTACCAAGGTCGGGAAGGCAACATTCATAGCATTTATGAGATTACAAAAATGTGTATTGTGTGGTAAGTGACAATCATACCACATGTCGTGTTCTCATGCCTTCAAGTGTTTCGAGGCAATTGGAAACATGGTATCAAATTATGTGTCATCGGAATACAACGTGTAAAGTTATCTTAAAACGTATACCGATCATTTCTACCCACTTGGTGATCAGGCTTATTGGCCAAAAGAGTCATTTTCTATGATTGCCAACAAACAGTATATTCATAAATTATGTGTTAAAGCATGAACTTAGATTCCCAATCAAATAGATGTTTCGGTTAGGACATACTCTCGAAAGTGCTCGATGTGTAAGGAGTTTGGTCATGATAAGCATTTGTGTCCCCTACGGAAACATGATGGAGGTATCTATCGTGCTGCAAATACCTCTGGTGGTACAAAAACCTCTCGCGGTGGAAGAACCTCTCGTGCAGGAAGAACCTCATGATTTTATGAATGTATTTTAATTCTTCTTGATGTATTCGAATTGTCTTGAATTATGAATCTTAAGTATTTTTGTTCTTGTCCTGAATGATGTATTATTTTTTTAATGAAGCATCTTGAATTAAGCATTTTATCATCATAAAATACAAAAATTATAAAAGTAATTTAATCTTCGTCATTTTCTAGAACCAACTTGTCGTCGTCATCATTTTCATCATCCTCTTTACTTACATTCTCTTCTTCATCTTCTTCCCCTTCATTTTTTCTCCATCATCATGGTTGTAGTCTAGATCCCAACTATCATCATTCGGAGCACTTGCCTGATTGACACAATAATATGGCACTCCACAATCTAGTGTTTGTGGTAAATATTTTGAAAGAACTATCCATTCTTGAATTATTGGATAAACTAGATAAGAAGAGTCTCGGTGGAGATTTTTATTTTATAATAGTTTTCAATGATCTCTTCATCCGCTTCTCGAAAATTAAGATCGTCCAAATCATGATACATGTCTAGTGTTTTCTGCATTTCTAAAATTACTTTCATCAAGTGTTGGATAACCAGTGGTTCATCCTTGAATTTGGAGGTCTGAAATGTAGTAGAAAAAGCTTGCGGTATAACTAAAATATGCCATCAATATAATACCTCATAATCACACCTTTTCAAATATAATTGAACCCATTGAAGCTTTCACCCCAAATTATAGTTCATTCGGATTTTGAGGAGTGTGCGTCACCCTCTATTATGTGTCCAACAACTTTTAAATCAACATTGATACACATTAATTTATTTTCAAAGGGACGAAGAACACCATACCATTTTTCATCAGATAAATCTGTTTAACATCATGATATCTCTTTTTCAAAATATGATTCAATTGTGTTTGTTTCTGTCCTAACATGAGGCCTTCTTGAGCTACCCTCACCTTTTTATCTATTTCTGAACCAACTATTGAATGTAATATTTCTAGGCATTTTTAAAATGTGAGTTTTTAACCGAATGAGTTATATAAAAATTGCGTTATATAAGTGTGTCATATAAAGTGGTCAAAAGCGAGCATAGTGTTATCAAATCAAGGATGTCATTCAAAAACATCATATTTTGCGCATGTAAAAGTTGCATAATATAAGTGTGTCATATAAAGGGTCAAAAGCGAGTATAGTATTGTCAAACCAAGGATGTCATTCAGAAATATTATATTTTGCGCATGTAAAAATTGCTTAATATAAGCATCATATAAAGCGGTCAAAATCGAGCATAGTGTTGTCAAATCAAGGATGTCATTCAGAAATATCATATTTTGCGCATGTAAAAGTTATGTAATTTAAGTGTGTCATATAAAGCGGTCAAAAGCAAGCATATTATTGTCAAATCAAGGAGTAGTATATAACATGAATGACAAACAACTAGCATTCACATTAAAACGAGTTATTATGTCATTTTGGAACTAATTTTCTGATATTGGTTCTATTACATGCTTTACCCCAGCAGACATATTCAAATCAATGGGTAGGACATGAGAATTGAATGATGATTTTAAATACTTAAATAACTCGAACCAAAGATACAATAATACAGTGACAATTGAGTGGAATTGACGTGTTAGGGAGGTTGAAGTGCTAGAATAAAATTTGAGGGCACTCAGACTCAAACGTCCAGAAAGTCGTGCTACGTCAATGTCTCGTGGTACACCACAAGAGTTCAATTTTACTCTTAAACATTTTCACGAAGAGAATAATCAGATGAAAATATAGTCAACGTGGTTACGTCAGATCCAAGTGGGATTCGGACTGTGAGATGTCCGATGAAGATGATTCTCCATGATCCTATTAATGTTTTTCTAAAATAAAGTAGGTAGAGTCATAATGACGACCCCAAGGGTACTTGGGGTTTGGAACTATATAAGTAGTCTTTCATTTGTTATTAAACTACAACATATTCAATGTTGAATAGTAGAAATGTAGATTGGTTGGTATTCCTTCCAAAGGATCCGAATAGCAGTGGTGATGATAGCTCAAATCATAGTAGTTATTCCAGTGATTCGAGTTATCTTGATAACAATGAATTCAGGATAGACAATTTGAAACCTCACCTTCTTATAAAGTGTAATGATGATTTTTGCAATGTGAGATATTCAGATCCACGAGAATATTATTGTGGTTTACATCGAGAATGTGCATTTCGGTATGCCGAATTATAACGTCTTGTTCGTGATTTGAAAAATCTAAACGCTCAAATCCCAATAAGGTTCTTAGTGACCATGCCTCGAACTGATCAACATTCTTGCGAGGTTGCGGTACAGAGGATTAGAAAAGAAAATAACAGAATGTTAGCAAGATGTTGTAGATTTTACATGCTAAAGTTGGCCGAAAAACAAGCATCATCAACGGGTAGAGAACTAATATCTACAGAAAGAAGATATGAATAAACCCAAAATATTATTCTGATGACGATATTGAGAACTTCTATTCTGATGATGATTAGGGGTCCTATGATTTTATTTATATTTTTAATTTATGATGAAGTCATCAATTTGAAGAAAATTAATATATTTAAATTTACTTTGATTGTTATTGTCTATTATTAATTTATATAAGTGTATTAGAGTTAATAATACATAAAAAGTTCAACAATTCACAATTTTTAATGAAAACACAAATAAATTAGTACATAAAAGGTGTTGATTACATAATACATTAAAAAATATAGAAAATACATAATACATGAAAATGTGTAACTAGAAAAATAAAATACATAGAAATAATAAACTTAATCGAAAATACATAAAAAAAATACATAGAAATAATAAACTCAATAAACAAAATACATAAAAATAATAAACAACAACAAGATAGCACAAATCATCTTCCAAAATTTCAATTTATCATTCAAAGCATTTTTCTCGTGTTGAGTGTCTCTAAGGTTATCCTTGAATTTTTTTTTATTTTTCTTCAGATTCTTTTAGCAAGACCTCCAAAAGGTCAGTTTTTTTGAGCTCCCATAAGTTTAAACTGCAAGTCAAACTTCAAGGTGTCTCTAATGATACGTAAGTCGCGGTATCTCTATCAACATGAGGCTTTTTAAACTTCATCGCCACCGTTTTTTCCATAGAAATTTCATCTTCCCATCGAAAATATTTGCAACCATCCATATACTAGAAACATTACAAGAAAATCAGTTTTTTAAAGTAAAATATGTTGATAATGTGAAACAACTCTAAACCCTAAAAACTTGTAAAAACACTTACATCAGGCACTTTACAATGCCAAAAATGATGACCCGGATTATCTTGGGGCCTTGATGTTATGAGCTTATAATAACCGCAACCACAAACATCGGGTTTTATAGCAAAGTTTGACGTTTCGGAGTTTTGAGACATGATTTTCAGGAGGCTAAAGTATGATAAAAGAGTGAAAATGGAGAAGGCGAAGGGTGAAGATGAAATGGAGAAGGCAGGGTAGGGTTTATAATATCCCTTTTGCGCAGGAATTTCCTACGCAAAAGGTCCTTTTGTCATCTTTTTTTTTTTTGGATATTTTGATTCACATGGTTAGTTTTTGGGTTATTTAAGTTCCGGACTCTACTTGTTGAAATAACAATATCATATGTCTTGGGTTTAAGATGTATTATTATGATTTAGAGTTAAATTGTCAAAAATACATTTGAATTATCACTTTTTTATGAGTTTTATACCTAATCATTCAGGTGCATCACATAATATTAAGTTCTAAAAATGCTCAAGTTGCTTCCATTCTTAGCTAAGATCATTTTGCTAACATGTTTCTTTCGTTAAAGGTGTGCTTTATTTCTGTACATCCTGCCTTAGTTATCAGCCACCTGCAAATATCAATAATATTGAACAAACATTGTTAGTGTGAGTTAGCATATTGATGATCTCTATACAGTTAATTTTTATCTGTATTGAAATTAAGTCCCTCCCTATTGCAATATTCAGTTCAACTTTGAATGTTATTATTTATGCAAAAATATTTATGAGATAAAATTTGTACTCCAAAGTGCATTGGTGGACTAAATCTTATCAACTTGAGGTTATAGAATAAAGCTACATGTAACAACCCGCTCATATTTTAGAATGGTGTATGCTTAGAGTGTTTATTCTATATGGATAGAGATAAATAAAAGGTGAATATTTGAGCACAAAAGAAGAACAGCAGAAGATATAACTAAAGAAATTACATGTACATATAATTTCAGGACGTCTGAGGGAACGAGAGAACTACTTCATAAATATTCCTATTAGTAACTAAGGCAAAGTGAATTTGGGTTGGATCATGTCATCCTTTAATTGAGGTAGAAATAGAATACTTATGTGATGTAATGCAAATAAAAATTCTTTTAAAACATGTAATATCTACGTAATATTCTATGTGTTTATTATTCGAGGCATACCAATATATATATCTACATTTTTATTAACCATAGAACAATTTTTTATTATTATTTATCTAATAAATAATCTACCAAACCAATGGTAACAACTATTTTTCGGATCATTAATTAAATTTTAGCCAACGTTTCAAAATTATTTAATATTTGATCATTTTTAATACCAAAATTTTGAGAAAAATATTCCTAGTTAAAATACGAATTTTTTAAGAATTGAAGTACGAACATTTATCAACTTGAACTTCATGAGTCGTTCTTGAAATTTGAATGGATAAAGATTTGAAAATTATAAATCACATGAAGAGTTTGAAACTCCAAAAAGAATTCACACTTAAATTGTAATTACATGAATAGTTATGAAATTTGAACCAACAAAGACTTAAACGGCATGAATTGTTCATAGTTTGAAACTCCAACACCATACATTGAAATTGTTCCGTATTCTAGTATGGAATATTTTTGTATATGAAAGTATACACGGCACAAGGCCACTGTCTGTGATATACTTACTAAATTGTCTGTGATATACTTACCAAACTGTCTGTGATATACATGGTAAGTATATCACGGTTTGGAAAGTATTTTGTATCATATTATTTGTAATTAATTAGCATTGTACATTTACCATAATTGTAAAATTCTTGTACAAATAGAATATGTTTTTGGAAGTAGAATAGGAATAGAATTTTCCATATTATGGAAATTGTAACTTGTATATATACTCATTCATTAATAAAAATAATCAAGTGATTATTTTTTTCATGGTATCAGAAGTCTAGGACTAAATTACTTCTGCTCCTCTCCCAAATGTCTTCTCGATTTCCGATCCCTTCTCGGCCGAGTGTGCCTCGGAATCCGTGCCTCTTCTCAGATTTGTGCCAAATTTTACCTCATCTCTTTCCAAATTTTCTTCCCAATCCCTTTTGTTCTTTCGTTATGTCTAAGAAAGTGTTTCATCATGCCCTTACTATTTCCAACATCAAGAACCACATCCCTATTGTTCTTGAGATGGAAAACGTCCAGTATGCGACATGGGCAGAGTTGTTCAAAATTCACGCAATCTCACATCAAGTCCTCCATCACATAATTTCTCTAGCTATGTCACGCCCCGACTTTTCTCAAGTCTTTCTTTAGGACGTGATGGCACCTGGACAACTATCCCTTTCCAGGCGAACCATATACTTCATTTTCTTCCTAAATTAGACAGGTATTTGCGGAAATAATATATATAATAATCAATTTGAAGTTTACGAAGAACAATCTCATGTGGGGCATTCCCCGAGATAATAAAACTTAATTCTTTAAACAAGCTTAGTCTAGAGTAACTTTCACCAAATCCGAAATAATGGATTGGTGGTACGATGAGGCTGCGGGACGATCGCTAGCCCTCTTGCGGAGCTTTTCCTCTATCGCGCCTTCCTGAAATATGTTAAATAAAAGAGTCAGCCCTACCACCCGGGGCTGAGTGGGAATCTCACCTTACAGTCCAAAGTAACCTCACAATATTTTTAATTACAATCACATTATAAGAAAATAATAAGCATGTTGAAATAAACAGATTACAACCCTTTTATCAAATAAATCAATAAATATTCACGTGCAAAATTTTCTCCCCGCTCGTCTTAGAAAAAACAACAACTTAGTTTAATCAGTACTCCTGCTTTTTCCCATATAACATATTATACATTTGTTGCGGTACGTGCAACCCGATCCAGTGCATTTATATATTTGTTGCGGTACGTGCAACCCGATCCAGTGCATTTATATATTTGTTGCGGTACGTGCAACCCGATCCAGTGCATTTATGTATTTGTTGCGGTACATGCAACCCGATCCAGTGCATTTATGTATTTGTTGCGGTCCGTGCAACCCGATCCAATGCATTTATGTATTTGTTGCGGTCCGTGCAACCCGATCCAATGCACTTATTTGTTGCGGTACGTGCAACCCGATCCAATGCACTTATTTATTGCGGTACGTGCAACCCGATCCAATGCACTTATTTTGTTGCGGTACGTGTAACCCGATCCAATGCACTTATTTGTTGCGGTACGTGCAACCCGATCCAATGCACTTATTTGTTGTTTAAATATGTCATATGTTCAAAAGGCTCGAAATAATATTTCCTTCCTTCAATATTTCGCCCTTTCCACTTGTAAGGGTTACAACTCTCAAACCGCAATTCGTATTTATCCCCGTAAAGTCTCAAACTGTCGAGGACAGAGAAATCTATCACATTTATTCAGCACAATATTTCATATTCATTACCGATTTGTACAGTTTTTACGTTATACATTCTGCCCTTCCAGACTTCGGTTAATCCGAGGCAGAATGCTCAAACAGCGATAACTCTCAAACCATAAGTCGTATTTATCCCCGTAAAGTCTCAAACTGTCGAGGGCAGAGTAATCTATAACTTTTATTCAGCACAAACTTTCATATTCATTACCGATTTGTACAGTGTTTACGTTATACATTCTGCCCTTTCAGACTTAGGTTGATCCGAGGCAGAATGTTCAAACAACGATAACTCTCAAACCGTAAGTCGGATTTATCCCCGTAAAGTCTCAAACTGACTGTAACAGAAAGATGTACAACTATGTAAAATTTCATCCAATTATAACAAGTACATCCCAGTATAACAGATTACAATTGCACAATCCAAACTAGTCGTTAAACAATCATAAATTTCATGCTCATTCTTTCAATAACCGGATTATATTCTAACATGTATTGCAACTTAAAAATAAAGGATTTTACTAAGAACTTTGAGTGAGAAAACTCACCTTTGTTGCTTCGTAACCACGAACAAAACCTCAACTTCAACCAAACCTTTTTGGAACTCCTTAATTGCTCTCTTTAATCTTTTTTTTCTTCCTCTCTTTGTTTTGTTTCTGATTTGCTGTTTTTCTTTTGTATTTCCCTTCTTGGTTGTGTTTTATATTAAAGTGTGTGTGTGTGTGTTGTATATAAAAGTGTATGTGTGTGTTGTATATAAAAGTGTATGTGTGTGTTGAATATAAAAGTGTATGTGTGTGTTGAATATAAAAGTGTATGTGTGCACAGATTTTTGTGATGTGAGGGAGTGGAAGGAGGGGTTGAGGGAGAGAGGGGTTGGTTTAGGGGGGACGTGAGGGAGTGGGTTGTTTTTGTTTGTTTTTTTTTTTTGAGACTTTACAAGCTACCTCTACTCCCGCGGAGGATCCTCAGTTATAGATTACTCTTGATGCTACCGTCATTCAGTGGATTTACTCCACTATTTCTACTGACCTTTTACAGACGATCATTGAACCAGACACTACTGCTATGACTACCTGGAATAGATTGCGTGATATATTTTAGGACAACCAACATTCCCGAGTAGTCACCCTTGAGCAAGAATTTTCACAAGTAAGCATGGAAGATTTTCCGAATGTTTTGGCCTATTATAAATGGCTCAAGGAATTGGCGGACCAACTCCGTAACGTTGTCGCGCCTGTTAGCAATAATCGTCTTATTCTACAAATAGTTGCAGGCCTATAATGGTGTTGAGACTCTCTTTCTTCAAAGTAATCCGCTTCCCCTTTTTTATCAAGCCCGTTCGATGCTCACGTTAGAAGAAGCCGGCTTGACAAAAAAAGCGGCTACCGGCGCCAGTTCTGTGGCGATGATGACTTCATCCAATAACTCTCACGATTTTGTTGTCAATTCGAACCAAAACGGCAATGGTGGCGGCAAAAAAGGTTAAAACCGTAAAATTAATGGCAAAAATTACGGTGGCCGAAATAGTGGTGGCAATGACGGTGGGCCTCGGGGCATTGGGCAACAACCAAATTGGACTCAGTAGTGGGCCCCCTGAAAGTGGAACTGGGCAGTGGCCCATGGCTATTTTCCTCCCAGCCCCTACCTGGGTAACTAGGCCCAGTTTCTCGGGTCCAGTTTCCGGCAACAGTTTTACTTCTGGGCCGGGGCCGCAAGCTAGTTTGCTTGGGCCTCGGCCACCGCAGGCATTCCAAGCAGTGGGCCTCACACCGACTCCGACAGATATTGAGGCCGCGATGCATACGCTTGGATTAAATCCTCCAGACCCGAATTGGTACATGGACACCGGCGCCACCTCTCACATGATGTCGGACCAAGGTACTCTCTCGTCTTATACCAATTTGAGCAAAAATCGTAGCATTATTATTGGTAATGACAATACTATTCTAGTTTGTGGTTACGGTAATACAACCGTGTCTCCCCCATATCCATATCTTGTCTTAAAAAATACCCTTCATGCCCCGAACTTAATTAAAATTTGGTGTTTGTCCGAAAATTCACCACTGATAATTGGATTTCTGTTAATTTTGATCCTTTTGAGTTTCTGTGAAGGATTTCAAAACGGGGATACCTCTCATGAGATACAATAGCAGGGGAGATCTTTATTCAATCACGCCCACCTTAAGTTTCTCGAGTCCAGCCATGCCATCAACATTTGCAGCTCTAGCTCCTTCCTTGTGACATGCACATTTGGGTCACCATGGGTAGTCTATTGTTTCTTCTTTGCATAAAAATAATTTTATTTCTTGTAAGGGTACGCATAGTACTCCAAGTTGTCATTCCTGTCCTTTAGAAAAACATGTTAGATTCCCATTTGTAGTCTCTATGTCTCGTACTTTGATGCCTTTTGATATTATTCATAGCGATTTATGAACTTCTCCCGTTCTCAGTTCTGTGGGCCATTGTTATTATGTTCTATTTTTGGATGATTATTCTAATTTTTTATGGACCTTTCCGTTAGCGAAAAAATCACAAGTTTTTTTCACATTCTTAAAATTTAGAGCATTCATCCGTACCCAATTCGAACGAGAAATCAAAAATATTCAATGTGATAATGACAAAGAATATGATAATGGGTTGTTTCGGGATTTTTGTGATACTCATGACATACATTTTTGTTTTGTTTGTCCTCATACGTCCTCACAAAATGGGAAAGCCGAATGAAAATTTTGTACCATTAATAATATTGTCCGCACTTTATTGGTCCATGCTTTCGTACCCCCCCTTCATTTTGGCATCATGCTCTACAAATGACTACTTATATCCTTAACATACTTCTTACCAATTGATTGACATATTCATCCCCTCTTAAAATTTTCTATAATAAGGATCATTCGTATTCACATCTTAGGTCTTTGGGTGCTTATGCTATCCATTATTTCCGTCAACTACAATTAACAAACTTACAAGCCCGTTCTACCGCTTGTGTGTTTTGGGTTATCCATCTAATCATCGTGGTTACAAATGTTTTGATTTATCGTCTAATAAAATCATAATTAGTCGGCATGTTATTTTTGATGAAACTCAATTTCCATTTGCTAAAGTAAGTAGTCCCGGTCCTAGTTCGTATAATTTTTTCGATGACGAAGTCTCCCCGTATATTATCCACCATTTATCGGACTCGTCCCGCACTCAAAATCCGCCATCAGGCCCACTGGACCTACTATTTCGTCGCTTTTACCCAGTGGGCCAGACACTCGGCCCAGTACCGATCTCGGTACTGTTCCAGTGGTCCAACCCACTGTCCCAGTCTCCGTTCCAACCCATGTTTCTGTCATTGGGCCAACATGCCCATTGCTTGCTGGCCGGTCCGTCACCAGCCCACCCACTGCCCAAAATCTACCCGCTTCCTCCTCGAGTCAAGGGACAGTTACTCGTAGTCAAAGGGGTATTTTTAAACCAAAACGACATTTTAATCTCAATTCTATTGTCTCTAAATCCCCTCTACCACGTAACACAGTGTTTGCCTTAAATGATCCGAATTGAAAATTGGCTATGAATGACGAATATAATGCTCTTATTGAAAATAAGACGTTGGAGTTGGTCCCCCGTCCTTCTGGTGTTAATATTATTCGATCTATGTGAATTTTTTAATCATAAAGATAATTCTGATGACTCTTTTGCGAGAGGCGTGGCCAGTGGGCCAGGATCGGGATCGGCTGGCCGGGTTTGGCGGGATCGGGTCGAGGCGGTATCAGAATTTTTTTTTGCACTTAATTTAAAAAATAAAATATATATAAAAAACTCAATAATTAAATAAAATAATGTAATAAAAGCATATCAAGGTTGTTTTTGTGCCTTTTATATTATTTAATAAACATATGATTTTTTTTGTAATACAATACAATTGTCAAAATTGTAACTTTGTGGTGTTGTTCAAAAGTTGCAAATTACATAGTAAAATTGTAATTAAAAAATTACATTTTGAAAAAAACATGTTCTAGTTTCTTGATAATTTCTTGTGGTTCTTCGGTTGGAATTGGTATTTGTTGGTCAAATTGCTCCACGTCGCTTGAGTCCTGCTACGGTTGGGGCTTGGATCATTTGTCGAGCAATTATCACATCTTGAGCTAGCTTTTGAAGTTGAGTTAGACAAGGTCCATTTTCTTATCATGGTATGAGAATCATGGCTAGACCATTCATGCCTTATCCCTTCTTATATTATCCACGCTTCAGATGTCCAGTCTTGGACGTGTGGGAGGCCGCATGGTTGGGGTGGGGATGGTCTTGGTCAATCCTCACCTCTTGAAGTAGCTTTTAGGGTTGAGTTAGCCCAGGTACTTTTTCTTATTAGTGTAAAGGTAAGTACTTAACATCTATTATTTTCTTTTTTTGGGTTCGAGCAGGGAGTTGCACTTGCTTTCAGTTTTGGTTATATGAAAGGCATAAATGGTTTTGAAAGTTGATAATTGTTTTATTCATGTTATTAGTTTCTGACGGAGTTCTTATCATCATTGATGGATGCTAAATTTGTCCTCATTTTCTATTCTAATCAATATTGTTTGATTGGTTTCAGATACTGCGGTGGACGCAATGGGAACTTTAGTAGCTTTACTTTCGATTATGCTGACTCTGGTTAGCCTTCAAGGGGTAACATGTCATGGAGAGCAGCCTCTTTCAAGGATTGCAATTCATGAGACTGTTCTTGCCCTTGACATTCATGCTTCTATTAAAGCCACTCCTTCAGTTCTTGGGGTCAATGTAAGCTCTTATAGCTTTTTTAGGAGGCACTGAATGTATACCACTCGGGGAAAACTAGTAGATGCCTTTAAGAAAGGAAACAAATTGAATTTCCTATGGTCTCTAATAGACAATGGCATTTGGTATAGCTTTGCAAAATGAGAAGATACAAAGTTTCTCCCATTCATTGTTTACATTTCCCTTCAAATTGCAGGGGCAAAACAAAGAATGGGTTGTTCTAGAGTATAGCGTTTCATATCCCTCAGCCGATGATTGGATTGGGGTATTTTCTCCAGGGAATTTCAGGTAGAATCATGCTGTTATCAATTTTTATTCAAACTATTGCATTGCCTTGATAAATGACACTGTTGTTAATACAAAGTGAATTTGATATTAAAAAGTTGGAGTGCATCCTTATACTTCTTTATGGTATTAACCAGTCTAATTTCCTACTTACCAATAGCTTTCATATTTTCCTCACAGGTTTTTACCTATCTCTTTTCGTTAGTATCTTATTACTAGAAGTTCGTAAATCCAATCTTTTTTCCCTAAATGAACAGTTACCTAAGCATTGAGTTAAAACTAAATTCCTAGTCCCCTTTGAGAATATAACTAGTGATGTTTTAATAAAATCATGTCAAGTATGGTGGCTTTAATTTGTTGTTCAACACATAACCATGACTATTTCTTTTGGTTAGTGCATCTAGCTGCTTCCCTGAAAATTCAAGAACGTTTCCACCATTTCTGTGTACAGCACCTATAAAGGTTGGTATTTTTTCTCAGTTCAATTAGATTCGGTTCCAGAAGTTTCTCTTGAGCGAAGGGATAAAAGAGTAACCATGATTGTCCCACTACTTGCATTTTTTACCGTGCAGTACCAATATGCCAATTACTCGAGCTCTCACTACAAAGACACGGGGAAAGGATCACTGAAGCTTCAATTGATTAACCAGAGATCAGACTTTTCTTTTGCCTTGTTTTCTGGTGGACTCTTCAGTGTATGTTCGTAGCTTTCTCATCCTTGTCAATTCTGTCCAGAATTTACATTTGTGCACTGAATGCAAGTTTATATATATGTCTTGCCATCACTACTATGTACTTCACCTCAAGAATATCTAACTTCCTTTTGTAGACAAGTTAAATAATTTCCTGATCCATTTTATCTTTGAATTCAATTTTGCAAAGCTCAAAGCTTTCAGGAATTCGGAACCTAATAGAGTAGTTTCTATCAAAGTACAATTGTTTTGTGGTTTTGTTCATTGTATATATCTCTCCAATTTTACATAATGTTGATTTCATCTGTCTGTATGTGAATGTAGATTAGCTTCTATTTCCTCTTCCATTATTCAGGCTTTTGCTTTGTTTTGATTTAACATATCCAGTAAGCGACTTTGTAATAATCTCATTTTACCTTAATTTATCTCCTTATCCAACAGCCAAAGCTAGTGGCAGTATCAAAAATAGTTGCCTTTGCAAATCCAAATGCACCAGTATACCCACGTTTAGCACAAGGAAAGACATGGAATGAAGTAAGTGTCTATTTTCCCTGCGAACAGAGGTCAAAATAAGCTTTAGCATGTTATCTTATGCAGTATTAATGCGTTGTTAATTGAATAAGAAATTTGCTGTTGTGGACTAGGATGTAGTTACACAAATAAGTTGAGGAAATAACCTTCTTTGAACTTTCAGATGACTGTGACATGGACAAGTGGATATGGAATCAACGAAGCAGAGCCTTTCGTGGAATGGGGTCCGAAGGGAGGACAACAGCGGCGTACTCCGGCAGGGACATTGACATTTGACCGCAACAGCATGTGTGGTGCGTTGAACTCTTTTACATTTGAGTATAATTTTGGTTAAGGAGTAGAACTGGGTTAATTCATGACTAACTGCTTAATGGAGAATTGGATAGATCCAACTGATAAGTTATAAGAGCATTAGCATGAAAGAGAATCATAAGGTAAAACATAGGTATGATGAACGTATATTCAAATTCCACACTGTAAATCACCTTCTATGTTATTATACAGAAAATATTCTAGAACAATGTACGTGTAACATAAGATCTTGCCCCACGAGAATCAGTCGTTTTGATAATGATACTTTTGGATTAGTTGACAATGTCGTATTCTAACTATAGACTTCTTTTGGTACTTACACCTAGGAAGCTTAACAAAATTTGGAAAGTATTTCAGGGTATAAAACATGTTACCTAATTGTGTCAAATGTTATGGTGGATCAACTATGGTTTTTCTCATATATGATGCCACTTTCAGGTGCACTGGCACGAACTGTTGGATGGCGTGGCCCTGGATTCATCCACACTAGTTTTCTAAAAGAATTGTGGCCGAACAAACTGTATGTTTTTTAACCTGTGTGTGAGGACTGTGTACAGATTTGGCATACATGTCTTCATTCTTCCATAGGAACATTGAGAATTGTTTTGGGAATGTGTACTTCCATTACAGAAGCTTTGGTTTTCACTTAACATTCCTAAACTCAATGTCAAGATGTGGTACTTCTAAAACGACAATTAACTTCATCATATTTATAGACGAGTTCAACCTATAACCTTTTATAGAATTGTGGAATCTTGTGTTTCATTTTAGTAGGTGAAACTCTGGATTATGCTGCGTCTTGGTCTTTGCAGGTATACCCACAAGCTCGGTCATAGATTCTTAAATGACACGTATATCTGGAATCAGATGTATCAATTTAAATCATCTCCTTATCCTGGTCAAAACTTTATACAACATATTGTCATTTTTGGAGACATGGGAAAGGTTTGTAATCTCTTCAGATTCAAGTAGATTGCTAGAACCTTTATCTTCAACTTTATCCTGATAGTGTTGATTTATCATTTATCTGGAAAGCTTACCATATCCTTTCATTACTGATTTGCATTCCTTGGTTATGCATTATCATTATTTTTCTTTCTTTTTGTGCTGCTGCATATTATTTGATTACTAATTGTGAATCTTTTGTTATCTTTCCATATGGATTGTCAAGTTTATGGGGGAGGAGAGCCAGGAAAAGCTTTTATCAATAGCAGAGTAGCATAAGAAGGCAAATAGTAATTTATTTTGAGAACAAGCACCTTCCAGAGGAAGGTGAGAGAACGAGGGGAAAGGAAAATGACAATGTGTTGCACTGGTCAATTGGTTTGGCAGTTATAGAGTGGACATGTTTGGTGCAAATCCATATTTGATCCAACTGGATTTTTACGCCTCAAGGTGGATAGATCAACTAGTTGGGGCTGATAAATGTTGTTGTAGTCGGTTGTATTGGCACTACTTAAATGCACGAGTGTGTCAAAGAACAAAGAATTGTGATCATTTTATGTCTGCATGTAGCTCAAACAGAATTTGGAGGGTCCTAGCTACGCGTTCAATTCAAAATCCGGAAAGCTGCAGGGATGACAAAACGGACGCGTTTCCTGTGTTGCATTGATAAAAAGAACCTAAGAGAGGAGCGTCTTCTCTTATATACAATCTAACCAAGATTTTCTTTGTACTTTAAATATTTTACTTGTCGGTATAGTTAGCATGATCTGCAGATATTGAATATGCAACAGTTTTCCACGACAGAATAACACCACCCCCCTCCCCCGCGGTCTTTTTTCTTTTGATATCTCTGGACTGATTAAAATTTACTTGGGAAAATCATAGAATTTAATAGCCATGGATAAGCATTCTGAAACTATTTTGATCAGGTTGATCTTGTAATGATCTGCTTCATCTTTCCAAACTGCAGGATGAAGCTGATGGCTCCAATGAATATAATCAATTTCAACCTGGCGCCCTTAACACTACCAATCAGCTTATTAATGATTTTGAGAACATTGACATAGTATTCCACATTGGTGATATCTGTTATGCCAACGGCTACATTTCACAGTGGGATCAGTTTACTTCTCAGATTGAGCCAATTGCTTCAACTATACCTTATATGCTTGCTAGGTATGCCGCAGTTCTACGGAGAACCTTGTCGAACACTTAAGAATTTTCTGCTTGCTTTGGGTAATTCTTAATTTCTTTCTGCAGTGGTAACCATGAGCGTGACTGGCCTGTTACGGGGTCATTTTATGGGAATCTGGATTCAGGTGGAGAATGTGGAGTTTTAGTTCAGAATATGTTTTATGTTCCCACAGAAAACAGGGATAAGTTCTGGTATGGTGATTTTACCTATCTGATTATTTCACTTCTATTGGTTCTTTTTCCAAATTTCATGACATATAATCATCACTCAACTATGAACCTCACTGTATCTGTGACTGCCAATCATTCTTCTATTTGTGGAATATAATCTTTTGAAGAATGTCATTTCTTCTGTCCCTCCACTAGTTATCCTTTTGTGTCCGACAGTTCTTTGAGATACTAGTTCCAATATTACTGTTTTCTTCTCTCAGGTATTCTACCGACTATGGTATGTTCCGTTTCTGCATAGCTGATACAGAACACGATTGGAGGGAGGGAACCGAGCAATATAACTTCATTGAACACTGTCTGGCATCTGTAGACAGACAAAAACAACCGTGGCTGATCTTTCTTGCTCATCGGGTACTGGGCTATTCTTCAGATTCTTCTTATGCTGATCAAGGATCTTTTGCAGAACCTATGGGTAGGGAAAGCCTTCAAAAACTCTGGCAGAAGTATAAAGTTGATATAGCCATATTCGGCCATGTTCATAACTACGAAAGGACATGTCCCATCTATCAGGTATATTTGGAACTTCTGAATCTGATCTTCTATCATTCATTGTAAAAGGAAAAGCAAATTTTAGGATGTTATTTTGCCTGCCATTTGACATTTAGTGACCATATGGTATAGCGTTTACATTATTTCTTAGATGAAATAGTTCCACATTCTTTTATTTGACTGATGCAAAGATAAGTAGATAACACTTTCTTGTTACTGCCAGAATATTTGTACAAACAACGAGAAGCACTTTTATAAGGGCGCCTTGAATGGAACTATACATGTTGCTGCTGGAGGAGCTGGAGCAAGCCTTTCAGATTTTACCCCCATCCAAACTAAATGGAGTATCTTCAGGGATTATGACCATGGATTTGTGAAGTTGACAGCATTTGATCATTCAAATCTGTTGTTTGAGTCCAAAAAGAGCAGAGATGGTAAAGTCTACGACTCGTTCAGGATATCTCGAGACTATAGAGACATACTGGCGTGCACTAGTCGACAGCTGCCCGAGCATGACCCTTGCATCTTGATCAATTTAGGAAATGCATGATTCAGCTCAGGTCTGGCATGCTATACAATCCAATATATGTGTATTCTTCAAATTTACAACCTTCAAAAGTAAAAAAGGGTCAAGACTTATATTTCTGGAAACCATCTGGCTTATGTTCATCATTTTCCTGATGCCTTAATGTTTGAATTACACGACGAGTCGACGACAGTGTCATAAATTTCAGAACTCAAGAGTATGACTGTGAACTTCAGGCATCTGCAGGATTTACTCAAATCTCAAATTCTGGTATATGTCAAAGCATTCCACATCAACAACCTTATGGAATTTTATCTGGTGAATTATACTTCTGAATAAATTCAGAGAAATGTTCATGGTTCACACCTCACTCTCAATTCGTAGTATTGTCTTTCTGGGGTTCAGATGATATTCTAACACTTCTCCTGATCAGGAAATGAAAAATAAGTAAGAATTGTGGAATCAACTTTTTCGTTTGTTTGCTTTTTCTATGGCAAATGTGAATAGTCAACGATAACAGAAAGCTGTTACTAAAAGTCAGAAAAATAGCTTAGATTTAGTCATCTAAAAGTCTATTTCACCTTCAAACTTCTGAAAGAGGTAACTTCTGTCGGAGAAAAAAAGCACGTCACATTCTAATGCATAGCAAACACACGGCCACTGACCACAAGCTTACATGTAGTTTTGCCTCATCTGCGACCAGTAAGGGTCAATTCAATAAACATGGCCATTGAAAGAACCTCAGCAGAAATACGGCTTTCTTTCTCAGTTAACATTAACAACTCTATGTAGATCTAGAGCAAGACTTTGCATTTCTCTATAACAAGTCTGTACAGCATTAGCTCATGGACTGTTGGAGCCTTAAATGTGCTTCTATTCAGTAAATATAATTTCCCCTGTAATCCACCATTATTTACTGCAACTAGAGACCACAAATGCGACTTAATAACTATAGAGTCAATAAACCCTGGAACGACACTAAAGTAAGAAGTGACATATCCACAGGCCACAACCACTATCAAAATTCTAAGAATTGAAACAGACTAGTCTTTTCATCCATTTACAGTGTGTACAAATCCTTGTAAAACCTGTGGTTCTGAACACTACAAACAACGAGTAATATGACTGAACCCTAAACATACACCGCGAAAAAAGAAAAAAAAAGTGGAGCACTTAAGCACTGGGGACTATTGAAGAGAGCAGCCACATACAGTCCACCTCCAAAGCTCAGGAGAAC
Organism: Anisodus acutangulus; assembly: GCA_029783415.1. Classification (NCBI taxonomy): domain Eukaryota; kingdom Viridiplantae; phylum Streptophyta; class Magnoliopsida; order Solanales; family Solanaceae; genus Anisodus; species Anisodus acutangulus. The sequence continues at coordinate 22,704,529 of CM056497.1, read as the reverse complement.
TAACAGCCTTGAGGAAGCTTCATCCTTAGTGTAATAACCTTCAGAACATCTTCCTGAATATTTAGACCTGATCAATGGGTTCTGTCCTGTCCTGCACAGCAAGCCGCTCTGAAACATCAGCAAGTGATTTTAGGTTGCATTTGATTAATGCTTCAATAAAGTAACACGTCTCGTCTTTGGTGTTTCCTTCGGGCACGTCCACCACAAATGATTCAATCACTAGTGTCCCAGGTCTTCCATCAATCACCTCTGGGTGGACAGAAATGATTGATGAGTAATTCTGGAAAAGAAAAAACAGAAAAGAAGAGATAAGGGCAAAATACAGTGCACAATATTTAATTGAATGTAATTACACTTGCCTTTACAGGACATGACATCCCATTCATAGAGCATTCAATTTTCAATGTTCCACATTCCAATTCCTTAACCCAATCCAACTCACAAGTTCAGACACCTACACTGTGCTATATAATGTATCATCCTCCCTTTATTACCAATAAGATTGCAATTTAAATTGATTCTTTCTCGGCCTTCTGCTAGACCTTCCGACAAAGCTTGTCATACTTTTAAAAGCACATGCTCGGCTCTCTGTTAAGAATAACCACGAGCTAAATAACTCACTTGGTGCTGTATTGATCATCAGTTTCATAATGCACTATCATCAATTGGAGTGTTGCTTTAGTTCAGAAGATTTTCACAACAAACAACCTGATTATATCTACAGTGTTTTTTTAAAAATGGTCAATGTTTGTTATTTTTGGTGTGTATAACAACAAACCTTAATCGTTTTTGCCAAATCAGAGAACCAATAGTTGGCTCTACGAAATGATTTGCATCAGGAAGATACACACTTATATATCCCTCAAATGCCTAACAACTGATCTATTGTCTCCAGTTCTCAACACACAAGTCAAAGGGGACATTAAAGGTATAACGTAACTCAGAGAAAGTGCCTTCACTATGATCACAGCACTAAAGCTTAATTCCGAAAAGCATCAATCTAAAAGAGAACACATTAATCTTTCAAATGAGAAACATGCTTAAATTTTTGCCTAGAAAACACAAACTGCAAACCTACTTTTTTGTTGACAAGTTGTAGGCTATTTAGAGGAAGAGGATTAGTAGGCATTGCAGACTACTAATCCTCTATACACACATATGACTAAGTACTTTAAAAATAGAACTGTAAATTAGAAATCATAAGTATACAAAGTGATTCAAGTAAGAAGCTTATTTTGGTACTCTAACTAGTTTGGAGGCAATCTTCTACCATAGAAATGGTCATCTACTGAGAAAGAAACCCATTTTCAAGTGTACTTAATAACAACAAAATCTCTAAGTTGATAAAAGTCAGAAAAAATAATGGGGAAAATAAATAAAAATAAGAGAGAATTGTTTAATACCCTAAGTCTGTGATCCCCACCAACAATCCTGACACTTAAGATGTGCTCATCATCATCAAGAAGCTCCAATCTCTCAGTACTCGTTGTTGCAGGGAGGCCCGACTTGACATCAACTTCCCTAAGACTACCAATCTCAAGATCTCCTTGCACGATGCACCTGCTGATAAAGGGCTTGTACTTTTGTGGCTGATCAAACCGCCTAACCAATGACCAAACCTGATAAAAAGAGGAAGACCCAACAATCATTAGGACTGGCTGAACACAAATTATAAAATGCAAGTTTCATTTATGTTACCAGAGAACTTCACTCAAAGTAAAAAGCATAAGGCAATCAACTTCGAGAATAACTGCAAATAAGTCATTTGCTCCTTTTGCATAATCAATGAACATATCAATTGCTCATGCATTTAGCCTTTTGTCTTTGTTCACTATAAGCACTTGCATTAGGTAGTTCGTCAAGTGATCATTTGGTTCACAACCAAGTTACGCAAGAATCATAATACAGGGTTTGCTATGCGAAAATGATAATCCATAAATTATTTTACCACAAGACAACAATATAATACATACTCCCTCTGTCACCATTTAATTGTCTAACTTTTCTTTTTTGGTCTACTTCAAAAAGAGTGCCTCTTCCCCTATATTTCGCAAGTTTTCCAATTCCAACATTCTACCCGGCAAGTTTAATACCACAAATTTAAAGGACTACACACGTGTGTATTTTAAGACCACCAGATTCAAAAGTCTCCCATCATTTAAGACACTTAAATTGAGACGGAGGAAGTAATTAATTAAGCAGAGATTGCGATGCCAAAATCAAAGATAGCTAATCCTTGTAATGCTCATTTATGTATTCTTTACCTTATACAAAACATCACATTACTAATGAAGAGCTTTATGGCAGGATATTTACTTATACAACTAACCAAACGAGTAGTATAAGAGTCACTTTCAAGACCAGATAAACCAAACAGCTAAAAAATACTGAAACTCAAAGAAGATAACAACACTCTTTGCTTAACCTAAAACAAGAAACAATTCAAATTTTCTAGGTTTCATCTTCTATACAAATTTGTTACTGTTCCTTTTCCTTGTTGATCTGTTTTGTTTTTGCTTTATTCTGAGCCGAGAGTCTATCGAAACAGCCTCTCTACCTCCCAAGGTAGGGATAAGATCTGCTTATACTCTACCCTCCCCACACCCCACTTGTGAGACAACACTGTGTATGTTGTTGTTGTATCTTATATACAAATTTGACCAATATCAAAGCCTACTGACATCTTATTTTCTTAGAAAAACGAAAAAAAACGCAACACATCAATACAAACACTAGGAAACCGGTCAAGATATCCACAGATTTTTTTTTACCTCATTCAAGTGTATTAGTCAAATATCACAATCTTTGTAATTTTAAATCAATATGTATTTGTCAAATAGGCTGAATAGTCAAAATAAACACTTACAATTATACCGATTTGTGTTGTATACTATTTCTCGATACCGTACGAACAGTCAAATAAATACTTTATTATGCCGATTTATATCATCGCAAATATAACAAAACTGATGTTTTAGCTTCAAGATATTCAAATAAATCAATCGATCTCGAACATTCACAACTCCACATAAGTAAGTACATATATATAAGAAATTAATTAAGGAGAATGAGTAAGGACGAACAAGATGAACAGGTGCTCGAATGTGCTTGACTAGAAACGAACTGCATTGATTTTCCGTAGGCTCATGAACATGATGCTTCCGTATATACTCTTTCTCAACTCCGTTAAATCCATTCACGTCCATCGTTAACATTAACGGCGTTTGTTTGTTTGTTTGTTTTTCTCTTGCCGGTAACCGGAGAAGCAAAGATATTTTGTTGTCTTTAACGCGTTATTGAACTGGCAAGTGGTGGACGAGTTGGACTGGGTGTGTGTATGTAATTTACAAATGGATCTCCATTATCGATTTATTTAATTATTATCTCTCTGGAATATTAAAACATTTTCGGCGTCTTCGTGTTTTTACATTTTTACCCTCGAAGTTTTCCGTATTTGGCCAAAGAGCCACTATTTTGGTCCATTTCTGTACTGCAGTCCCGAAATTACCCCTTAATGCGTTCTTTATTTACGAAATATATAACAACAAAATAACTACTACTTTAGTCTTGATTATTTTACTAAAATATTTTCGTCTTTTTCCTTTTTAGCCCTTCATATTGTTTGTATTTGCCCGATGAGCTACTGTTTTCGTCCATTTCGGGAGCTGAAACGTTTTAGCTCCCTGCTATTGGAATCTATGGGTGGCCAGTGGGCCGAGATCGATTCTGTCGGGTCGGGACAGGCGGGATTCGCCGCCATCCTGTACCATTTTTGATCCCGTCGGGGTTGGATTGGGTCGTTTTTTTTTCCACTTAATTTAAAAAATAACATATATATAAAAAACTCAAAAATTAAACAAGCTAGTGTAATAAAAATATTTCAATGCTGTGTTTGTGTCTCTTATATTTTTTAATAGACATATGATTTTTTTGTAATACAAATACAATTGTCAAAATTGCAACTTTGTGGTGTTGTTCAAAAGTTGCAAATTACGTAGTAAAATTGCAATTAAAAAAATTACATTTTGAAAAAAAATTGTTCTAGTTTCTTGATAATTTTTTGTGGTTCTTCGGTTGGAATTGATATTTGTTGGTCAAATTGCTCCACGTCGCTTCCACCACCTTCGGATAAGATTTCGTTGTAGTTTTCGTCTTCTTCTTCGTTGATCTCCGGTTGACCGCACCTTCTCCGTTCCGCTCGTATCCAATCTCTGAATAATACTACAATCTCCAAGCTGTCTCCGGCTAATGAGTGTATATGCTCTCCTAATTGATATCTGCTGGCAGAAAAAGCACTTTCAGACGCCGTTGATGACGCTTGAATGTTAAAAACATCTCGGGTCATCATTGAAAATGTCGGAAATGTCTTCTCATTCCCCCTCCAGTATTTCAACAAGTCTTCATGTCCTTCTTCATTGAGAACTGCTTGGTACGGTACAGAACCTTACAAAACAAAAATATCAAACTCGCTAATTTGGTTAGTAGCGGTACGACCACACATTCTATTTCTGAGGCTTTCAATACTAGCCGCAGAAACAACATATCTTCTGTGAGGTTGTGTTGAAGAAGAAGATGGTATGTAAGCCGATAGGTTGCTAGCACTTTCTTGTTGGTAAAACCTATATACTTTTTTGCACTCGTCTTCTACGCTAGACAACACTTCTTCTTTAATTTGTTCAATAGGTGGTGGGTGATTTAGATTTTTGGGACTTGGAGGTGGTAGTACTTCTGTACAATCGTAAATAGTTTCAATAAGTGATTTAGTATCGTCTATTTTAATAGTTGGATTTAATACATCACTAATAATATAAATAGTTGAATAGGAATAAAATATTTTTTTAATAGCTGCCTTATAAGCTGATTTTTTCATATATTCACTAAGTAATAAAAATATTAGAGCTATTTAAAACAACATAGTTAAAATAGTAGGATAATATATACCGAAAAATTCTTTTGTTGCTTGAAAAAATTTCTCTAAAAATACAATAAGTTCAGAAATTTTTTCCCAATCGCTATCTACAACCATATCAACTGGATTTTGATTATGAGAGTTAAAAAATAAAGTTATAGGTTTTCTATAGTCATAAGCAACAAGTAGTTGCTCGTATAAAGAATTCCACCTAGTGGGTACTTCTTCTGAATTTTTCTATAAGGTAGTTGGCAATCGTGACAAGTTTTTATATTTTTTTCTTCGTTGTATTCTATTATTTTTAAAAATAAATTTTATAGCAAATTGTATTTTACTAAGAATGTCTTCAAAAAGTGATAGATCATCCTTTACAATTAAGTTATATATATGACACACACATTTTATATGAAAATGATCTGAAAAAGATGGAGTTAAACTATTTTTCAAAATTGTAATAGCGTAATTGTTAGAAGAAGCGTTATCTAATGTAATAGTCATAATTTTATCAGTTATTCCGTAATAATCGCACTTGATAAATATTTTTTGCAATAAAAGTATCAGTGTGCATATCATCTATATATCTATACGCTAAGATACGTTTTTGCATAGACCATTTATAATCTATCCAATGACAGGTTACCGTTAAATAATCATGACCGTTAGTACTACGACATATATCAGAAGTGATAGCCACTTTGCCATTAAAATGATATAATGAATAACGTAAATATTGTTGATATTCATGTGCGAATTTAAATACATCTCTCTTAACAGTTGATCTATGAAAATCGTTAAAAGCAGGATTATACATATCTCTAATGTAATGAATAAAACCGGGAGATGAAGAAAATGAAAAAGGCAAACCCTCCACAACAACTAATTTTGATATTGCTACCCTATCTCTATGTTTATCGTATTTAGGGCCTGCAATTTCCCCCGTCATAGGGTTAATTTGACCATGTACTTGTTCCGGAACAGTATGTGAACCTTGTCCCGAGGGAGCGAACGTTTGCGCACCCAATTTTGAAGCCTCGTATTGGGCATACCTAGCTGGATAAGACCTTGATATGTGTCTCATTAAACCCCCCGTCCCACCTTGACCTTTTTCAATTTTAAATTTTAAAACATCTTTACAAATTTTACATCTAGCTACTTGATTCTCTACGTCCTTATCAAAAAATGTCAATGCATATGATTTTAATGTTCGTTTTGATGAACCTCGTCTCATACTAGGGGCAATAAGAGTCATTTCAATTGAAGGTGCACTAGTGGGTGTGTTGTTATCTACATTAGTGAGTGTATCATCTAGATCATCGTCTAAATTAAAGTCTTCTTGAGTTTTAGAAAATAGCTCCTCGTCTAAATCTAATGGTATTGTAGGAAAATGTTCAGTATCAACAAAATCATCATGTGTAAGAATAAGATTCTGTCTAGAAATAGGACCCTTGCCCTTGTTGCCCCTACTAGAAGAAGCATGACCCCTACCCGTAAGCATACGTTTAAATCCTTCCATTAAAAATTTATAATTATACTAATAAATAATTAAAGTAAATAAAATTAAGTGCGCTAAATAAAATAAACAAACAATAATAATTTAATGAATGAACGAATGTACCAAACGCCGACGTAACGTCGACGTGTAATCGAGAGGTTGAAAATTAAAATTTTGCTCGATGGAAGATCCTCAAGCTAGTTGTCAACTTCACTCTCAAATGAATAAATAAAATTGAATATTTAGTAGACAATGTAGACTTGTAGAGAGATAGGTTGAGAAATTAGAGAGATTGTAGGAATATTTGTGAGAAAGATGAAGAGAAAATGAGATATTTATAGTTGAAAAAATTGGGTTAAAATGTAAATATAATAACTTATGGGTTAAAAATAAATATTAAGGGGGTAGGGGGAGGGGGAGGCCAAAAATGGCCGTCGCACAATGGCCAAAATGTAAAATGGCCTTTGGTGCAACGATTATTTTTGCAAAAGGCGGGTTTTGGGCAGGATTGGGGCGGGACCGGGATAGGGTCGGGACTGGCGTACTTGGGGCGGGCCGGGCCGGGACGAGACCATGTCCCGATACCGATAATTTTTTTTAAAACAATAGTCGGGTTCAAGGTGGGACCGGAGCCGGATCGGGCCGACCCGGTCCACTTGCCAACCTTATTGGAATCTCTGTCATGTAACAACAAAATACTACTAACTGTTTTTGTCTTTATTGTATGAAGCACAAATTTTCCTTATATACTTTTTGCTTGTTCATTTTTATTATATATCTTTGATTACTTTTATTATATATCTTTTTGGTACATTTATTATTGATTTTTTTTTTACATAGGAACAGGAGAAATGGAAATGAAAAGGGAATTACAACGATGAATTCGAATCCTATCAACAAAGTGAAACTTTATAGTTAACCAATTGAGCTATTAGATTCATTTATTGATGGAATTACTATTACTACTAAATGTTTTTTGTCGTCCTCCATTCTTATTGTATCATCTTTCTGAAAATGAAGACTAATTTCATATTTGTCGAGATTTATTAATTTATCAATAGATCAAATAGCTAAATAAACACTTATAATTATATCGATTTGTGCTCTCACTCTTTTACTCTACAAAAATTTAATCAAACATCTCTACTTGATTAAAATAGATTATTTAAATGATATGATTGAACTAGAAATAATATATATGTAGGGGTGTTCAAATGAGATTGAGAAACCGATCCGAAAAATGACTCGGTTTGATTTGATTTGGTTTTAAATTTTAAGAAATTGATAACATTTGATTTGGTGTTAAAAAAAAATGAACCAAATCAGTAAATATATACATATTTAAAATATTATACATATCTATGTTATTCATAATTTTTGGCCATTTCGAGTCTAATACAAATTTAAATAATTAGAAAGAAAACTATGCCCGTTCCCCTAGCTCATTTAAGTTTAAGGAGAAAAAAAATCATTCATTTAATTTTTCTGAATTCCTAATTTTTTCCTCCAAATTTTAAACCCTTTACTCTTGTTACTGAAGCCTGAAGATAAAAAAAACTCATTCATCCGCCTCATTTACTCTCGCACAATCAACAATTAAATTTTAATTTTTAAAGTTTCAGTCAAATCTAGAAGGCCTTAATCACACTAATTTTTTCTTTGGTTATTTTTTGTATGTCCCCACTCTTTGATTTTGTGTAATTATTTGTGTCTTTGGAGTTTTACTTAAATGAATTGCTTCTCTAGTCTTTATTTCATCTTGTATGTGTTTTTTAAATTTTTTTATCTATATATTTTAGATTTTCTCCACTGATGGGAATCACTAAAGGTAGATGTTATGTTTCTGCAATTTCTATACTCAAAGTCATATGCCTATACCTGAATAAAGTTAATGAATTAATTAAGAAAATTCTTGGATTCGAATGGATCATGGACAAAGCCGTAACAATGTATTTTGTTACCCTGTGATTCAAAGATTTTGCATATTTTGCATTAGCTAGAACTGAATGCGGAAAGTATGGAAAAACATAAAACTATCCACCAATGAAGAATGGTTGACGAAGTATAAAAAATACTTATCAATTTCGGGACGGATCTCTTCCTCACCTGATAACCCTAAAGAGGGAAGAACATCGGTGGTATTTTCACTATTATTTCTAATATTACGATTATTGCGGAATTTAAAGTAGTTATATTCAAGGTAATAACAAACAAGTATTATAAACACAAGTACTATAACCATTTTTAATTTAAATCAATCTATAATCTCTTCCATATTCTTAATATCATAATCATAGAAATTCTACTTAACAAAACCATAATCATAGAAATTAACTTATTGAATACATAATTAAAACATACAAGTAAAGAAACCATACCTTTTACAGTAATCTTTGGATCACCGGAAATATCAACTTCACCCTGGCAACCTCCCCCTTTGCTTCTCCGCGTTACGTGTACTATGACCTAGGTGCTTAGGAGGTCTCTACAGTTCTTTCCAAGAATTCCAGCAAGAGTCAAGGTTCCTGAACTAATATGCATTTAATTATATATTCTTCAAAGTTTATTTCTTGTTCTTATGATTTCTTTGAAGTAGATCTTCTTAGATTACGATATTACTCTGTTAGGATTATAGACTGATAAGAGGTTTTAGCTAGACATAATTTTGATTAATAGAAAGCTATTAGATTTCTGATATTTGAGAGAAAGAAAATATTTCTTGAGAGAGTATTTTTAGAGAGAGAGAGAGTATATCAAAGATCGAATTTGTATTTCGGAAAGACTTGTCTCAAACTGATACAATGAGGCTCTTTATATAGATAACCTCGAGGTGCTACAGTGTTATGACCTTTACTGTGCGACCTTTACTGTAGCGGTACAGTATTCGGCGGCTTTACTATTTTTGCTACTATTCATGTTACGGTACAAGCTAAATTATTACATTTGTAAAGAAAAACTTCCTTTTGCTGACATCTGTTGATTTTTTTCTCTTGTCTTCTTGCTATTATTCCCTTTTCAAAGGCTGATATGTTCGGCATCTTTCTTCTGCTTCGTTGCTGTCACATTCATTATCTCTTCTTTTTCAAAGCTGATATGTTTGGCATCTTTTGTTTTGTTGCTGTCTTTTTCATTGTCTTCTTGTCTCTTTCTTGCTGTTATGCTAATATCATTGGGCTTATGTGATAAATCACATTGGGCCAAATTGTTATGCTATTATGCTGATATATTAGGCATCACGTAGTTGAACTACATGATCCTTGATGGACTTATATGATGGGTTTTGTTGTAGTAAAACTACATTATTTCCCACCAGGCTATTATGCTATTAAGAGAACGGATCATTGGATCCTTCTTCTTTTATGCTCATAACTTGTTTCATACTCATATCTCGTAGAGTTATTGTCTTCCTTTTTTGCTTGGTTATAGTTTGATATTGTTCCACAATTTTTCTAGCATGTTTATGTTTTAAATTTATTATTCTGTTCATTATATTGGTGAGTTCTACTGTGTCCTGGATTATTATATCGTGATTGTAATATATAGTAACTAGTTCCTCTACTTCTCCTCCTTTGGTAGTCCCAATAATGCTTACCTTTCCTGCTTTGATCATATCTTCTAGCCTTCCTGCTAGGGTTGTTAGTCCAATGGCTCTTTTGTTGCTTAGCCATTCCTGAAACTGATTGATCTTGCATGGCATTTCTTTTTTGGAATCGGTGTTATCTCCAGTAATGCTAGTATTCCTTCCTGATTTGAACAGTTGACATAACACAATGGTTTTTTCTGTTAAGTCTGTAGAAGCATCAAATATTTGGATTCCATATATTCCCGGTCTGAATGTTTCTCTCATAGATTGGACTGATTGGTATATGGTATTTGGTAATTTTGATATGTTGTTGAGGGTGTCATCTACCATGATTTTGTCTAGAAATCCATATTTAAAAAGTTTATAGGCAACATTTGGGTCTGTTTTCTCAAGACATAAATATCTTGGATATTTACTGAATCTTGAGGCTCGTAATATGTCGGGGTTGGATTTATAGGTGTAATACTTGTTAATGGCTTCATAAGTGGTAATGATTTCTGATGAAAATGTTAATTTTTCAGCCATGGATAGTATTTGTGTTGTTGGTTTTGGGATGTCGGTATTTGGGATGTAGATAGTAGGTGTGCTAGTTTTGAGCTGAGAGTAGGAAAGCTTGTAGTCTCCATGGTGTCTCTTGGATAGCTTCTTAGGTTTTTGTAGGTTTGGTAGTCTGACAGACATTACTTCAGTTGACAAATAAGGTTGTTATTCTGTTTGAGCATTCCTTCTAATTCTTGTATTTTTGTTGCCATAACTTGGTTGCTGCTGATAACTTCGTTTATGATATTGCTGATATAGTCGTCGAAGCTGTCACTGTTAACTGATATCTTGATATCTGCTTAAAAAATCAGCTAGAAGATTCTTATTTCCAGATATATTTTTCACAGTAAAATCATAACAATAAAAGAATGATTGTCATTTCCTTCGTTTATTTAATTCAGGTAATGGATCTATTTTATTGGTGATAAATGCTCTTACCTGTGTGTTGTCAGTTCTAACAACGAATTTTACTGGTAGTAAATGATAATGAAATCGTTTTATTTCAAATTTTACGGCTAATAATTCTTTTTCATTGATATGATAATTCTTTTCATTAGGCTTCCAAGTTCCTCCTCCATATCCGCATATTAATGGTTTTTATTTGTCTATATCATCTTTGTCATAAGCTATGAGGACTGCTCCCCAACCTATGTCACTGGCATCTGTAAATAGTTCTAATTGGTCTTTATCAGTTGGTATTATATGTTTTGGTAAATCTGTTACTCTTTCTTTAATATCTTTTATTGCTTTATCCTGTTCCTCTGTCCATTCAAATGCTTTATTTTTTCCCTTGATCAAATCTTGTAATGATTTTCTTAGAGCTGGTAAGTCTTTTATATGATCTGAGACATAGTTTACTATCCCTAGGAACTGTTGTACTTCCTTTTTATTTTCTAGTTTATCTTTAAAATTTTTAATTCTTGTTACTATGTGATCTTGTAGTTGGAATCCATCCTTATCTATTATATATCCTAAATATTCTATATTATCTTTAAAAATTTCAGATTTCTTTTCAGATAACAAGATTCCATGTTGTTTTATGTTTTTTATAAATTCTTCTAGGTGTTTAATATGATCTCCTAGATTATCACTGTATATTAATATATCATCGACATATACTATACAATATTCTGTTAATTTTTAAACACTTGATCCATTCTTCTTTGAAATATTTGGGGTGCATTTCTTAATCCAAAGGGTAATACATTCCACTCATAATGTCCTTGAGGGGTACTAAAAACTGTTAAAGGTTTTGATTCTTTGGTTAATTTTATTTGCCAAAATCCACTCTTACAATCAAACTTGCTAAACCATTTGTTATTTCCTAATCTATTAATAAGGTTTCTTTTTTATGGTAAAAAGTATCCATCAAATATTGTCTTTTTATTTAGTTCTCTATAGTCTACGACCATTCTAGCCTTGCCTCTTTTTTGTTCACTATGTTTTCTTACTAGGAAAGCTGGACTGCTATGTGAACTTTTACTTTCTTGTATTATTCTTAGATCTAGTAGTTCCTTTAGATATGTCTCGAATTCTTTTTGATCTGTTGGGCTGTATCTAATAGGTTTACATCTGATAATGTCATTAGGAGTTATTAATTTTATCTCAGAATAGATCTTTTCTTTTTCCCATAATTGTATTGGATCTTCTCCAAAATTTACTTTTAACATTCCAAGGTACTTTTCTTTTAATAGTTGCAAATTGTTATTTCTATTTATCCTATTACATAATTTTAATGTTTGTACTGGTAGTATTCTTTTTAATATAATCCACCTGTTACAATGTGTTTGCAAGCTTAAGGTGTTATTATTTATAACTTGGGTTTTAAAGTAATCTAAAAAGTTATTTCCTAATAATACATGTTGGCTCATATTATTATCTTGGTATATTATTGGTAGTCTAAATATTATTTTATTTAACACTATCCTTACGTTTTCTGCTATTGTATCTAATTCTTTGGTTTGTTCATTAAATCCTGTTACTCGTATTCTGTATGTCCTAGATCTTTTCCACTTATGTGATTCTAATATTTCTTTTCGTGCTAGGCACATGACTGCTCCGCTATCGATAAAGATTTTTTATTTTATATTTTATTGGGTTTGTATTCTACTTGAGCTTCTATGTAGATTGCTACCATTTGTTCTGAATTATTTTCACTATCTGAATAGGTGTCTTCTGAGTAGGTATTTCTATAACTAATCTTCCCTGAGCCATCTTTCTCCTAGAAATTCTCTTTTTAATACCATATCGAATAACATTAGTATTCCCTTCCAATCTTTAACATGATGAAATATTTCTCCTTTCATTTGATAAGCTATGGTTTCAAACCAAAATGGTACTTTTCCAATCATTATTTTAGATATTAATTCGTACATATAGTCTAAGTCACTAGTATGTGCTGAACTCATTAATGCTAAAGACATTCCTACATTCCAATCATTTATTCTTCTGCTTAGTTCTTGCTCATCATAAACATTGTCTAAGTCTAGAAAATATCCATTCATATTTATTTCTTGTGCCATTGATCCTACAAATTCACTAAATTCTGCTCAATGTCCTACTGGTATATGTGGTGGTAATTTAGTAGGTTTCCTTGTTATTACTTCTAAGGCTGGATCTACCATTTCTTCTTCAGGGTAGTCATTGGTGTCTTCATTTATAATGTTATCTGATTCTATTTCTGTTTTGAAAGGTTCATTATATTCATCTTCTATATCGCTTTCTGGTTCTTCTTCTATAATTGCATTTACTCTTTGCATCTTTTGTAGTGCTTCTAGAATTTGATTATTTTCCTGTACCATTTCAGAATTATTTTCATCTTCTATTTCTTCCGTAATTTTTGCTACTTGTACTTCATTGCCTTTTACTTCTTCTTTATCTGTGCTACTGCTATCATTAGTATTACTATTTTTATCATTTTCATCACTGGTGTTGTGTATTCTTCTTACCTTCTTTTTTCCTTTTAACCTTGCTATTTGTTGTTTCATAATGTGTAATTCTTCTTTTAATTCACTCATTTCTTGCTTAACTAATTCTAATTCCTTTTTTGTTTCTTTTAGTTCTACCTTAGTTTTATTTAAGTTGTATTTAGTGTCTTTATACTTAGTTTTGTATTTTTTATACTTCGTCAACCATTCTTCATTGGTGGATAGCTTTAATTTCGTATTTTCTTTTTCCAATTCTATTATCTTTTGACTTTGGGCCTTATTTTCAAGCTTTAAATTTCTTTCTTCAACATAAATGTTTCTTTCTTTTAAATTTTCTTCATTTTTATTAAGGTTTCTTTAGGATCATGTTGTTTTTTCATAGGTTCATATTTATATCTTTCTTTTTCTAATATATCTTTTCCATGATTTCTAATAAATGTAACTACGCTATGCTCAGTATTACTCATTAAAATTTTCCTTTTTTACTTAATGCTTTTAGAGCATCTAATGTTTTTGCTACTTCTTTTGGTATTTTTGGTTTTATCTGACTAATATCTATCATTATAGGAGTTTTACTTCTTCTCCACGCATCTATTGGTACTATTTCAGGTTGTGTAGTTCTTAATTCAATTATATCTCCTATGGTCTGCTCTTGGTTACTGGGTTCTCCTTCGTCTATCTGTTTCTCTTTACCTTTTTCTTTGTTTACTTGGGCTACTATTGTATTTAGTTGTTCTAGTATTAACTTGAGTGTCGGTACTTCAGATACGTTCCACAGTTTGGTTAGTTCTTCTCTTATTAGTTCACGTGTTTGAACTTGATTTTCTTTTATTTCATCCATTTTTGTGAAAAAGTTTTTAAATTTTTCTTTTATTATTAGTTCCGTCCATATCTCATCGATATTTTCGTTAAAATTACTCAGGGTTATTTATTCTTTTTATCCATCCATCTCCTATACTTATCCATTCTTTATTGGGTTTATTATTTTTTATTTTTCTAATTGTTCTATTTCATTTTCTAACTTCATTTCTTTAGGACTATATTCTAAATATTTAAGCTGCGAATCTATAATTTCTTCTAGTAACATTTATTTTATGCTTTTTAACTTTCGCTTCTTTTTATTGATTTTTTCTTAAATATTCATATTTTATTAACAAATCTTGTTTTACCTTGATCATTAATTTCTATTCCACTATTAGTAATCCTATAGTCTATCATGGTTAGAAAATCACTTCCTAATAATAATTCATTAAAACTATCATATTCTATGACTGCGATGTTTATCTTGTATTCTAAATCTTGAATTTTAAATTTCAAATTAATGCTTCTGGTAATTATTATTTCTCTATCATTTTCAGGGTAGTTGAAAGTTTCTGGTGGAATTAGCTGATAATCTTTTTCATTTACTTTACTTATATGTACAAAGCTTTTTACAGCTCCTGTATTGATTTCAGTTATGCAATCAGTTGTTGTAATTCCATTGAATATAATTACTTTAATACTCAATCTATTACTTGTCATATTTACTAAATCCAATGTTCTTGGTACCCTCAAGCTTTCTTGTCTTGTTAATATTTCTCTTGTAATACTTAACCTGGATCCTTCTATCTTTGGTCTTATCCTTTGTAGCATTGTTGTGGTTCTATTGCTAAAATCCATATGTATCTCTTCTGGTATTGTTATTTTTGAGTTTTCTTTATGTTCTATTCTTTCTAGGATGTATTGATACATTTTTGGTACTAAAATATTCATTTTGTGTTGTTTTTTTACATGATGGTTTCCTGTTAAGACATATATCATCTTGGTTTCTATACTTATGACTTTACTTCCTGTTGGCATTTTTATTCCATCTAGTTTATAGTATAATGTTAAAGCTAAGTCTTTATGTTCATCTTTTAACGAGATACTAAAATCAGGTTGTACCATAAATTTTAACTTTTGGTATATCAAATTTCCTTTTATTACTGATATTAATGCGTCTTGTAAATTTTCTAATATCCTGTCATCCAATATGTATATTTGTATTGGTGTATCTATTTTTCTTTGAAAATATGCTTTTATAGTAAATTCTACACCTCCAAAATATATATTTATGTATTTTCTGGCTTCTTTTGTTGATAATTTTGATAATTCCCTTTTTATTATTTCATCGGTTATTAGATTAATTCTGGCTTTTCCATTTACACTTGTCGATTCTATTATGTTTTCGTGTTTTTGGATTATATATCTTATTTCTTTATTTCTTTCAAACCATTTTGTTTTAAATATCTTTTTTATCGATAATTCTTCTTGTTCATTTTGTATTTTTTGATATGTTTCGGGTTTAAAACTTAATGTTTGTGTTGTTCCTCCTTCATATTCATCCATTTGATAGTGTCTTTTATATAGATCTGTTGCTATGTCTTTTTCTTTATCCATATTTTAGTAAGTTTATGTACTTATACTGTTCTTGTATTATATCCTTTAGATCTGATATTTCACTATCTTTTCTGATTATTTCTCCTAATTTATTTTCCAGTAATTTCATATTTTCTTCTTCCTTATGTCTTATCATTTCTTCTTTTAACGCTAGTTTTTTTTTTAATTCCTTAATGGTCTTCTTTTGATTTTCTATTTGTTCGGAGTTTTCTTGTAAGCGTTGATCTTTTTCTCTTATTAGATCTATACTCATTCTGCAACTTATAATATGTTGATTTATGTCTCTGTTATATTCTAACCTTTTTTCTGCTATATATGCTAATTGTCCTAATATATTTTGTTGTCTTCTTATTATTTCTTCACCCATAAGAACTAGTAGTTGTGGATAAATATGTGTTTATATCTTTTATAAATTCATCTTGTAATCTTATTTCCGTTTGTGTTTGTATTATCTGTATATATAACCTTGTTAATTCTTCAGATTTCACAATTTTTTTGGGTCTGGTCTAGTTCTTTTTCCATAGCAAATATCTTTATCTTATACATTCTTTCCATTTCTTTATGCTTCTTCTTTTGTTTTAATAAAGTCTTTGTTTTCTGGCATAACCATTTTGCTTGATTTAATTGTTTAATGGGTTCAAATGATGGGTTCATTTTTAATATTGATTTGTTTCAAAGCTTATGTCTATTTTTAGATCTCTTATTATAAGATTATGTACAATAATTTATGTATTTATTTCTTCTATTTGTCTACTGGCTTCTGGTATATTGGAACATATTTTATCTATTTTTTGTAATTGTTCTTCGTTATAGAATATGTTACTTTCTTTTCTTTGGTCTAACCATTCGTAAAAATTGAACCAAACCGATAAATTCGACATAAATGAAATCGATAGAATTTATACTATAATAGTTTGGTTTGGTTTGAATATTAAAAAGAATTGACTTAATTGATTTGATTTGATTTTAACCAAAAACTGAGTCAAATCAGATCATGAACAACCCCCTAGTTACAAGTAATGCTTTTTGTTTAAAGAAAAATGAATATCACGGTAAAAATGTCACACCCCAATTTAGGAAAAGTGTCACACATCGACAAAACACATGAGAGATGTTGGTTATATAAGTAGGCAGATATTATACCCTAGCAACATATTTTAAAGTCGTGCGGTCTAGGCCTAAAGCGGACAATATCACTAGTGGGCTGGCTGTTACAAATGGTATCAGAGCCACTCCTGTGTCAGCCTTGTCGGTGTGGGCCAAAATTCAACTGAGTTTAGGCAAATTCCGGGTAGGCGGGGAAAACCTCTGTGGTGAGTCTAGGCAAATTTCATGCGGTGGGGTAAATCTCAGCGAGGACGTTGAGTCCATAAGAGGGGTGTATGTGACACTGAAAGAAATAATCCCCTTGATTATTTTCATTAATTAAAAGGCTATATATACAAGTTACATATTTCCATAATAGGAGAATCCTATTCCTATTCTATTTCTAAAACCTTATTCTACCATAATTCTAACTATACAATTATGGTAAGTGTATAACACTAATTAAGGTAACATTTACACTACAATATACTATAAATATATATGCCATATATACAAGATTGTGTTGTCCTCAAGCTGTCCGAAATGGGCCACTGCCGATGGGCCAGTGCCGAAAGCCCACTGCTGGCCAACAGTTCAGTCCACTGCTTTGCCTGTGATATACACTGCTGTATATTGAGTGTATATCACAGTTATATTGCTTTGTTTAACACACCTCCGCAGTCATAGCGGGCGGTTTTCGAATGCTGAGACTGTCCCTAAAATCTTCAAAGAGAACCGCTGGTAGACCCTTTGTAAAGATGTCTGCAATTTGATAACGAGAAGGGACATGGCATACGCGAACGTGACCCTTTGCAACCTTTTCACGGACAAAGTGAATGTCTATTTCGATATGTTTGGTGCGTTGGTGTTGAACTGGGTCACCTGAAAGGTAGATGACACTAATGTTATCGCAATATACCAAGGTTGCCTTCTGAATGGGACAATGAAGCTCCAAAAGCAAATTACGTAGCCAACATGATTCGGAGACCATATTCGCTACCCCTCGATATTCTGCCTCTGCACTTGAGCGTGATAGAGTTGCCTGACGCTTCGCCGACCAGGAGACCAATTTGTTGCCAAGGAACATACAAGAGCGTAAGTCGACCGGCCTGGTGTCGGGACAACCACCCCAATCAAGATCCGTAAAGAGACAAGTGTGGATGTAGATGAAGGATACAAGTGCAACCCATAGTCCAGTGTCCCCTAAATATACCGAATGATGCGTTTGATTGCATTCATGTGCTTAACTCTGGGATCATGCATGAATAAACACACCTGCTGAACCGCATACGTAATATCCGGTCTGGTAAAGGTAAGATACTGGAGGGCCCCTACAAGACTGCGATAGCGGGTCGGGTCCTCGTATGGTGCACCTGCTGCGGCACTCAGCTTGGGGTTTGCATCAACTGGCGTGGAAGTGGACTTACAGGATGACATCCCAACCCTCTCTATGATCTCAGCATCATACTTTCATTGAGACAAAAATAAGCCACCTGAATGACGCTTGACGGCAATCCCCAAAAAATAACTCAAAGGCCCTAAGTCTTTCATAGCAAACTCAGAACTGAGCATGGTCATGATAGACTGGCGCAAGGCATCGGAAGAGGCAGTCAAGATGATATCATCCACATACAACATAATGTAGGCCAATGACGAACCACTGCGGTAGATGAACAAGGAATTATCTGACCTGCTGTAAGTGAACCCAATAGTTGAAACGAAGTCAGCAAATCTTGTATACCTGGCCCGTGGAGACTGCTTAAGCCCATATAAGGACTTTTTCAATAAACAGACATGATGCGGACGGTTAGGATCCCTGAAACCTAACGGCTGATTCATACAGACTGTTTCTTTGAGGTCACCATGTAGGAAGACATTCTTGACATCCAACTGATGAATATGCCAAGTCTTTGAAAGAGCCAAGCTAAGCACTATGCGAATAGTAGCCGGTTTGACCACCGGACTAAACGTCTCACCACAATCTATCCCAACATGCTGAGTCTTACCATCACCAACAAGTCGCGCCTTATGTCGAGCAAATGACCCATCTGAATTCCTTATGAGCAAAAATCCACATAGACCTGATAACATTAATACCATATGGACGGGGCACCAACTCCCACGTCTTATTATCAATAAGAGCATTATATTCATCAGTCATAGCAATTTTCCAATTAGGGTCATTTAATGCGGACACAGGATTGCGGGGCAAGGGGGATTTAGAGACATCAGAATGTAAATTAAAATGTCTTTTAGGTGTAAAAATACCCCGCTGACTACGAGTGATCGGTCTATGACTCGAGGAAGAATTGAGGGAATTTTCTGGGCTCGGGACGGACTGGCCAGCAGGCAGTGGGCCTGCTGGCCCAAATCGGTAACTGGAATCATCATCTGGACCAGTTAATCACCGGATCGCCCAATAGCCGTGGATCGATCCGTAAACCGGATCGAGACAACACAGTGGGTCCAGCGGGCAGTGGGCCCACTGGAGGATTTTGGGTGCGGGAGATGTCCAAAAAATTCTGAATAATATACGGGGATATTTGGTCATCCAAAAAATTATACGACTTAGGCTCGGGAGTATGAACTTTCGTAAAAGAAAATTGGGTTTCATAAAAAATGACATGGCGATTAATTATGATTTTCTAAGAAGATAAGTCAAAGCATTTATAACCACGATTATTCGACGGATAACCCAAGAATACACACGGGGTAGACCGAGCCTGAAGTTTGTTAATTGTGGTGGATGAGAATAACGGATAACACAAGCATCCAAAAATCCTAAGTTGAGAATAAGACGGGTTCTTATTATATAGGATTTTGAGGGGGGGGGGAGAATATGTCAGACTTTTAGACGGAATTATGTTAAGAAGATATGTGGCCATTTGTAGAGCATGATGCCAAAAATAGGGAGGTATGAAGGCATGAATTAAGAGAGTTCAGACAATGTTATTTATGGAACGAATTTTGCGTTCGGCTTTCCCATTTTGTGAAGATGTACGAGGACACGAAAAATGAAAATTGATCCCATTATTAGCACAGAATTCTCGAAACTCCCTATTGTCATACTCTTTCCCATTATCACATTGAATATTTTTTATTTCTCTCTCGAATTGAGTACGAATGAACGCTCTAAATTTGATGAAGACGGAAAACACTTGTGATTTATTCGCAATTGGAAATGTCCACAAAAATCTAGAATAATCATCTAAAAAGAGAACATAATATCGATGACCCAATGAACTAAGAACAGGAGACGTCCATAAGTCGCTATGAATAATATCAAATGACATTAAAGTATGAGAATTGGAGTCTACAAATGGCAACTTAACAATTTTCCCTAAGGAGCAAGATTGACAAAGTGGAGTACGACTCGTACCCTTACAAGAACTAAAGCTATTTTTATCTAAAACTGATAAAATAGAAGATCCCGGATGACCCAGACGAGCATGCCACATGGAAGGAGAGATGGCTGCAAAAGCTGATGGCAAGGCTTGACTCGATGGACTGAAATCAGGCATGATAGGATACAGATCGCCCCTACTATCACACCTCATGAGATGACTCCCCGTCTTGAAATCCTTCACAGAGAAACCAAAAGGATCAAATTCAACGAAAACGGAATTGTCAGTAGTGAACTTTCGGACATACACTAAATTTTTAATCAATTTAGGAGCATGTAAAGTATTTTTCAAGAGAAGGGTTTGATTGGGGGGATACAACGTTTTCTGACCATACCCTAAAATTGGAATAAAACTGTCATTACCAACAATTATCCCCCGAGGGGTGCTCAAATTGGAATAAGATGAGAGAGTACCTGATTCGGAAGTCATGTGAGTAGTGGCACCGGTGTCCATATACCAATTTGGGTCCGGTTGAGTCAACCCCAACGTGTGCATCGCGACCTCGATATCAGTTTGAGTGGGGCCTGCTGCATGATGGGCTTGCGGAGGTCGGGGCCCAAGAATTCCTGTCCGTGATGGAGCTGGGCCGTAGCTGCTGCTGTTGGGCCACTGGCCAGTGGGCCGCCACTGCTGGGTGTTGGGCCTGAACTGTTGGCCAGCCCACTGGCCGCTGGAAGTTGCTGCCTGAGTAGAAGAGCTGCTGGACCACGGCCCATTGCCCCACTGCCATGGGCCCCACTGTTGAGACCAGGGGGGTGGTGGGCCACTGTTCCCTGGATGGGGCCCACCGCCTTCTTGCTGACCACCGGAGCGGCTGCGTTTGCCCCCGCGGTTTTTGTTATTATTCCTGCGATTATTCTTGCCGCCACCATGATTATGGTTTTGGCCCGAATTATTAACAAACCCGAAGAACTAGGAGAGGACGCCACCATGACGACGGGGCTTGCTCCGGTAGCCGCCTTTTTAGCCAAACCGGCTTCTTCCAAAGTAAGCATGGAGCGGGCTTGATAGAAGTCGGGAAGAGGGTTGCTTTGGCGAAGAAGAGTTCCAACACCATTATAGGCCTCCGAAAGACCGGCAACCAACTGTAGAACGAGATGATTATTAGTTATCGGTGCGCCAACATTCCGGAGTTGATCTGCCAACTCCTTTAGTTTCTTGCAATATGCAGAAACGTTCGAAAATTCATCCATTCGAACTAGAGAGAATTCCTGCTCGAGTGTGACGACACGTGAATGTTGGTTGTCTTGGAATATGTCACGCAATCTATTCCATGCAGTCATAGCCGTGGTATCCGGCTCAATAATCGTCTGTAGAAGGTCCACTGAAATAGTGGCGTAGATCCACCGGAGAACGGTAGCATCAAGAGTAATTCATAACTTAGGATCCTCCGCAGGAAGAGGTCTAGCGGAAGGAATGATGTGATGAATAACTTGATAGGAGATAGCGTGAATTTTAAACAACTCCGCTCACGTCGCATATTGGACGTTTTCCATCTCAAGGACAATAGGGATACAGTTCTTGATGTTGGAAACCATGAGGGCAGGATGATAATTGTTCTTAGACATATTGAAAGAACAAAGAAGGAAGGGAAATTTAAGAGAGGTGTTTTTGAGAGCGGAAGAGGAATTTTGGAAGAGAAACCAGGGGGTGTCTCTTTAAAAATCAAAGAGAGGACAAAAGTTGAGAGAAAAACTTTTGTTTAGACCTAGTCTCTTAATACCATGAAAGAAATAATCCCCTTGATTATTTTCATTAATTGAAAGGCTATATATACAAGTTACATATTTCCATAATAGTAGAATCCTATTCCTATTCTATTTCTAAAACCTTATTCTACCATAATTCTAACTATACAATTATGGTAAGTGTATAACACTAATTAAGGTAACATTTACACTACAATATACTATAAATATATATACCATATATACAAGATTGTGTTGTCCTCAAGCTGTCCGAAATGGGCCATCACGAGATGGGCTGCCGAAAGCCCATCACGCCTTGATTGAGTCCACTGCTTCAGTCCACTGATATACACTGCTGTATATTGGGTGTATATCACATGTATATTGCTCTGTTTAACAGACACCCCAACTTAGGAAAAGTGTCCCATATCGACAAAACACAGGAAAAATGTTGGTTATATAAGTAAGCATACTTTACACCCTAGCGACGCATTTTAAAGCCATGCGGATCTAGACCCAAAGCGGACAACATCAGTAGTGGGCTGAGTTGTTACAAAAAACAAAATAATTATAATAACAAAATAATTATTTTTGCTTTATTGTTTGAAGCACGACTTTTCCTAGCAGTTTCTTTCGCTTTAGGTACATTTTTTATTATTATTTTCATTTATTGCCTGAGTTACTATTATTAAATAATTTCTTGCCATCTCCAGTTCTTATTTTGTTATGTTGCTGCATTATTAAACTATTATTAAATAATTTCATCCAAACATCTCTACTTGATTAAAACATACCATTTAAATACCTCTAATCGACGATCGAACTTATGTCCAACGATATGAGTGATCTAAAAATGACGTGTGATGTACGTGCATATTAAGAGCGTGAAACTGCTGATTTTTGTTTAAACAAAAACGAATATCACGACAAAAAATCTATAACAACAAATTAACTGCTTTTGTCTTTATTGTTTGAAGAGCGGGTTTTTCTTACGTTTCCTTTCACTTCAGGTTTAATTGATTAATTCTTTTGGTTATTTTCATTTATTACTACTGTTAAATAATTTCTTGTCATTTTTAATTTTTGTTGTATTGACTTTTTAAAAATGAAGATTAATTTTATATTTTTATGTAATTTTAAATCAATACTCACTTGTCCATAGGTCGAATAGTCATAGATATATTGTTTTGTGTTTCTAGCACTTTACGAAAATTCATTCAAACACTTCTACTTGATTAAAACATATCATTTAAATACCTCTAATCGTTGATTGAACTTATGTGCCAATGATACGAGTGAGGTATACGTGCATATTAAGAGCGTTAAGTGATGATTTTTGTTAAAACGAAAACGAATATGAGGACAAAAAATCTATATACAACAAAATAAATGTTGTTTTTATTGAAGAATACGGACACTTATATATTAATATTAAGATAGCAAAATATCACATCCCATTTGTCTTAGCATAGTACTGTTATCACTAAAACTTCTACTGTTAATGTCTCTTAGGACATTTAAGTTGTCATAGGTAGCTAGGATATTACAAGTATTTACATTGATAGTCTTAACAAACAGAGTCAATTGATTTCTAACTTTTCTTCAACAAAATATAAAGGCCGCACTAGATACATAACTTGGATTTCTTGAGAGCTTCTTTTGCTAGTAGATGCGCTATTTCATTCCCTTGTCTAAAGTTATGCCTGATCACCGGGTCCTTCAATTGCACCATTAACCACCTGCAGTCATGGACGTTGGCAAATGTGGAATTCTTCTGTTCAATATATTGAATTACCTTTGTGGAATCAATTTCAATTTCTAATGGCATAAGATTGTGTATTTTTTCCATTTCCAGTCCTTCTTTCAGAGCAAGCAGTTCTCCTTGAAGAGGTGAATAAGCATATCTATTCCTTTGAAATTCAACTATCCAGTCACCATTGCTATTACGAATGATTCCTCCATTGCCGGTCAATATTTTGAATTGGTTGAAGCTAGCATCTATATTTAGCTTATACCAGATCATGGGGGGTTTATGCCAAGAGACTTTAATGTCAAATTGTTCCTTCTTTTCAGTCTCTTTGGCAGTTGAAAGAGTATATTCTGTTGGAAATTAGCTTCAAAGTTTTGAAAGTTTGTGAAGAAACAAAATTTTATTTGTTCAAAATTCCACTATTTGTTTCGTTTTGGTATTTACGAAATACTTTTCAGTTTTCAAAACTGATTGTGCTTAGTTTCTATAAAAAACAAACTTTGGTATTTATGAAAGACTTTTGGGTTTTCAAAAAAGACTTTTGGTTTTCAAAACTGATTGGTTCGAATTTTCAGGATTAAATTAAGGTGTTCACACCTTGCTTTCATCTATAAAAGGAGGCTTTAGCAAACTGATTGAGGAAGAGAAAAAAATTGTTTTTGTTTTGAGTAAAAGGATTTCGGTTACTCCATCCAATCTTTCTGAGTACACACTTTGATCGGCGTTATGTTAATCCTGGAGGACGGCCGCCGGAGACATCTTGCACCGAGGCTAGGCGAAATCGTCTTTTAGGACAGTAGTATGTCCATAACACAACAATCCTGTAAGATCTTCCATCTGTTCTGTGATTGATTCCAACATTCTAAAAGACGATTTTGTATAATTCAATCATGGCCTCAAAACTTATTCCTGATATGTCTAAAGTCGAAGCTCTGGATTCTATTTAGATCAGATTGATGTGGGTTATGTGCTTGATGACTGTGATGCCCCTAAAACTGAACCGGATAAGACATAATATACTGCTAAGTTTAATAACGATGATAGGATTTGCAAAAATATGTTGCTGCATTACATGGTCAATGCCTTGCTTGATATTTACATGAAATACTCTACTGCTAGAGAAATTTGGGATGCACTTGAAAGGAAATATGGTAATGATGATGTTGTTTCTAAACGTTTTGTGATAAGACTTAAAATATGTGATGTTACTCTTGCAATTGTTCTAATTGAGAAGGAGGCCAACATAGTGAAAGCAGATAACATTGTTGATGTGGTTTCTGAGGCAAATCTGGTCGGGAACGCTGCTGAATGGATCGTGGACACATGTGCTACTATACACATCTTCTCCAACCGCAGTTTCCTTCAAACTTATGAGAAAGTTGAAGGAGAGAACGTGTTCATGGGCAATTCGGCCTCTTCCAACGTGCTCGGAAAAGGGAGGATTTTTTTAAAAACTTACTTCTGAAAATTTTCTTACTCTTACTAATGTTTTGCATGTGGCTGAAATGCGTAGAAACCTTATTTTTGGTTGTTTGCTTATGAAGGCTGGATTGAAATTGACATTTGACTCTAATCGACTTGTGTTAACTAGAAATGGAGAATTTGTGGGAAATGGTTTCTGTAATAGGGGGTTATTTATTCTTGATGATGTTTCTGAAAATATGAATAAATTCGCTAGTACCTCTTTTGCTTACATCGCTGAGTCTCTTGACCCGTGGCATGCTAGACTTGGACATGTGAATGTTGCATCGATTAAACGGCTTAAAAAACTAAACCTAATTCCTAATTTGTCCAATTCTGAATTCCTTAAATGTGAAGTGTGTGTTGAGGCCAAGTATGCCAAGAAATATTTCTCGTCTATTGAAAGACAATCTGACTTGCTTGAATTGGTACATAGTGATTAAGGAGATTTCAAAAACCATTCTAGTAGAGGCGGGAAAAGATATACATAACCTTTGTTGATGATTGTTCCCGTTACATTGTGGTGTATCTCCTTAGGTCTAAAGATGAAGCTAAGGACATGTTTAGAATTTACAAAGCTGAGGTAGAAAACCAACTTAATCGAAAGATTAAAAGACTTAGAAGAGATCGGAGTGGTGAGTATGATTCTACTATCCTTATGAAACTATGTGAGGAAAATGAAACAATACATGAATTGACTGCCCCTTACACCCCTGAGCAAAACAGAATAGCTGAAAGGAAAAACCAAACTCTGAAAAATATGATGAATGCTATGTTGTTTAGTTCGGGACTTCCTGATAACATGTGGGGGAGGCCATACTGTCAGCATGTCATGTGTTAAACAGAGTACCTCATAAGAAGCTTGATAAGACTCCGTATGAATTTTGGAAAGAACGTGCGCCTAATATGAAATTTTTGAAAGTGTGGGGTGTCTTGCTAAAGTTGGTGTACCTAGTTTTAAACGTGATAAGATTGGACCAAAAACTGTTGATTTCATTTTTATTGGTTATGCATATCATAGTGCTGCATATCGTTTTCTTACTAAGAATACAAATGGACCATATGCATGTGGAAATATTATTGAATCTAGAGATGCTGAATTCTTTGAGCATATATTTTCTATGAAAAATGAATGTCATATGAATGTTAATTCAAATGTGAATGATATTGCATTACCTGCTAGTGATACTCTTACCCCCTCAGTTGATTCATGCGTCGAACCTAGAATGAGTAAAAGGGCAAGAAAAGAAATTGATGTTGGTCCAGATTTTATAACTGCTTTCTTGACTGAGGAATATATGTTGGATGAAAAAATTGTTTCTGTATTTATTTTGCCCTTGCATTGGCAGGATGTGAGGCAGAATGGTTGAGAAACCTACTATCAGATATCCCATTGTGGGGGAAGCCAACTCCATCGATTGTGATGCATTGTGATTCTCAATCTGCTATTGGAGTTGCAAAGAATAGTGCATACAATGGAAAGAGGAGACACATTCGGTTGAGACACAAGGTTGTCAAAGAGCGGTTGGCTAGTGGAGTGATTTCACTGGACTATATAAAGTCTGAAAAGAATCTTGCGTAACATAAGGCCTTTGTAAAAATATGGTTTTGGAATCATCTAAGGGGATAGGATTGAGACCCATTAAGTGAATTGTTCTCATGGATCCCTACTTTGCTTTGTAAAGTTCAAAGGGTAACATGGGTAATAATTTAGGAGCACTACTGTGTTTCCTTCCTTGTAATTGTGTATGTAGTGCTTGCTACCAATGTGTGAAGGATGGACAATTTGACTCTTAATGGACCCATATCCACATGTGTGGTGGTGTGAGGTAGCACACACTTGATGGGATCCACCTACTTAGGTGTGGAAGTTTGGCCGCTTTCTATGGGAGAAACGGGGTCATCTCCGTAGAGCACATATGAGCATCCGTGCATGAGGCGTATGTCCTGTTGGAAATTTACTAATGTGGAATTAAGTTTATACCATTATTTATGACTCGAACAATTGGGGCCCCGTACGTCGGAAATGTCGTTTTCACACATGTGCAATCTTAGTGCCAATTATCGTAAATTTCGTTAATGAAAGAGATTGGTACGTAAGTGAAATGTTTGAGACATAGAATGATGGACGATTATTGGTTAAATAACAAGTGTTCCACGTTGGTAAACGAAGGAAAGATTGTGCGAAGTGTAAGATGGTACGGGTCGAAAAAGGGCCGCGAAGCCGAGAAGGGCCGCGACGCCCCCTTGCAGCGCCGCGACACCTTATTGGCAGTGATCATCGTGAGTTTCTGGCTCAATTAGCGCCGCGACGCTAATGTGGCAATGCCGCGTCGCTTCATTGGCAGTGACTGCTCGACGGAATCCCAAAGATTTGGATGTTGAGGTGGTTTCAATGGCATTGAATCCATCCAATAATGACCATTATTTGGATCATTATGTTGCTGCATTACTTGAGGGTTAAATGCCATCCATTACATGGTAATTGAATGCCATTATGGGGCATTTGAAAGACCATCTTGCACACCTATAAATTGAGGTATTTGAATCAATTCTATAGATGAACAAAAAATGAACACGTGAACATACTTGCTAGTTAACAACATCACAAAGAAATCCATTTTTCTGATAAGCAATTCTTCTCTTAGCAATCTTCATTGTTCGTGTTCTTCGCTGGGATCATTTGTGTAGGCTTTGCATATTTGATAGTTTATTATTTCATCTTGGGAGACTATTGTCCACACTTTCGTAAAGCCTATACACGGGGGCAATCTTGTCTTAAAGACAGAGAGCCATCTTTCGACTCAGTCGGTGGTATTGTAATTATCTAATTGGTTGCTAAGTGTTTCAGGTGTGAACTTGATTCTCAAAGGACTCTAACCGTTCGGATTCTCAGCGGTTCTACAAGCCACAAGTGTAGCAGTTCATGTTCTTGTATTTCTGAATACAAGATCCAGATTTGGAGTTCCAATTCAAGATCAAGAGATTGACAACTTGTTGTTGTAATCTTTGTTGTTTATCCTTTCGATCATTGTAATAGTTATTTTCTATTCCTGTACGTGCTTTACATATCCAATAATTTTAAGGCAATATTGTATTAGTGCTCGAAAGATGTTTTCCAGCAGATATGGTCCCAAATCTAGTTGTGGTTTTTCTTTTTGAAAACAGTTCTGTTGACAGTTCAAACACTGTCTCTGTCAACAACCGTGCTTTCAAATCTGGTCCTAGTTTTGGTTCTCTCTTTGACGACAGTTACAAATCTGTTTCTGTCAAAGGTGGTATATCTGGATCTGATGCTGAGTTTCAAGATACGGCTGATAGTCATGCTAGTACGGCTAAAGATCAAGGACGAGTTGTTGTCACCGCTCCCGAGAGTGGTGGAAACAAGCGCCCATAAGAGGCTGAAAATATCAAATGGGACAAGAGGAGAAGGCTGAAAATGCTATTCTATCTTGTAGCAGAGGGCTTATATTTGTCACAGACAAATGATCCTAATTATGGTAAGGAGGATGTGGACACTTAGTCTAACTGAAGTGGGCCAGAATCCAAAAGGTCTAAGTTAATTTATCATTCCTTATCTATAATGTGTTTAGTTAATATCTGAATAAAAGTGTGTAAACCAAGGCTGGGAATATGAAAGTGTTTTCATTAAAAACTCATATTTCCTACACTCTAAAATTAGATATTGAATCTTCTTCTTTCCCGGTTAAAGATTGGACTATTGTAAACAAAACTTAAAAGATCCGTTCTTTTGAATGTAATTATTAAAAGTGTGTAAAGTATGTTCGCACATACGAAGGAGAGAGATCCACTGACTGTGCAAAAACTGTTACCACTCTTAAGTAAGCGCCAGAGATTTCCCTGTGCACCAATCACAATGGAAGAAGACTAAAAGATAATGGCTTATCTTAAGACGTTGAACTTGTCACACTATCTGAAAGAAGATCCTTCATTTGATAGGATGATATTTGACACTCAGTCGTACAAAGCCTACGGGCGACTGGAGTGGGCTAGAATTTCTAGGTCTTAAAAGATTTGAAGGCAAAAAGAAAGGCAGAAAAGTAATGGACACCTAATGAGGTGGGCCAGAGTTTTCAGGTCTTAAATGATCTGAAGGCCAAAAGAAAGGCAGAAAAGAATTTGAACACTCAGTCTGCCAAAACAACTGGAGTGGGCCAGAGTATCCAGATCACATATGATCCGGTTACGCCCTAACCACGGGTAAGAGGTTGTTCATGTGAAGCAACGCCACCTCTAAAGTAGAAGGGGTTGGAGAGGTTGTCCTTAAAAAGGACTTTAGGGAATGAGATCACTCTAAAAGGAGGTGATACATGTCCCAAACTTGGTTTAAGGGACGCTGTAGGTCAAGTTGGTTTGAGACTAGTCCAACATGTCTGTAATAACTAAGAATGGTACGGTATGTCTGTAGCTAAATAAATGATATATTTGCAATCCGTGCATCTATGCCATCATTGATTAAGACACGTTAAATAGAAAGTCATTCAAAAGATAATGAAATTGAGGTTGTTGTCTTCTGTCGACATAAACCCTCAAAATGAATGTGAGGTAGACGAAGAGGCAAAATCACCTTTCCATTCCGTCAAAGGAATATCGAAAGAAGCACCGCTCCTCTAGAACTTAGTCACACCTACATGAGTGGATTGAAGTTTGTACAAAATAGAGGGGGGGGGGAGACAAGTTCCGTCAAAGGAATAGTGAAAGAAACACAGCTCCTTTAGAACTTAGTCATACCTACATGGGTGATTTGAAATTTATACAAAATAGAGGGGGGAGACAAGTACTTTGTGACCTTCATTGATGATGGTACAACATATTGCATCATTTGTTGAAAAGCAAAGATGAAGTTGTTGAAGCAGATAAACGCTACAAAGTAGAAGTTGAAAATCAACCAAGCCTACAGATTGAGGAATTCGTAGTGATAGAGGGGGAGAATGTGAAGCATAATTCATCAAACGACTGCTCATTACTCACCCTAGTTTAACGGTGTTAGCCAAGCGCAAAGTCGTACACCCAAAATATGAGGGGCAAGGCGATCCTTACTGTTAATGCGATTCTTAACAGAACTACGCATAATGATAATGATAACTCTCCGTGTGAAATATGGAAATAATCCTACCTACAAAGGTTGTGATGTGGGGTGGCTGAGTAGAGGTTGGAATACCGAAACAGGTCAAGTTGGACATAAGACTGTAGATTGCATATTCACTGGATCTGCAAATAACGATAGTGCTTATTGCATCTTGGTGTCAAAGAATGCTGAATTTTTTGAGGATAACTTCCTTGAGAAGGAAAAAGAAGCAATTGCTCGAGGTTAACAAAAACCCGCGAGTGCATGATTGTCCGAAACCAGACGTTCCAGAGCTACAAGACTCAGAAATTACTGACTATCTGGAACTTAATGTTCCAGATCTACAGAACTCAGGGATTCTAGATGTTGAACCGAGATGGAGGAGCAAAAAGGGGACAAAGACTTGTTCTAGGACTTCAAGCTTGTATGGTTGAGAATGAACCATGGACAATTAACATAGAATTGTCATCTCCAGAAGCGCTGCTTTGGAAAGAAGCTACAAAGAGAGAAATAAATTACATCAGATAGAACCATACTTGTGTAATGGTTGACCTTCCTCCGAGAAAAGAACCTTTGGGTTGTAAAAGTGTACTCAAATTGAGTACAAAGTAGATGGATCTACTGTCGAGTATAAGACCTCGGCTACTTGGACATATGCTACCATGTGAATAGCTTAACATCTAGGGCCATTACAGTCTTGCATGACATGTATATTGAGACAGCCTTCCTAACTGGAGAGTTGGAATGGGAGGATCAGAGCTGGTTTGTTGGACTGTTGGGCTTCTTCTTGAACTTTCTCTTTGATCCCTAAAATATTTACATTTTGGTCTTGGAAGTTTCAGATAAAATAGAAATAATGAATCTGACAACATAAACATTGACTCTGAAGTTAGAAAGCCAACAGTTGGAAAACCAACAGTCTGAAAGTGAAAGTCATATTGAAACAAAAGTCTTGATTAGAAAGATATGGGTATCACAGATGACGTCTTATGAATTGGGATTTCTAAGACATCTAACGGACTGGTCTAAATCCAAACTCATTTGTGAGGTGTTTGACAGTCTCGTTGAAGCCACCAATGGATATGAATCATAGAATTGATTGGAATCATGGTGCACTCGTATACCAGGAGCGATATGCGCAGGTCACATGTAGTTCAATGTATTTTACATACTACAACCGTCCTGGTATCAGCCTACACAGTAGATCAGTTGAACTAAGATTCACTCGTGATTCTAAAAATGATCGATAAAAGGCGTTAAATAGGATATGACGATGTCTAAAATGTTCACTTATCTACGAATTATAGTATTCTGGATGTCCAGCGGTTCTGGGAGAACACAATGATGCAAACTGGACATCAGACTTGAAGAACACCAATACCACAAGTAAATGTGTATGGTGGGTCTTGGAAATTCCTCTAAGCAAACTTGCATCGGCTGATTCATGATGGAATCAGAGTTTATCGCTTTAAACAAAGCATGAAAGAAGTTTAGTAACTTCACGACTCCTTAGAGGACGTCCCTTATTGGGAGAAACCCGTGCCTTCGGTAGTTATACACTGCGGCTAACCAGTCAGCTTCAAAAAATGGCACGGATGATGGCGTTTGAACATATCTGTAGGATCTGTCGGAGACATAAGACCGAATGTCGGTTTATTATCAAGGGTGTCACTTCATTGATTACTAATTAAAGGATATAACAGACCCTTTAACTAAGGGACTGCCCAAAGATCAAGAGTTTTGTCTGTCTAGGGGAATGGGCTTAAAACCCAAACAATACGAACCTTTACAGTGGTAACCCAACCATACTGACTGGAGATCCCAAGATTTTGGTTCAATGAGAAAACTAATCTGCAAAAGGTCCAGTTGAGCGCTTCGGTGGAAGCATGAGCACTTCGGATTATGATTTCTGTAAAGAAACGTAAATCCAAAGCTGTTCCCGCGATAGACATTAAAGTGCTACCTGCATGGTGGGTAAAGGTTAAGCTTCCAAACCTTTAACGATCCTCAAACGGTTGAGGTTAAGGTTGAGGAAACTTTTAATAATTCCTAACACTTATGAAGTGGGGTATAGTAGGATACCTTGTAGGAGATCACCTATTTAAGTGCGAGGACATTCCACCTCAAATGAACGCACTTAAGAATCCAAGTGTGTCCACGACCACAACGGACAGAACAATAAGAAAAAAATGAATAAATGAGAGGTATTGTGTTGGTACCGTTGTCTTGGCTTACATTAAAAACTGACGGTTCAAGATATAACGTTCACCGCGCAGTAAGTAAGTCCGATGGTATTCAACTAGAGAAGGTTCAAAGCGGAAACTACCTTTCATGATGCAATATCTTTTCGCTGAACGATTGCTGAAAGTAAATACTATGTGTGTGCGCCAAAATCTCTTTCAAGAAGGGATTGTTGGAAATTTACTAACGTGAAATTAATTTTATCCCATTATTTATGAGTCGAACAATTGGAGCTCTGCACGTCAGAAATATCGTTTCCACATACGTGCAATCTTAATGCCAAGTATAGTAAATTTCGTTAATGAAAGAGATATTGGTACGCAAGTGAAATGTTTGAGATATAGAATGATGGATGGTTATTGGCTAAATAACAAATGTTCCACGTTGGTAACGAAGGAGGAATTATGCGAAGTATAAGATGGTGCGGGTCGGAAAAGGGCCGCGGAGCCAAGAAGTGCGGCGCTTCCCGAACTGGGCCGCGACGCCCCCTTGCAGCGCCGCGATGCCTGATTGGCAGTGAGCATCATGAGTTTCTGGCTGAATTAGCACCGCGACGCTAATGTGGCAGAGACGCGTCGCTTCATTGGCAGTGACTGCTCGACGGAATCCCAAATGTTTGGTTGTTGAGGTGGTTTTAATGGCATTGAATTCACCCAATAATGGTCATTACTTGGACCATTATGTTGCTGCATTACTTGTGGGTTAAATGTCATCCATTACATGGAAATTGAATGCCATTATGGGGCATTTGAAAGACCATCTTGCACACCTATAAATTGAGGCATTTGGCTCAATTCTATAGATGAACAGAAATGAACAAGTGAACATACTTGCAAGTTAACAACACCACAAAGAGATCAGTTTTTCTGATAAGCAATCATTCTCTTAACAATCTTCATTATTCGTGTTCTTCGCTGAGATCATTTGTGTAGGCTTTGCACATTTGATAGTTTGTTGTTTCATCTTGAGAGACTATTGTCCACACTTCCGTAAAGCCTATACACGGGGACAATCTTATCTTAAAGACAGAGAGCCATCTCTCGACTCAGCCGGTGGTGTTGTGATTATCTAATTGGTTGCTAAGTGTTTCAGGTGTGAACTTGATTCTCAAAGGACTCTAACCATTCGGATTCTCAGCGGTTCTACAAGCCACAAGTGTAGCAGTTCATGTTCTTATATTTTTTAATACAAGATCCAGATTTGGAGTTTCAATTCAAGATCAAGAGATTGACAACTTATTGTTGTAATCTTTGTTGTTTATCCTTTCGATCACTGTAATAGTTATTTACTATTTCTGTACGTGCTTTACATATCCAACATGGCCAGTATAAGGCGCAAACTATTATTCGCGGAGTAACCAAATTTGTTGAGTGAAATGCATGTCCCATACATCGGTCTCACAAACTTCCCATTGAGTTCAAGATGCAAATCACTCGATGGGATGTGGGTCTTAGTTTGGTGACACTGTGTTAATTCAAGTCGCAAGACATTAGCACTTATGCACGAAACTCTAATTTTTGCTCAAACTTCTAAAATAGTTTTTAAACTTTGAATCTTGTGGGGATTGTTGGAAACTAGCTTCAAAGTTTTGAAAGTTTGTGAAGAAAGAAAGTTTTATTTGTTCATGAAATTTTTTCACTATTTGTTTCATTTTGGTATTTACAAAACAATTTTCAGTTTTCAAAACTGATTGTGCTTAGTTTCTATAAAAAACAAACTTTGGTATTTACGAAAGACTTTTGGGTTTTCAAAACTGATTGGTTTGAATTTTCAGAATTGAATTAAGGTGTTCACACCTTGCTTTCATCTGTAAAAGGAGGCTTTAGCAAACTGATTGAGGAAGATAAAAAAATTGTTTTTGTTTTGAGTAAAAGGATTTCGGTTACTCCATCCGATCTTTGTGAGTGCACACTTCGATCGGCGTTGTGTTAATCCTGGAGGACGGCCGTCGGAGACAACTTGCACCGAGGCTAGGCGAAATCGTCTTTTAGGACAGTGATCTGTCCACAACACAACAATCCTGTAAGATCTTCCCTCTGTTATATGATTGATTATTTATTAATATTCCAACATATTCAGAGGCATTATTCAAAACAGAAGTTAAGGACAAGTTATGACTAGTATTATTTTTAATTGTTATGATTTCTATTAAGCCAAAGCTTTCATATCACAAAAGAAAATAACTCAGTCCATAGTAAAGTATGATTCACTAAAGTATTATTTAGATTTCTAATGTAAAGTATCCAATGATCTTTATTATTATAAGTAGTGCTATCTACTCTCATAGAAGTCCAGAAAGCAATAACAATACCACATTTTAAAAAGACATGGTCATTGATTTCCTCATTCTTTTTACACATTGGGCAGATATGATCAATATTTATACCAATGTGATGGAGGTACGATCTGCTAGAAATCCTGTTATTTGGGCAATCAAATTCTCATATCCACTGAAAGTTCCTATCTTCAGATGTTGGATATTCAATGAGATCATAATAAGATTTGATAGAGAAAGTACCACGGTTAGTAAAAGTCCATATAGGCTTATCAGTGTTGAAATGTGTTGGATATTGTAAAGCAATACGGGAAGTAAATAAATATTACAAGTGTTCGAAAGGATAAACTAATAGGCCAATGTTGAGAACTGCCGCAAGCTTGTTGTGTCTTGAATCTTGATAACCTGAAATAAAGAAACACTAAATCTGGATGGTTACAACTGTGTGTTGAGTCGAGTGATATCACTCTGTCCTTAAGACAAGATTGCCCCGTATATATGCTTTTACGTTAGCGGGCAATAGTCTCCCAAGATAAAACAACACTTTAATCTCAACGCTACAAAGCAAATAGGTTGAGTTTGACGAAGAAAACAAATACGAATCGACTTGCTGAAGAAATGAAAAAGGAAGGAAGAGTTTCTGTTTTCGTCCAACATTTTTGGACTGACTTTCTCTTATGTTTTGTCTCTGTGTATATAGTGTCTCTGTTGTGTATATCTTGTGTATATGTGTGTCTTTCCTCACAATTTTTCGTCACTGTATGTGCACTGTTTTTCGTTACGATATGTGCAACATAATTGAGCCAAAATGCATCAATATATAACATGGAGGAGGGACTCCTCAACTGCCACAAACAAGGCTGTTAATAGCCATTAATGAGGGATGTTAATGGCCATTAGAGAGGCTGATTATGGTCATTGAAGGAGGGCTGTTTATGAAGGAGTTAACAGCCAAGTAATGGCTGGTTAATGCTCCAAAAAACAACCCAAACGGTAGGCAGAAAGTTTCTGCCTTCCGT
Organism: Anisodus acutangulus; assembly: GCA_029783415.1. Taxonomy (NCBI): domain Eukaryota; kingdom Viridiplantae; phylum Streptophyta; class Magnoliopsida; order Solanales; family Solanaceae; genus Anisodus; species Anisodus acutangulus. The sequence continues at coordinate 22,668,647 of CM056497.1, read as the reverse complement.
CATTCCCAAAATCAACTTTCCAGAAACTCTAGAGACCAAACTGTAAATATTAAGCAATGTGGGCTCCAAAAAGATAATATCAGAAAGTCCCACAACCCAAGACCCAAGACCCGAGCCCGGACCGGACGGGCGGGCGGCGGCGGCGCGCGTGTGGGCTTAGCCTTGAACCCAAGCACATCTAGGTCCTCCCTCCTTTAAACACATGGGATACCCCTTGGGGTCCTAAACCCTTAACCACTTTAGAGACTTATAAAGAGAGCAATTCTTCCTTTTCCCACCGATGTGGTAGATTTGTCCCACACCATATTTTCATGCCTCAAACACCCTACTTCGTGGACCAATATCTCTTTCATTTCTCAATGAAATTTGATGATTCTTGGCCCTACGGTCATCTACTCACTTAGTAGATTATGCATGTGAGAAGAGACAAAGCCTCCAACATAAGGAACACTAGTTTTTAATTCATTAAATATGGGTGGACGCACCTCCCCGCCAAAGGCAAATTTCCAACAATCCCCTCTATGAAAGAGAGATTTTGGTGCACACACAAGGTGCCTACTTTCAACAATATTTCAGCGAAAAGATATTGCATCAGGAGAGGTAGCTTCCGCTTTAAACCTTCCCTAGTTGAATACCACCGGACTTACTTACTGCGCGGTGAACGTGATGTCTTGAACCGTCAGTGTTTAGTGTAAGCCAAGACAATGATACCAACACAATAACTCTCCTTATTTGTTTTCATTCTTATGGTTTTGTCCGTTGTGGCTGTGGACACACTTGGATTCTTAAGTGCGTTCATTTGAGGCGGCCTGTCCTCGCACTTAAATAGGTGATCTCCTACAAGGTATCTTGCTATACCCCACTTCACGAGTGTTAGGAATCATTAAAAGTTTCCCCAACCTTAGCCTCAACCGTTTGAGGATCGTTTAAAGGTTTGGAAGCTTAACCTTTACCCACCATGCAGGTAGCACTTTAATGTCTATCACGGGAATAACTTTGGATTCATGTTTCCGTACAGAAATCATCATCCAAAGTGCTTCTTGCTTCCACAGAAGCACTCAACTGAACCTTTTGCAACTTAGTTTTCCCATTGAACCAAATTCTTGGGATCTTCAATTAGTATGGATGGGTTACCACCGCAATGGTTCGTATTGTTTGGGTTTTAATCCCATTCCCCTAGATAGGCAGAACAATTGATCTCCGGGTACTCTCTTAGTTAGTAAACAAGAAAGTGACACCCGTGATGATCAACTGCCATACGGTCTTATGTCTCCGACAGATCCTGATAGATATGTCCAGACGCCGTCATCCGTGTCCTTCCTGAAGCCGACCGGCTAGCCACAATGTAGAACTGCTGAAGGCATGAGTTTCTCCCAATAAGGGACGTCCTCTAAGGAGTCATGAAGTTACTCAACTTCTTTCATGCTTTGTATAAAGCGATAAACTCCGATCCCATTATGAATCGGTCGATGCAAGTTTGCTTAGAGGATTTTCCAAGACCCACCATACACATTTACTTGTGGCTTTGGTGCTCTTCATATCTGATGTCCAGTTTGCATCATTGTGTTCTCCCAGAACCGCTGGACATCCAGAATACTATAATCCGTAGATAAACGAATAATTCAGATATCGTCATATCCGACTTAACGCCTTCTATTGATAATTTATTAAGATCATCAGTGAACCTTAGTTTAACTGATCTGTTTGTAGCCGATATCAGGCCAGTTGTAGTGTGTACAATACATTGAACTACACATGACCTGTGCATATCGCTCCTTGTCTATGGGTGCACCATGATTCCAATCAGTTCTATGATTCATATCCATTGGTGGCTTCAACGGGACTGTCAATTATCTCACAACTGAGTTTGGAGTTAGACCAGTCCTTTAGATGTCTTAGAAATCCAATTCCTAAGATGTCATCTGAGATACCCATATCTTTTGTTTCAATATAATTTCCACTCTCAGACTGTTGGCTTTCCAACTGTTGGCTTTCTAACTTCAGAGTCAATGTTTCTGTGGTCAGAGTCATTGTTTCTGTTTTATCTGAAACTTCCAGGACCAAAATGTAAACATTTCAGGGACCAAAATGAAAGTTCAGGAAGAAGCCCAACAATCCAGCAAACCAACTCTGATCCTCTCATTCCAACTCTCCGGTTAGGAAGGTTGTTTCAACATCCATGTCACGCAAAACTGCAATGGCCCTGGATATTAAGCTACTCACAGGGGAGCACATGTACAAGTAGCTAAGGCCTTATACTCGACAGTAGATCCATCTACTTTGTACTCACATTTGAGTATCCATTTTCACAACCCAAAGGTTCTTTTTCCGGAGGAAGATCAACTATTACGCAAGTATGGTTCTATTATGATGGAATCTATTTCTCTCTTTGTAGATTCTTTCCAAAGCAACGCTTTTGGAGATGACAATCTCAACCATACAAGCTAGAAGGACTGTAACAAGTCTTTGTCCCCTTCTTTGCTCTGTCTCGGTTCAATATCTAGAATTCCTGAGTTCTGCAGATCTGGAATATTAAGTTCCGGATAGCCAGCAACTTTCGAGTCCTGTAGATACGGAACGTCTAGTTCCGAACAGTCAGGCCCTCGCGGGTTCTTGCTAACCTCGAGCAATTACTTATGTTTCCATTTCAAGGAAAGTTATCTTCAAAGAATTCAACATTCTTTGACACCAAGAGGCGATAAACACTTCTGTTATTTGCAGATCTAGTGGATATGCAATTTACAGTCTTAGGAACTTGACCTATTTCGGTATTACAACTTTTACCAAGCCACCCCACATCACAACATTTGTATGTGAGATCCTTTCCATGTTTCACACGGAGAGTTATCCTTATCCTTATGCGTAGTTCTGTTGAGAATCGCATTAGAGGTAAGGATCGCCTTGCCCCACATAATTTGGGCGTACGGCTTTGCGCTTGGCTAACACCATTGGACCTAGGTGAGTAATGAACAGTCGTTTAATGAACGATGCTTCACATTCTCCCCCTCTATCGCTACGAATTTCTCAATCCATAGGCTTAGTTGATTTTCAACTTCTGCTTTATAGCGCTTATCCGCTTCAACAACTTCATCTTTGCTTTATACAAACAAAGGATACGATACGTTGTACCATCATTAATGAAGGTCACAACGCACTTGTCTCCCCTCTCTATTTTGTATAAACTTCAAATCACCTAAGTAGGCGTGACTAAGTTCTAGAGGAGCGATGCTTCTTTCGCTATTCCTTTGGCAGAATTTGAATAGGTGATTTTGCCTCTTCGCGTACCTTACATTTATTTTGAGGGTTTATGTCGACAGAAGGCAACAATCTCAACTTCGTTAGCTTTTGAATGACTTTCTATTTAACGTGTCTTAATCTATGATGGCATAGATGCACGGATTACAAATATATCATTCATTTGGATACAGACATACTGTACCATTTTTAGTTATTATAGACCTGTTGGACTAGTCTCCAACCAGCTTGACCAACAACGTCCCTTAAACCAAGTTTGGGATATGTATCACCTCATCCGAGAGTGATCCCATTCCCTGAAGTCCTATTGAGGACAACCTCTCCAACCCCTTCTACTTTAGAGGTGGCGTTGCTTCACATGAACAACCTCTTGCCCGTGGTTTGGGCGTAATCGGATCATATTTGATCTGGATACTCTGGCCCACTCCAGTTGCTTTGGCTGACTGAGTGTCCAATTTCTTTTCTGCCTTTCTTTTAAGACATGAAAACTCTGGCCCACCTTAGTAGGTGTCCATTACTTTTCATATGAAATGAATTCTGGCCCCACTCCAGTCGCCCGTAAGCTTTGTATGACTGAGTGTCCAATATCATCATATCAAAGGAATTTTGGCACACTCCAGTCGCCTGGAGGCTTTGTATGACTGGGTGTCCAATATCATCCTATGAAGGATCTTCTGCCAAATAGTGTGACAGACTCAACGTCTTTAGCTTTTAGTCTTCTTCCGTTATGATTGGTGCCCAGACAATTGTTGGCGCTTACTTAAGAGTGGTAACAGTTTTTGCACAGTCAATGGATCTTTCTCCCTCGTATGTGCGAACATACTTTACACACTTTTAATAATTACACTCAAAAGAACGGATCTTTTTAAGTCATTTACACAATCCAATCTTTAAACGGGAAGGAAGATGAGATTAAACTTCTGATTTTAAGGCGTAAGGAATATAAATTATTTCGTGAAAATATTTTCATATTCCTCATTACTTTAAACCATTTTTAATCAGACATCATTTAATCTTTATTCTTGACAAGGAAGGAAGAATAACTTATCCCAATTTCGAATTCTGGCCCACTTCAGTCACTTCATCGGACTGAGTGTCCATTTCCTCCTTACCGTAATTCGGATCCTTTGTCAGGGACAGATATAGGCCTTCTGCTGCAAGATAGAACCACATCTTCAGCCTTCTCCTCTTGTCCCAGTTGACATCATCAGCCTCTCGTGAGCGCTTGTTCCCACCACTCTTGGGAGCGGTGACACCACAAATACGTTGACCTTCAACATCATCATCATCACTTTCTTCTACCAGAAAACCACAGCCATATCCAGATTTGGTCACACAACTTTTGACCGACATCTTTCGAACACTAATACAATCTTGTCTTAAATTATTGGATATTGTAAAGCAGTACGAGAAGTAAATAAATATTACAAGTGTTCGAAAGGATAAACTAATAGGCCAATGTTGAGAACTGCCGCAAACTTGTTGTGTCTTGAATCTTGATAACCTGAAATCAAGAAACACTAAATATGGATGGTTACAACTGTGTGTTGAGTCGAGTGATATCACTCTGTCCTTAAGACAAGATTGCCCCGTATATATGCTTTTACGTTAGCGGGCAATAGTCTCCCAAGATAAAATAACACTTTAATCTCAACGCTACAAAGCAAATAGGTTGAGTTTGACGAAGAAAACAAATACGAATCGACTTGCTGAAGAAATGAAAAAGGAAGGAAGAGTTTCTGTTTTCGTCCAACATTTTTGGACTGACTTTCTCTTATGTTTTGTCTCTGTGTATATAGTGTGTCTCTGTTGTGTATATCTTGTGTATATGTGTGTCTTTCCTCACAATTTTTCGTCACTGTATGTGCACTGTTTTTCGTTACGATATGTGCAACATAATTGAGCCAAAATGCATCAATATATAGCATGGAGGAGGGACTCCTCAACTGCCACAAACAAGGCTGTTAATAGCCATTAGTGAGGGATGTTAATGGCCATTAGAGAGGCTGATTATGGTCATTGAAGGAGGGCTGTTTATGAAGGAGTTAACAGCCAAGTAATCGCTGGTTAATGCTCCAAAAAACAACCCAAACGGTAGGCAGAAAGTTTCTGCCTTCCGTCATTCCCAAAATCAACTTTCCAGAAACTTTAGAGACCAAACTGTAAATATTAAGCAATGTGGGCTCCAAAAAGATAATATCAGAAAGTCCCACAACCCAAGACCCAAGACCCGAGCCCGGACCGGACGGGCGAGCGGCGGCGGCGCGCGTGTGGGCTTAGCCTTGAACCCAAGCACATCTAGGTCCTCCCTCCTTTAAACACATGGGATACCCCTTGGGGTCCTAAACCCTTAACCACTTTAGAGACTTATAAAGAGAGCAATTCTTCATTTTCCCACCGATGTGGTAGATTTGTCCCACACCATATTTTCATGCTTCAAACACCTTACTTCGTGGATCAATATCTCTTTCATTTCTCAATGAAATTTGATGATTCTTGGCCCTACGGTCATCTACTCACTTAGTAGATTATGCATGTGAGAAGAGACAAAGCCTCCAACATAAGGAACACTAGTTTTTAATTCATTAAATATGGGTGGACGCACCTCCCCGCCAAATGCATATTTCCAACAAAATGGTCTTTAGGAATGTGAATGCAATGAAAGAAAATGCTTTATTTGTCTGGTCCTTAATTCCATCGATAAACAAAATATTTAACAGATAGAGCTAAAAATATAAATACTTTTTAAAAGAAATGAGATGGACGCGCTGATAGTGCATGTGAGGACATATTTTTACTTTTTGAAGAATGAATTTGAAGCCGCCGCCAACAGTTACATTTTCCCTCTTCTTAAGTTTCTCTTCATATCTATTGGTCCATTTTATTTTCCTTCCTTGGACTCTAAAGGGGTGTACCATACTTTTTCCCATGAGCGGGACTTTCGCTAGGTTACCGACCTCAAGAGGAGGATTCCTTTTTCTTTTGAGAAATGATTTCATTCGCGCTAAAGCATCAACATACTTGAAAGGCTGAAGGAATATCTTTCGACCACAGGAAGCCATACAGACCCAATCTTCCAAGGCTATAGGATTTTAAAAAAATATTTTGAAATAAATAAGTTCAGTGAATTTTAAAAGATTATTTAGAAATGTAATGACTTAATAGATTTTAAAAGACAATTGAAATTTTTTATATTTGAATTTTAAAAATTTATTATAAGATTTATAAAGATTTGAAATGATCGAAATTCTTCAAGGACAGGAGCAAATTTTTCCAAATGCAACTCCGGACTGATCCGATTTATTTCGCCTGAATCTTCATCCTACTTGTCTCCATTCTCCAACTGGAAAAAAAAACAGATCCCCTCCCAACGACTCCAGCAACTGCGATCAAGAATGGGAAAAGATTTATCATTTAAGAAATGGAGATAGCTCCTCTTCATCATCATCGTTCAACAAAGAACCAAAATACTGGTAATCATAGGAAATGGAGAAAGATGCATCTAGCATAGCAGTAGAAAAAATCTGAAAAGTCTGATGGGTTTGATGAGGTTTTTTTTATAGGATTTGGTATTTATACCTCTCACTAAAAAGTCACATAAAATTCTGATTGTTTAAAATCCTGATTGTTTAGCAAGTTTTTGAATAACAAAAGACTTTTTGTTAATTGTTTAGAATCATGATTGAATACCATTAGATTTGGATACCCTCTTTAAAAAATTCTAATAGTTTTGATTAAACACCACAATACTTATTTATATTATTTAAAAATCTTAATTGAATATCACAAAACTTATTTATTTCAAAATAATCTTTTAAAATCCTAATATAAGATTGCGGCTTTGGCTAAGATTCTTGTTTATCCTTTTTGAATTAAATTTCAAACAACAAAAGAAACCTCTTTCAAAAAGCTTTTTTTTTTAACCAAGAAGGCCGCGAGGCACTTTTTGTTTGATTTTTTTTTCTTCATGAAAAATATCATCACACATTCAGGAAAAAAATAGTGATACAATCATACGAACACATATTTTTTGCACATAATTTTTCCTCTAAGTACTTTTCAAATAGCTTTTCCGAAAAGCTGTTCCACCAAAGATCTTTCTATTTTAGTTTTGAAGTTTTGGACATACTTAATGCAGTAATAAGGAAAAGACTTATAATTATCCAAAGTTGTGGTAGGTTAAGTAAGATTATTCATCCTTAATTAGAGTTTTTGAGTTCAAATTTTGAAAATAAAAAAATATGATTGAGAATGTTTTCATCTTTAATAAATTTTATGCGGCGCAATCAAATTATTCTGGGCACAACAATTTTTTGAAATGAACCACCTACTTGTATTTTCTTTTATTTTCGCAAAGACTATCTAGGGATTGTATCTCATTGATCAATCCATGCCTGTAATAATTCTTAATTTCCCGTCTTTAATTAAATGCTTTTCTTCGGCAAAAAAATAATTTCTTTCAATTCACCAAGAAATAATTTCAAACGAAAATTTGCTCGATCGTCAGTCACAGTAGTTTAACTTAATAGCTTTAATTAAGATAAAAATTTTGAAAAAACAAATTGTCTTGCTCCAACAATTCTTTGAGGCAAAGATAAAAATAAAATAAAAGAGAAACAGTGCTAGTAGATCATCTACCCAAAACAATATTTTTTCTGATGCCTAGGTCCTTGAATTTAGAAATGAAAAAGAGTTTTGGTGACATTTAACTACTCCCGGTCTCAAATTATTTATCATGATTATTAAAAATAATTATCACTTTATAAGTTCAATACATAATTTTTTTTTCATTGTCTATAAATACACAATTACATAGATGTCCTTTTCTGTTTTAGAAACAGGAATTCTTTTTCTTATCAACTCGAATAGACATACAGCAGCCGTCTTAACGAAAAAAAGTTGTCCTTTTACCCAATTTAAGCTGAGAATTTAATTATATTAGTATTAGTAAGAAAGTCCGACGCAAAATTAATTACATTTATTTTTGGAAGCTAACTCTCTTTCTGAATTTATTGAAAGTAGTTGAGAATTTTGAAGTTATCTTATCCTCAATCCTCGTGTCAAAGTTGATATTCCAAGCAATGACCAATAAGATAATCCCAATTTAATCCATGTTAGTTTCTAAGGATATGATTGGCTAGTAAAAAGTGGAGTGCGAGTGAGGCCAATTTAAATTTCTGGTCAAGTCTACTTTATCATTGGCTGCTAAAAAGTAGACAGATGTGAAGTGGTCTCTTGCTTTTTTTCTTTCTCAACTTTTATTTTATAAAGTTATTAAATTATTTATATTACAAAAGTTTAATTATTTTATTTAAATATTTCTACCTCTTTTGAGGCTGGGGTCTACTAGAAATAAATTTTTTACCTCACAAAAATAGAAATAAATTTTGCATATATCTTTCTCACCTATCCCACTTGTGAGATTAAAAGTAACTGCACTCACGCACTGTCACTCAGACTATATCTTAAAGTTGTATCAGTTGATCCACATATTGCTCCAAAGGTACAACTTGCACTAGTTCAGGCACCAGAGGGTAATTAACAAATAAGATACTGTATAAGGTTGTTATTGGTGCGGTGACCTAACACGTCAAAGATGCATTTTCGATTTCCCCCCTTCTTATTATAGGGTTAGTTTACGGTAGAATGGTAAGTGATATGTTAGATAAAAATTATGCTTAAGATAAATAATAATAAGATAAAGTAAGTAATAATTAGCTTGAGCCTTGAGATAACTTCTGAGAAAAAATGACGATAACTTGTATGAAAATACATAAATCACGAGAATATCAATAAGTATATTATAATAGCCAGAATCTGATGGTTTACAATGGAATAATGTGTTTTATTTATACATGAGCTACACATGTACACATCCCACGAAATATGCGCTCATAAATGCAAGAGAATGAATGGTATAATAATTGGACAATCAATATCTCAATAAATGCTATTAAAAGGGATGTTTGAAGTCGTAGGACCGGTTTCAGTAATGATCATCCGTTATGATGCAAATGGCTCTCAGCCTTCTCCATTACGGGTACCGGCCTTGCTCGTGACTCTTTCGGTACCATGCATATCAAACAAGTAGTGTTGTAATCTAACATGGGTTTAACTTAGTGTCATACTCTACGTGTCTCACCATAATTCGTACAATTATTTTATACGAATTTTGCTCTATACAGATAGTCCCCGCACTTTTCGATCGCAACTCTTTGTGCAACCGGGAAGTGGATTTGAACCACCGGCCTGTATGTTCCTCTTTATTTTGGTGGGAACTTTGAAAAGTAACAACTTGTAAGTCATTTCAAGCATCACATCCATTCGATGCTTCTGAAACGATACCGCATCTCCACTAAAGTTGTGAGTAGCTGGAAGTGGAGCTAAGTCCATTGTCTAATCGCCTGAACGTCGTGAATCGTGATAACGATGATACACATATTTTCACCTCCCAAACGTCATATTATTTTACCATAAATAGGAGGCCAAATATTTTCACAAAAGACAACCATACGTCTGCAAGTTCTTTCAATCACTTTGCTTTCTTTTATTTTAACCAACTCCTTCACCAATGTCTTCTACAAACTCTTCTCCTTCTCGTTCATCTGAGGATAACATCAATCCTCCCAACCGTCTACCTGAGAAAGAAACCGCTTCTCCTACAACCCAAAGAGTGGATTCACAATCTACTGCTGCCGAAATTCTCCCCTCAGGATTCGATTTTTCTGGAGACCTCTGTGTCCAAACCAACTACGAACACGTCGAAAAGTTCGAGTCGAAGATAACAACCAAAATTCTTCCCGCTGTTATAAAAGATTGTGTTTTTTCTTATGACATAGTCGTCAGAACGATTGATCATGTCGACCGCGTGCATCACCACGTTGAAGGATTTTCTATGGAATACACCTATCCATTCACCATTGGTTTCAAACTCCACATCCCAAACATTGTTGAGGATCTTTCCCGCCGATATATGGGTTGCATTGGTCAAGTTGCTCTGCAAGTTTGGAGAATTATGTTTTGTATCCAAATGTTAACCAATGCTGCTAATGTTCCATTTACTATCGACCATCTCCTTCTCTTGTATTACCCTAGTGTTTTACGAGGCTAAATTATCGCCTTACATCCCTGGGGAAATCGCAGCCTTATTAATGCGGAGGATAATCACGATCGTGGTTGGCAAACCCGTTACATTCTGATCCGGACCGACCAAATTCACCAACCTTCTCTAGATCCTTTCCCGGAAGAGTGGAATCCCTCCCGTGAGTATTTTATATTTTCTTCTTTACAAGCTTATTTGCATGGTTAACCAAATAAAGGATAATTCTTAAGTTTATTTTAAAATCTTTTTCAGTTGTCCTTGTCGAATCGCAACTGATTGAAGAGATTTTTGAGTGGGTAGTAGGTTTTCTTCATGCCTTCCCCGACATCACCAGGACTTGGAAGAGTATCACCTCATCAGGGTGGAAGGGCAAATACCATGGTAAACTTTTAATCTTAATTCTCTCTCCTATTCATATTTTATCTCGGAACTCTCTTTTCAACATTTTTCCTCTACTACCAAGTCTCCCGGCTCGAACCTACTCAACCCAAAAAGTATCATCTCACGCAACTCATTTGTCGAACATCAAGTCTGCTTCGGGCAGCCGGGAATGCAAAGCTCAAGATGAGGTTGCCTAGCCCCCAGTGGGAATTAGTTCTTGGGTGAGAAACCGTCGCCAACTCACTGAGTATTAGAAGGAGTTGCAGGCGAATGGTAAGGTGGGTGTCATCCACCTCGATGAAGAAGAGAAGGCTGATGAGGAAAACTCTGATTCGATCAGTCCGCAACAGGAAGCTCTAGAGGCAGAGACTCCCGTTCCTGAGGACCTTTCTAATCATAGCTCAATCCCAACATCCAGAACTGAGGCCGGGACATTTGCTTTTTCGCCCTGGAAATCTCTACATGCTACCCTCAAAGCCTTTATTGCTCACCTTGCCGATTTGTTCATATAGGTAGAATATCCCTTTATTTCTTTCCATTTCCCATGATCTTGCTCTTATTTATCAATCACAATCCCTTCATTCAAGGTCACATCTCTGCTCTATTTACTGCAGATTTGGCAAAAGCAATCGGCCCTTCTGATGAGGAAAAGAAGTTGAATGATGAGATTCAACACCTCAGAGCTAAAGTTGAAATCATACATGCAGATCTTAAGGATTCTAACTCTCTCAAACCTCACTTTGGCTACATTTTCAAGATGTAGTCAATTCTCTGAAGGATCAAGAGAATTCTCTTCAAGTCCTAACCACCACCTATACAACCTTTTTGGGATGAACAACCCAACATGCAACTGACTTAACCGGTGCCCAGGGAAAACTCTATGCTTCCGAGCATACCATCACTGAGCTCCAAGCCAAATGTCAGAAGTGGAAACTCCGACGAGACTTGGCTGTTTTGAAGAGTCGAGTGGATGCTCTTGAGGAAGAAAGCAAACCGAGCTTCTATATTGCTTCAGAAATTCTGGACGCAAAAATTGACATGACTGATGTTGAGTTGTCCTTGGAGGATCTTTGTGGAGATAGAGAGGACTCGGACATGGAGGCTGATGAGGAAGATGAACCCTCTCACATTGATCTTTTTATAACTCTTGTTTTTGTTAGCAACATCCAAAACACCCCCAGCGGACCATGGAGCGGGCATGACATAACCTTTCGTGAGGGTTTTCATTTCTATTTTATATTTTGTCACCCGATCATTTTTAGGCTTGGTAATATCTTTTATACCCGGACTAGTTTAAGTCCGAAAGAATATGAATGAATGAATCTCCTTTTTCACAATTCTGCTCCAAGTTTTCACTCTTTATCTACTTTCACAAGCAAGTATTAGTTTTGAACTTAATTACTTTACTTTATGAACCGGAACCTAGCTTGGAGGCTCACTTTATCTGAATTGGTTAGGACTCGAAGTTCAACAACTTTCAGACAACCTTAACTAAATTTAAAGATGTGTCTCCATCTTTGATCGGGGCTTCTTATGGCCTCCAAAGTTAGTTATGGACTTAACTTGTCTCCGAATAACTTAATACTCCAGTACTTCTTGTATCCAGAGTCTTTAACTTTTATGTTATGATTTTAATAAGAGAGGACCCTTATTTTTAATGGTGTTGTAGAATAGGATGTCTCCCGTTCATTATGGCACGAAAATTTTAATATGTTTAATATAATAACATACGTTTTATGCTTGTGATGACAAATATTTGTTAATCATAAAACAAAATTTTCATTGATTCCTTTGAATTACAAATGTGAAGACAAATGTAATAATAATCGGGCTGTCATCTAGTGTGGTTAGTCCGGTGACAAGTAATTTGATTTTCCGGGCAGTCTCTAGCATTAGTTCTTTCTAGTGTTGTCCAGTGGGCCGGGCTTGGGTCTGGCGGGCCGGGTTTGGCGGGGTCGGGTTGGGGCGGGACGGGTGAAGGGGGCAGGATCAGGGCTGGCGGGTCAGGCGGGATCGGGTTTGGCGGAATTTGCCGAAGTCCTGTCCCGATCCCGATCCCGTCGGAATCGGGCCGGGTTCCGACGGTTTTTCCTTTTTTTTTTTAATAACATATATATAAAAAAAACTCAATAATTAAACAAGACAAGATAGTGTAATAAAAATATTCCAAGACTGTTTTTGTGCCTCTTATATTATTTAATAGACATATGATTTTTTGTAATACAAATACAATTGTCGAAATTGCAACTTTGTGGTGTTGTCCAAAAGTTACAAATTACATAATAAAATTGCAATTAAAAAAATTACATTTTGAAAAAAACCTGTTCTAGTTTCTTGATAATTTCCTGTGGTTCTTCGGTTGGAATTGGTATTTGTTGGTCAAATTGATCCACGTCGCTTCCACCACCTTCAGATAAGATTTCGTTGTAGTTTTCGTTTTCTTCTTCGTTGATCTTCGGTTGACCGCACCTTCTCAGCTCCGCTCGTATCCAATCTCTGAATAATACTGCAATTTCTAAGCTATCTCCGGCTAATGAGTGTCTGTGGTCTCCTATTTGATATCTGCCGGGAGAAAAAGCGCTTTCAGACGTAGTTGATGACGCTTGAATGTTCAAAACAGCTCGGGCCATCATTGAAAGTGTCGAAAAGGTCTTCTCATTCCCCCTCCAGTATTTCAGCAAGTCTTCACGTCCTTCTTCATTGAGAAATGATTGGTACGGTACAAAACCCTGCAAAACAAAAATATCAAACTCGCTAATTTGGTTAGTAGCAGTACGGCCGCACATTCTATTTCTGAGGCTTTCAATACTAGCCGCAGAAACGGCATGTCTTTTGTGAGGTTGTGTTGAAGATGAAAAATATGGTATGGAAGCCAGTAGGTTACTAGCACTTTCTTGTTGGTAAAACCTATATATTTTTTGCATTGGTCTTCTACGATACACAACACTTCTTCTTTAGTTTGTTTAATAGGTGGTGGGTGATTTGGATTTTTTGGACTTGGAGGTGGTAGTACTTCGATACAATCGTAAATAGTTTCAATAAGTGATTTAGTACCGTCTATTTTAATAGTCGGATTTAATACAACACCAATAATATAAATAGTGGGAATATGAATAAAATATTTTTTTATTTTGATGAATATTTTTTTAATAACTGCCATATAAGCTGGTTTTTCCATATATTCATTAAGTAATAAAAATATTAGAGTTATATAAAACAACATAGTTGAAATAGTAGGATAATATATACCAGAAAATTCTTTTGTTGCTTGAAAAAATTTCTCTAAAATACAATAAGTTCGGAAATTTTTACCCAATCGCTATCTACAACCATATCAGCTGGATTTTGATTATGAGAGTTAAAAAATAAAGTTATAGGTTTTCTATAGTCATAAGCAACAAGTAGTTGCTCGTATAAAGAATTCCACCTAATGGGTACTTCTTCTGGATTTTTCTATAAGGTAGTTGGCAATCGTGACAAGTTTTTTTATATTCTTTTCTTCGTTGTATTCTATTACTTTTAAATAAAGTTTATAGCAAATTGTATTTTACTAAGAATGTCTTCAAAAAGTGATAGACCATCCTTTACAATTAAGTTATATATATGGCACACACATTTTATATGAAAATGATCTGGAAAAGATGGAGTTAAACTATTTTTTAAAATTGTAATAGCGTAATTGTTAGAAGAAGCGTTATCTAATGTAATAGTCATAATTTTATCAGTTATTCCATAATAATGACACACTTGATAAATATTGTCTGCAATAAAAGTACCAGTGTGCCTATCATCTATATATCTATACGCTAAGATACGTTTTTGCATAGACCATTTATAATCTATCAAATGACAAGTTACCGTTAAATAATCATGGTCGTTAGTACTACGACCTATATCAGACGTGGTAGATACTTTGCCATTAAAATGGTATAATGAATAACGTAAATATTGTTGATATTCATGTGCGAATTTAAATACATCTCTCTTAACAGTTGATCTAGAAAAACCGTTAAAAGCAGGATTATATATATCTCTAATGTAATGAATAAAACCGGGAGATGAAGGAAATGAAAAAGGCAAACCCTCCACAACAACTAATTTTGATATTGCTTCCCTATCTTTATGTTTATTGTATTTAGGGCCTACAATTCCCCCCGTCATAGGGTTAATTTGATCATGTACTTGGTCCGGAACAATATCAGTATGTGAACCTTGTCCCGATGGAGCGGGCGTTTGCGCACCCGGTTTTGAAGCCTGGTATTGGGCATACGTAGCTGGATGAGCCCTTATTACGTGTCTCATTAAATCCCCCGTCCCACCATTACCTTTTCCAGTTTTAAATTTTAAAACATCTTTACAAATTTACATCTAGCTACTTGATTCTCTACGTCCCTATAAAAAAATATCCATGCATCTGATTTTAATGGTCGTTTTGCTGGACCTCGTCTCATACTAGGGGGAATATGAGGTATTTCAGTTGAAGGTGCACTAGTGGGTGTGTTGTCATCAACATTAGTGGGTGTATCATCTAGATCATCGTCTAAATTAATGTCTTCTTGAGTTCCAGAAAATAGCTCATCGTCTAAATCTAATGGTATTGTAGGAAAATGTTCAGTATCAACAAAATCATCCCGTGTAGGAATAGGATGACTAGAAGAAGTGCCCTTGCCCTTGTTGCCCCTATTAGAAGAAGCCTGACCCCTACCCGTAAGCATACGTTTAAATTCTTCCATTATAAATTTATAATTATACTAATAAATAATTAAAGTAAATGAAATTAAGTGCGCTAAATACAATAAACAGACAATAATAATTTAATGAAGGAACAAATGTACCAAACACCGCCGTAACGTCGATGTGTAATCGAGAGGTTGAAAATTGAAACTTTGCTCGATGAAAGATCCTCAAGCTAGTTGCCAACTTCACTCCCAATTTCCAAATGAATAAATAAAATTGAATATTTAGTAAACAATGTAGACTTGTAGAGAGATAAATTGAGAGATTGTAGGAAGATTTGTGAGAAAATGAGTTATTTATAGTTGAAAAATTGGGTTAAAGTGTAAATATAATAACTTATGAGTTAAAAATAACTATTATGGGGTTGGGGGAGAGGGGCAAAAATGGCCGTTGCACAACGGCCAAAATGTAAAATGGTCGTTGGTGCAATGATTATTTTTGCAAAAGGGGGGTTACGGGCGGGATCGGGTCGGGACTAGAGGGACTGGGGCGGGCCGGGATGAGACATTGTCCCGTCCCGGTTCGAGTCCCGATACTGAATTTTTTTTCTTACTACTCGGGTTTGGGGAGGGACCGGGCCGGGCCGTCTCGGCCCACTGGCCATCTCTAGTTCTTTCCTTAGAAGCATTTAAAGTACTATTAATTACTTCTCCTATCTCAAATCATTTATGGTTTTTTTTCAATTTTACATGCCTGAAATATTAATTAGGAGGATATTTGACTACTTTAACATGTATTATGTCTAAGTTATATTCGTTCTCCATTAAATATTTAGTCTATTTATGTATTATCTTCATTGATGTTAAAATTCTATAAGTGTAAAATGAAAAAAAAAATTGTGTCTTAAACTTCTAAAATAAAAATAATTTGAGACATCTATTTTTAGTAACCACGACACATAATTTATGAAGGAGGGATTAATTAAATTCTCAATAAGTAGTGAGGTCTAAGCCGTTGGTAATTAATAGTCAACCAGATAAATGCAAATGATTTCCATAATAATTACTCCCTCCATCGTATATTATTTGGCCACATTACTAAAAATATCATTCCGAAATTACTTGACCACTTTCTAAAAACAAGATAGAATTAATTAAGTTTTTCATACTTTTTCCTTAACATTAATTATTTTTTAAAGTAATCAATATTGATTAGAGTGCAATTAATTGGAGAGAGATAATGATAATGTAGTAAAAATACACTTCTTATTTATGATTTCTTAAGGGGCGTGTAAAAAGGAAAGTGGCCAAGTAATATGAGACGGATGGAGTAAAAATTAGGTGCTTGAGTGTAGTTATCTGACACTATTAGGGATGACAATTGGGCGGGGCGGGTGCGGATACCCCCTCCCCGCCACCCGTACCTGCCAGAAAATTTTATACACGGTGGCGGATACATTTTCAACATCCATATCCGCCTAGGTGGGTATATTCCTAAATCCACACCCGCTCCACCACCTAAATGGATATCCGTCACCTGCCAATACCCGTCTGTACCCGCCAACCATATTTTGTAATCAATTCATTTGTCATTTTGTCAACCTGCCAATACATGAGAATTATCTACTATTACTATACTTTACCAATATAGCAAATTGGCAACAACTCCAACATACTTCTCAATTAGTGATCAAATCCAAAATAAAATAGTCTTATAAATTAAATTAGTACATTACATAAACACGACAAACTACATAAAAAATACTAATGTCTCCATAAATACTTAAAGCAATACAAAAATCTCAATTGATACACACAACATTTGCTCCCGTATCCATTCTTGTATCATATTAATCCTTAAGATCATATTTTTTCATCTCCTTGACATCATCACCACATGCATAATGTATACTCAAAGTAATTAGACTCTAACTTTAATTTAATACAACATAACTAATTTAATTAAATTAATGTTACATTTAATATCCGCCCAAATCCAGTTTTGAGCACACATCAATGCCTCCACCGTTTTCGGAGTACACGTCCACTAGTGCTAAATGCGGATTCCGATGGGATGGTAGAAACTGGAATGCTCAATATATCCCTTGCTATTTGTTGGATAACAGAAAAATTATTTCCATTTATTTTCCATCAATTAAGAATATCGAAATCATCCACAAGTGACACAGTTTCAGCTTCCAAGTACTTCTCCAAATAAGATTTTAGTCCAACTTTACTATTGTCTTGTGACACAAATTGTGCAAACTCTTGCATGTACCCCATTCCCATACTACTTGTAACATCAGTTGAAGACATGTGACTACTACTAGTTGGATTATTACCAGTTTTGTACCCATACTCATCCACCAATTCCTTTAGAAAACCATAAATCTTTTTTACCTCAACATCAACATCACTTTGCATCATAAATTTTAGCAAAGTAAAACCGAATGAGAGCCATCTTGAACCTAGGATCAAGTATAGCTGCCACACCCATAAGACCATTAACATCTAACCAATACTTATTGTATTTCTCTAGCATTACCTCGACCATTTTTCCTATATAAATGGTAAGCGAGGACAACCAGTTGGTTAATAATATTCTAATCTCACAAATTCTAGGGAAATAAATATTGGCAGTAGGATACTTTGGGGCAGAAAATTGATGTGTAATATGATTAAACACTTTCAATAGTTCACATATTTTCACAACCTTATCCCAATCTTCACTAAGTGGTGGATATTTGTACAAATTATCTTGAACACTTAAAACGACAAACACCTCCCTAAACTTTATCCCAAGCATTTGATGTATGTCTACTAGTTCGGGGCAAAACAGAAGGATCTGCAGAATTAGTTCGCTCATGACTCTCTTCAATTTCTTCACCGTTTTGCACTATATTTGGAGTACAACTTGCCGTAGAAGGATCTGATGATTTTGAGGAAGACTTCGTTGTGGCATTACCCTTGCTTGCCATTCTTCCCTATGCAATTGCATATATACAATCAGAATTTTTCTAAGGAAATTAAAGTAGGCAAAAACTAGATATGCTTTACAAAATGTGCAAATGAAACAAGTAGAACAAGAGTTTTCACAATTCAATAATAAAAAAAATGAGATTAAAATCACAAATTAAATACATAAAAATGGTACAAACGAAATTAATCCAAGAACAACTAGACACCATTACATGCAATTTTTCACTTGATTTTCAAATATATATTTAAAATTTTGATTCACAGAAGAAGTATTTAAAATTAATCAATACATGTTGTCGACTTGTCGAGGTGGTTTGTGACTCTGATGGCGGTGTGACGGAGAACGAGAGAGGGAGGATAGAAGACAGATACCAGTGAAGGTGAAGCCGTGAAGGGGAAGGTGAGAGGGAGAGAGAGTCAGGGTCTCAGGGACAGGGAGGCATGAAGGCTGAAGCAATACTAAGGTGAGTAGGGTTTTGCCTCAGTGACTAAGGCGTGAAGGCTAAAGCAATGACTTATAGGCCGCTAAAATTATGTGTGCCAAATTATTTGGGCTTTAGATAAATATAAAGTTGTACAAATAAAATTATAGTTGGCGGGTATAAGGCGAGTGGATTTGGGGTGGACGGTTGGATGCGGGGCGGGGGAGGCAAATATGACTGCAAATCCACCACCTACATACCCGCCAAAGTTATATCCATACTCATCTACTATCCGCTAAAGTTATACCCATACCTGCCCCAACTGGGATGAGTGCGGTGCGGAATCCGCAAAATTGTACCCACCTGCCATCCCTAGACACTAGCTAGAGATGATCAAACAATTTTTTTTTTAAAAAAAGAAAGGAAAAGGAAGCATAAAAGTGAAAAGGCCCTTAGAAGAAGAAGCAAATCATGTAATTGGTCCTTTGGCCAATTTGCTAAAAAGAAAGCAAGCAGGTGCTAAAGTATAAAGAAGTTGCTTGTACATATAAAGGTAAGAAACATTCGGGAACTCTATACAAAACTTGTACATATGAAGGGAACAAATAAATGTACCCCAAAAAAAAAATAAGAAAAAGGAAAGAAATACATTGGTGATACCCATTTTCCCCTTTCTTTTGCGAACAATTGATAAATCTCATAAGATTTAGATTTTAGAGTGTACTAAAGAAAATTGTCATCACAGGCCTAAATCTCATTAGTGCTGCACTTGGCGTTGTTATGATTTTTTTGCAGCTTGCCTGGGAAGAGTTTAAAGTTAAAGAATAACCATGAAAATGTTCAAATGAGATTACAATTAAGAGAAAGCAGTCATTTTACTTTCAAATCACCTGACACATGAACATCAAACAAACTACTTAACCTTTCTCTTGTTCATTTTCAGATTATTTTTCCGACTTGAAGAAAGTATTCCTCATGATACCTCCCATAGCAGCATACCTTTTTTCTCTTCTTTCTAGTAGTATAATCAAGATAAGACTTTAATTCCATCACTTGTAAAATCAGCCACCACAGTAAGTTACATAAAACCAATAAGGTAACCCAAAGATGCAACTATTTTATTCTCCTCAGGCAATGCTCCAAGCATCTAACATTCTATCATATCAGGATCAATTAACCGATCAATTTGCTCTCACACAGAATCTGTTTCAAAACTCTGTATGTTATTTTTGATAAGTATATTGTTACTTCTTATGTCACTACCTAATTTCTCTTCCCATGTCAGCTAGTAATAGAACTAATATCTATTACTTTTTTCTATTTATTTTCCACAAAATCAAGATTATGAAATATCTAAAAACTATTAATATAAATTTATTCAACACGACAATTAAATTGAAAGGGAACTGTCCAAAGAAAAAACAACAGAATTTATTCGACAAGAGAGCTCCAGGATCAGTGAACGTAGAACATAGAACTTAAATAAAAGGGGAAATCAAGACTAACCACAATGAAAGTAGATACAGAGCTTATTTGGATGGCCTTATAACTAATGACTTATAAGCATAAGTCATAAGTTAGGAATCATAACTTCTGGTTTTGGCTTACTTTTGTTATAAGCCTATTAAGGGAATAATCCGAACACTATAAAGTGCCGAATAAGCCTATTAAGGGAATAACCCGAACACTATAAAGTGTCGAATAAGCCTATTAAGGGATTAAAGCGCTCCCTACCAAAAAAATTTCATTCTACGATGAAAATATCTAAATAGAAGATACATGTGTAAATGCCGCATGTAAATTTTGTATAGAACAAAAACTTTAAAAAGGCAAATACCTAAAAAGAATGTGAAGCAAATTGAGAAATTTCTCTGACAAACTTGTTTATTCACCATACAATTCTTCGAAGTTTCCCAATCATATATGTGTACAAACGAAAATCTGTTCAGGATTTCTACCATGCGATTGTTTCCAAAAGAACTACTATGAAAAGGATAGATACCTGTGACCTCATATAAATAAATTCTTGAAACCCAACTTTCTAACATCATAATGAACTTATAAAACCTGCCAATGTCCATGTTAATATCATATAATAGTAATTAAAAACATTGACATCGAAGTTTCACGACAAAACTTAATGGTCTGAATTTCTTAGAATTACACTTCCATAGAAGAAATGCATGTAATTTATATGTATGGCAATCATCCAGTGTCTCCAGGCATATCCTATATAATTATCAATAAAAGGTGCAAAATACAAACTCTAGTATTATGGTTCTTCCTGAACACATGCCTATCCTTTTGGAATTGCTGGCAGCTCAAAATTGTCTTTTTTTGAATGATAATTTCAAGGACATATATACATATACAACTTAGTTGTATGACATGTCAATATTCAAAGAATTGTGATAGGAAAAATGACAAGCTTGGCTAAAAATGTTGCAATTTGAGGAGTGCAGAAATCTTGTAGAGTGAAAATTTAATTCTAGAAGTAGAAATCTGGCATTTAATAAATTATATGTTCATGGAAAAAGAGCAAATACACATGAAGCTGTTACAATCTTATTTCTCAGAGACAGAGCAGCTCATATATGTAGTTGAAATATCACCTAACAATTCCTCTCGAACTTCCATATTTAGAATGGCAATGGGGCAGTGTGGGTGCGGGTTTAAACATATGCGGGTACAGGGCGTATCGAAATAAGAAAATTAATGTTGTGTGGGTATTAGTGTGGGCACGGCGGTAGTTTATACTTTGAAGCGAAGAGAATATCATTTGTTGATACAATTTAACGTCATCAGGGAAAACAAGCTCTTGCTACATGCGATTATATTAGAAAAGGATAACTTAAAAGTTGAAGCCATACTCACTCTCTGAAGTGTATGTTTAGGTTGGAATCTTTAGGTTACTATTTTTACAGGTTTGTATAAACACCAGTAAAATTTGGCTATGTTTGTTAAAAGAGTGAGAAATGCACTTGGCTTGTCTTGATTTTGCTAAAGAGGATTCCAGACATAGCGCCAAAAATACTAAGAACATTTTTGAAAAAGAATTCAATTTCTAATGATCTTTACTACTATTATTTTTAGACTGTGCAGTTTCAATCTTATTTGCAATATACAGGTGAAACTTAACAAAGCAGCTGCATTTAAAGCAAAACAAGAACTCAAGAACAGCCAAGCTTAAATCCTTAACAGACAGGAAAAATTTCAGCCAAAAGAACAAAAATAAATAAAACTAACAAAATAAAAAAGAAAACACTTCAGTGGGGCGGGGTGGGGCGGGTTGAACTTTTGCGGGTTAAGACAAAATCTAACCATATGACACCATTGCCATCCCTATTCATATTTGTTTAAGATTCTATTATTTTTTAATCTTGGAGAATATCTAAATTGAATAATCTGTTTAATTGAATTTATAATTAATGAAAATGATATCTAAGCAAATTTCAGACTTATCCTTAACTATTATAGCTCTTCTACTATCTCTTTTTCATACTAAAACCCTTAAAGACTCATCAAATATTACTGTCCAATTCCAATCAATAGCAGTCAGACAACAAGAAATAGACAAAATTTCTCTTTTAATAGGTTCACATGTGCCCAAAATCAAACCATACACAACAAATTTACTTTTGAAAATTTTTCCCTAGTCTTCCATCGTTTAAAGAGGCTGAAAATTACCCCCCTAGTTAATTAAGTGTAGCTGAAAAAGGATATATCCTAATTAACCTTCCTTGATAAAGAAAGAACAGCTTGAAATGGACTATATACACTTCTTCAACTTCTTCTATTTAAGGAGTAACAATCTTTTAGTAGACCCAAGATTTCATTAATATGATAAGAGAGACTCAGCTATATACATTCAAGCAAATTCAAATGAGCATTAGTATCTAATTGAAACACTCACAATTTCTTTTTATTTTCTTTATGACCTACATGCACACGTACATGGTTTAATTTCTTCTAGGGCTAGAAAAAAAAGAAGAAGAAAGAAGATAAGGTGTAGGAATACTAAACAGGAAATAGTGTAGCAATTCCTTTCCCATTGCTTTGACCATCTTTATCAACAACTCTGTATTAATTTAGAACTTTGAAGATTCATGTCTTTGTCCTCAATCCCCATCTCAAAGTTGCAATGACCAATAAGAACAATGTTAATCTCAAGTTTAAGTCTAGCAGATTATTGGCTGGTAGCTAAAAAGTGGAGTGTTAGTACAAGTGACAAGTTAAAATATATCTTCATTCTGTTGACCATTATTTTGAAAGCTGAAATTAGTGCCAAACATCAATTTTATATCATGATTGGCAAGTAGTAGTAGTTACTCATTAGTTAGAAATTTGACCAAGATAGTGGCCACTAATGGTTTGCGTGCTTCTAAAGGCTTTTCACTTTCCATGCATGAATTTAGGTGCACATTTAGGGGGAGAAAAACCTTGCATTGTTGTTGTCACTCCTCTACACTAACTATTCTTAGGGGTGATAAAATTAGGCAAGAAAAAATGACCCGTCCAAATTTAGGTAGGTTAATAAACCATCCATTTATTAAATTATCTCATCTAGGTTGATTTTGGTTAAAGATATAGCACAAACTATTTCAAAAGAAACCTTATCAAAATATTTTAAACTTTTTATAGCCATAATTAAAAGAAATATTTGGTGGTTAAACAAATAAAAATTGAGAGTTGGAACTATGACTTATTATTTAGCCCATGTTGACTCAGCCAGTCAACCCATCTCAGCCTAGTAACCTTTGGGTGGGTTAATGATCTACCTATTTATTAATTTAGGTTATTGACCCATTTAGATTAAGCTCTAATACATGCTTATTTGACACCCCTAACTATTTGACTTGAAGTTTATCTCACACATTAAAATTACCAAGTCATTAGCATCAATTAGAGGTGAAAATTGGTAGGTATAGGGTCAAATTTGAGAGGGAGTTAAAATAGGTCAAAACAATAAACGAGTCATGACAGAATTCATTCAAATTTGTTGAGGTCGAAATGAGTTGAGTTAAGTTGAATCAAATAGCGCATCATAACCCTAACCGGCCAGCATGACATATATAACATCATCCATTTCTTATTTTTCTACTTTAGAAAAAAGTGAGTCAATGTATTTTTCTTAAATTATTAGCATAAGTTCTTCTAAATTTATATAATTCTCAATATTCAAATTTGATTATATATGTTTGGTTTAAGTTGCATTTTGACTCGTTGGTTACACCATTTTACTTATTTTAACCCAGTAGTTTGAAGGGCCATTTAAGATTAAATCGGCCATGTTGGGTCAAGTTAATAAACGAATCATGACAACACATGTTTTAAAGTTTGACGGATTGCACCGATCACTAAATATGAATTCAGTTGTTTTTTGGGTGGGGGTGGCGGGTGGTGTGGGGGGGGGGGGGTTCTTGTAACTTTTGTAGGAGACAAGTTTGACATAATACATAATCTGACGCTGAATGGAGGTGTAGAACTTAATGTGAGCAACATGAATGGTAACTTAACGTGCCCCAAAAAAAAAAGTGGACCTAAGTTATTAGTGAAAGAAGAAAAGTAGCAAAATTTTCCAACAAATAAAGCCACATTTTATTTAGTTACTCCAACAAAGATGCTGGATGTTGAATTTTATTCTTCCTCATTATTATTGAACAGCTTAGAGTACTCAATACAATATAATTGGTGTGTGTATATTGTAAAATAATATTGGACATTTTGACACATTTGGTCTCTCTAATTCTTAGTATATAATAGATTTAACCTATCCGATGACAGGGATATCCGATTAGAACTGAAAATTAAATCAAAGTTGCTAATGAACCTGTCTATACCAGTTAAGCCTTCGATCATTCCCTCCATTTCTTTGACTATTTCTAATGTTGTGAGATCAATTCTAGCGTACAAGAAATTCAAGATTCATAAGACAAGATGAAGAGCCAAGAGGCATCAACAACGACAAATGCAAAGAGAAAAGTACTACGTAATTGCTTTACATAGAAACACACAACACTAAAACAATATACTACGTATCAATCCAAAGTTAAGATCAAATATATATATATGAATTGTCATGTTAATTATGTTATTCTATTTAAGCTCGTCTTGGATCAATATCCCTATTATATATACATCTAAACATAGTTTAGGAAAAAACGGGGGAAGTGCACATAAAGACGCTTGGAGGACAGCTATATAAGGCTCTTATTAAATGTTTAGTCGTTTTAAAATCAACTTCCGACCCGCACAATTAATGTTGAAAACCGTAATCTTAAGTTACTAACTTCAGACATATAAATCTGAAGTTGTGTTCGCCAGAGCCAACAACAATAACAAGAACATACCCAGTGAAATTTCACACTGTGGGGTCTGGAGAGGGTAAAGTGTACACAGACCTTACCTCCACCTTGGTAGATAGATTTGCCAAAGCCAACCAAGTACAAATATCAATACACTACTTAAGAAGATATAGTTCAATAAGAGGGCCCCCTTTTCTTGTTTACTTCTCAATGTTTCTGTAGGAATATTTTCGTCAATTATCATCTTCCAAAAGTGTGGTTAATATACCACAAATACAACCTCATTGTAGGCTAGACTTATGCTAAGATGATGTTATTATTAGGCTAATCTCATGCTATCTAATCTACCTACCATATACATATGATTCTACTATCAATTACACTAATTACTAAATAATTATAATAAATACAATATTAATTATAATTATTCTATCACTCCCCCGCAGTCGAAACGGGAGGTAGACATATGCTGAGACTGTCCCGAAAATCTTCAAATAACACCAGCGGAAGACCTTTAGTAAAAATATATGCTATCTGATAGCGTGACGGGACATGTAAGACACACATTTGTCCGCGAGTGACCTTTTCACGAACAAATTGAATATCTAGCTCAATATGTTTAGTGCGTTGATGGTTGACCAGATTCCCTGAAAGGTAAATAACACTAACATTATCACAGTACACCAATGTTGCCTTCAGAATCGGACAGTGGAGTTCTAGAAGAAGGTTCTGAAGACAACGAGATTCAGATACTACATTGGCAACACCTCGGTATTCTGCTTCGGTACTGGATCTGGACAATGTTGCTTGCCGTTTGGAGGACCAAGATACCAAGTTATCACCAAGAAATATACCATAACCAGACGTAGAGCGTCTGGTATCCGGACATCCCCCCAATCGGCATCTGTGTAGGAGACAAGGGTGGATGTCGATGATGGAAATAAATGCAAGTCATACTTTAGAGTACCCTGAATATAACGTACAATGTGTTTGGGAGCATGCATATGATCATCCATCGGGTTATGCATGAATAGGCACACCTGTTGCACCGCATAAGAAATGTCCGGCCTTGTGAATGTAAGATATTGCATGGCCCCTGCCAGGCTGCGGTAAAGTGTCGGGTCGGCAAATGGCTTGCCGGAGGAGGCGCTCAGCTTGGGTTTAGTATCAACCGAAGTTGCTAATGGCTTATAAGATGACATGCCAGCCCGTTCAACAATCTATGTTGCGTACTTCTTTTGGAATAAGAATAAACCACCTGCATGACGTGTCACCGCTATCCCTAAAAAATAAATCAATGGCCCTAGATCTTTCATAGCAAATTCTGAGCCAAGTAGTGACATGATTGACTTGCGAAGAGCATCAGAAGACGCAATCAATATAATATCATCTACATATAAAAGAAGGTAAGTAATATTATTACCCTAGCGGTAGATGAACAGAGAATGATCAGAACGACTGTTAGAAAACCCATTATGTGAAACAAAATCTGCAAACCTCTTGTACTAGACCTGGGGGGGGGGGCTGTTTCAGCCCATATAATGATTTCTTTAGTAAGCACACATGATTCGGATACGTGGAGTCCATGTATCCCAAAGGCGGGTACATGTATACTGTTTCATTTAATTCTCCATGGAGGAAGGCATTTTTAACATCTAACTGATGAAGTGGCCATGCCTTTGAAAGAGCCAAACTAAGGACAGTTCTTATAGTTGCTGGTTTAACCACCGGACTGAACGTCTCACCGCAATCCACATCAACATGGTGTGTCTTCCCATCGCTTACAAGACGGGTTTATGCCGCTCAAAAGTACCATCAGGTTTTTCTTTGTGACTAAAAATCCACATAGGCCGAATTACATTAGAATTAGGAGGATGGGGGACCAACTCCCACGTCCTATTTTTAATAAGAGCATTAAATTCATCATCCATAGTCATTTTCCAATTCGGGTCATTAAGAGCAGATATAGGATTACGATGCAATGGTGATTTGAAATTCGGGTGTGGAGGCTATATTTGGTGTTAGGTTTGATAATGCCGTGTTGACTACGGGTGACTGGCCGATGGGACGGACTTGGAAATGGGCCATCAGAAGGGGCTGAAATGCATGACAGTTGGCAGTGAGCTAGGCCGCGACCCACACTGCCAGGTGTTGGGTCGTGACCCAAGCCACTACCAGGCAGTGGGCATTGTGGTTGTCCAGCACCTTCGGCCAAAATTAGGCTCAGGGAAGGAGACCCAGTCTGCTGGTCAGTGGTGTGTTGCGGCTGGGCCACTATTTCTGGGCCCAATTCACCCAAAAATTCTGGGTTGGTCGAAACAATGGGTTTGGGTCGAAAAAAATGTTGGGACAAATATGGGGGTATGCCATCATCTAAAAAATCATAGGTAGAAGGTCCGGACTCATGCATTTTGATAAAAGGGAATTTTGCTTCATAAAAAATTACGTGACGACTCACAATGATTTTATTTGAGGATATGTCATAACATTTGTAACCGTGATGATTAGAAGGATATCCCAAGAAACGCAAGGAGTAGACCAGGTTTGAAGTTTGTTGATTATGGTGGATAGAGAAAGAGGATAGCATAAGCACCCGAATACCCGTAGATGAGAGTAAGATGGGTCCCTTAGGTATAGGATTTTTAAAGGAACTTGATAGGGTAAGTTTTTGTGGGGAAGTATGTTCAATATATATGTATCCATTTGTAGTGCATGATGCCAAAACGATAGTGGTAGTGCGACATGGACAAGGGATGTTCTAATAATGTTATTGATGGTTCGGATTTTTCTTTCCACCTTCCCATTTTGAGAGGAGGTATGAGGACATGAAAGGCGAAAGGTTAAACCATTAGCATTCAAAAAATCTCAAAAAGGCCCATTAGCAAACTCCATACCATTATCACATTGAATATTTTTAATATCCTGTTCAAATTGATTTCAGATGAATGCTCTAAAAGTGAGAAAGGTAGAGAAAACTTGTGATTTTTTAGACAATGGAAACATCCACAAAAAATTAGAGTAATCATCTAGCAAGAGCAAATAATATTTATGGTCCGTAGAGCTCAAAACGGGTGATGTCTAAATATCACAATGGATAATATCTAAAGGCATAAGTGTGCAAGATTTAGACGAAACAAATGGCAATTGAACATGTTTTCCAAGTGGACATGAACGACACATATTTGAATTAAGTGTTTGAGTACATGAAATAAAATTATTTTGTTTGAGGGAGGCTAAAACGGATGCCCCCAAACGTTCATGCCATAATGATGGTGCGAAAGCTGCAAAAATGAACGGTAACATGGCTTGATGATTAGGTGTGGTGATTGGATAGAGTTCCCCTTGACTATCACAACTCATTAGAAGCATCCCCACCTGAAAATCCTTCACGGAAAATCCAAAAGGGTCAAAATCAACAGACACCGAATTATCAGTAGTAAACTTTCTAACTGAAACCAAGTTTTTAATTAATTGTGGAGCATGAAGGACATTCTTTAAAGTTAAAAGTGGGTTTGGTGGAGATAATTTGGTAGAACCATAACCACGAATTGGAATAGAATGGTCATTTCCGACAATTATACCATTATTTTTGCTCAAATTAAAATAGGAAGAGAGGTTATCTTGGGAGGACTTCATATGAGACATCGCTCTGGTGTCCATGTACCAATTTGCGTCGAACGGATTAAGTCCAACAGTGTGCATGGCGGACTCAATATCGGTTGGGCTAGCCACTGCCGAATGGGTCAGTGGCCCAAATGACGCTGGACCTCCACTGTTTCTGGGCCCAAACACAGGCTGATGTCCGACAGTGGGCTAGCCAGTTTGCCTTGGATTGAGCATGACCCAATTTCCTGAAAGAAATGGGCATGGTGGCACAGCCCAAGGCCACTTCCATGCCCACTGTGGTGGTCCACCGCCCCACTGGGCTCGGGGCTGCCACTGATGGCCGAAATTTGTCTGTTGGCCGCCATTTTCGCCGCCCTTGCCATTTTTTCCGTCGCCGCCAGAATTTTGGTGGCCTCCACCTTTGCCATTACCGCGACTACCACCCTAATTTTTACAACCATTTTGTCCTTTTTGACCCCGATTTTGTGTTATAGGTTCAGAATGTGTAGTAACATCATTGGTTGAGGCGGCAACCATGGCGGAATTTGAGACGGTTGCGGCCTTTTTGGCGAAATCCGCCTCTTCAAGAATAAGCATAGAGAGGACTTGGTAAAAAAGAGGTAGAGGATTGCTTTGGCAGAGGAGCGTTCACACGCCACTATACGCTTCGGTAAGGCCGACAATCAATTGTAAAACCAACCGATTGTTTGTAACCGGCGAACCAACGTTCTTGAGTTGATCCAATAAAACTTTGAGGCGTTGACAATAAGCGGATGTATTCGGAACGTCTGACATGTCAATGGTGGAGAATTCTTGCTCCAAAGTGACGGCTCATGAATTCTTGTTATTTTGGAAGATATCCCGTAAGCGATTCCAAGCCTCCATCGCCGTGGAATCAGATTCCATTATTGTGTACAACAAATCGTTAGAAATGGTTGCATAAATCCACGAAATAACTGTCGCATCAAGTGTGAGCCATAATTCTTTTTCATCATCAGTATTTAACGTCTTTTCATTGCCTTTTTCCAGTGGGATTATGTGATGAATAACCCGATGAGAACTGCAACAAATTTTAAAGAGTTATGCCCAAGTTGCGTAATGAACATTTTCCATCTCAAGAGTGATGGAAATATGAGTTTTAATGTTGGAAACGTCAAGAGCGGGATGAAAAGTGAATTTAGAGTCAGACATTGTTAACCGGAAAATGAAAAGAAGAATGAAAAAAAAATGGTTGGTCGGCCGGTTGGTGGGAGGAGGGGAGGGGGCCGACGGTGGGGTGTATAATTTTTAGGGTAGGATCTTTTTCCCTAATATCTTGATACCATGTAAGAATATTTTCCTCAATTATCATCTTTCAAAAGTGTGGTTAGTATACCACAAATACAACTTCATTGTAGGCTAGACTTATGCTAAGATGGTGATATAATTAGGCTAATCTCATGCTATCTAATTTACCTACCATATACATATGATTCTACCATCAATTACACTAATTACTGGATAATTATAATAAATATAACACTAATTATAATTATTCTATCAGTTTCATTATAAGCAGCAAAATTCAGAAGTACAACCGCGACCTCTGCAGTAGCAGTGAAAGGTACCACAATTATGGCAATGACGAGTATTCTGTAGCCTTCTGCGCATGCCCATTCCCCTCACCAAATTAGTAAGCTTTTCTATTTCATCAATTCCTTTAGAAGTAGAAGAGTCACCTAAAGGGTTGCCTTCATTGGCTGCTGCTATAACGTGAAAGTAAACTGCAAATATTATCAACAACGCCACAACTGCCTTTTTTGCCATTGTTAAGTTCACAACTAGTGTAAATGTGCAATAAGAAATCCCTACTGTCGAGCTTATATAAGAATCTATTGTTTGTACTGACTGGCCGAATTTTTCAACCTCGGTTTTAAATAGAAAATTAGAAATCAAGAAATCCTTCAATGAATACTTCAAATCTTTGTTTGATATAGAAATCAATCAATTGTATATACAGTTGGCCGGATGCTTATCAACTCAACATTTGTTTGCCTCTACTCGAACGGCCAGATGCTACGGTGAAATAGTCCTCGTCCTAATTAGCTTGGATTTCTTTTATTTTGGTTTTAGTTGAGCTGGAATTAGTTGTTGTTTTTACAATAATTTTAAAAAGTTGGATCGAAAAGTTGTAATGTGGATATTTTGTTAATGAAAGAGCTTCCGAGAAAGCATTTCTCGTTGCAGCTACAATCGTAGCCTGCCTTTTCGTTAACTGGATCCCCTATCTCTACTTTTGAGGGAAGGTTGATTAGCTCTATCGAACGAGGGTTAGGTTATCAAAGTTTGAACAAACAAAGGTAATTCTCAAAGACTATTCAATTCGTATCGTAAAACGTCGATACTGACTTCCAGGAGACATCATAGATGTTATTAGCGAATATTCTCAGAATATTCGTCGTATATTTTGTAATTATGATAAATGTATATTCACAATATATATAGCTGTACAAGATTGATTCCTAATATGGTACGAATCCTAACTTACCTTACAAAGGTTGATTCCTAATACAATTAGAATCCTAAGTTACCTTAAATATACATTTATCATAATTACAAAATATACGACGAATATTCTGAGAATATTCACTAATAGATGTAATGAAAGAAGTGAGGTTTCTATTAAATAAAAGGTAGCGTAGCGATTCAAAATGTTGATTGGGGGAGGTTCGAGATTGCAATCCCTATCGAGTCGGAAAGGAATGAGTAATGGGTCGAGGAATCGGGCATCGGCCCTCTTGGATCAGGTAGGAGATTTTATGGTACGATGGATGGATGATGAAGATGAATAAAGTACAAATGGAATTACTCATATCCATCTATAGTCTTGATTAATTCACACTTCCAGCATAGCATAATTTGTCTAATGTTACATCATTTTCCGCTGCTATCCTAGGATGTCTCGTAATCAGACTACTTCGCTCGAAGAAAATATCTTTTGAGATATTGTGTCGGCCTTTAAGAGAAATTATATTGGGTCATTTCACGCAAAATTCCCTCAAACCTCAACATCTACCTACGTTTGAAGCTATTATATTGTACATTACCACTTATACACATTATACATTAAATATTGTGTATAATTGATGAATAATCACTACATAATTTGTGTGTAATCAACGTATATATCTTATGTTGAAAATCTTACAAAAAATACTCGTATCATAATCACTGTTGGAAATTCTTCAAAGCTTGAGGCGTGTCAAAAACATTATCCTTATGGATATTTCACCCTCTATAAATGTATCCCCAGGATTCAACAAGCTCTTCTAGTATAAAACTAGGAGCCAGAATCTAACAAAAATAGATAACCCAGCAAACTATAATATGGTAGGAAGATTAAGTATTGATCTCACTCCCCAAAAGAGAAAGACTTGTCTTGATTTATAGATGAGAAAATTCATCAAATAGGATGGTTCAATATTCCAAACGTTTGCAGGAAGTTAAAGACAATAAATAGGAACAAGTCTTAGAAAATGAAAAAACATCCATCGTTTCGACAAGTAAGAATATTGAATAAGATTTTATGGCAGCAAAAAAGATCAAAACAGTTACTGATTAAAACTAGAAATCAGCAGAGAATAATAATTGATTTAAAAGAAAACTGGTTAAATAAATTTAAAAACTTTGAAATCAAATTATCAGAAAAAGATAAACAAATAAGCCTAGAAGAAATTTTGGCTAACATGGACGAACAAAATTATGCTTATGAGAGATTAATAGAACTAGATATAGAAATAAATGCATTAGATTTAATGATAACAGAAATAAAATCAGATTTAAAAACGGAAATAGAACACTATGGATGAAAATAGATTAATACAATTGCACGATAAAAGATTACAGTTAGACAGAATAGCTGAAAGACCACTTACTTATAATAGAGATATAAATCAACACATTGTAAGCTGCAGAATAGCTATAGAAATAATAAAAGAACAAGACAAACAACTACGAGAAAATTATCAAACAATTAATAAACAGGAAGAAAAGATAACATTCTTGAGAAATTTATCAGCACTAAGAGAAGAGAGATTAAGGCAAAAAGACGAAGAAATCGATAAAACAAAAGAACAGAAATTAGGAGAGCAAATAAAAAATGAAAATGAGATTAAAGATTCAAAAGAAATCATAAAAGAACAATATAACTACATAGATTTACTAAAATATGGATAAAGGAAAAGAAATACAAACAGATTCAAAAGAAGTATATTATCAAATGAATACTTATGAAGGAGGAACAACTCAAACATTAAGTTTTAAACCAGATACATATCAGAAGATTCAAGATGAAAAAGAAGAAGTATTCGTAAAGAAAATATTTAAAACAAAATGGTTTGAAAGGAGTAAGGAAATAAGATACATAGCACATAAACATGAAAATATAATTGATACCACTAGTACAAATGGCAGAACTAAGATTAATTTAATAAATGATGAAGTAATAAAAAGAGAACTAGCCAAATTATCGAATAAAGAAGCAAAGAAATATAGAAATATTTACTTTGGAGGAGTAGAATTTACAATAAAAGCATATTTTCAAAAGAATATTGATACACCTATACAAATCTACGTATTAGATGACAGAATATTAGGAAATTTGCAAGATGCATTAATATCTGTAATAAAAGGAAATTTAATATATCAAAAATTGAAATTTACAATACAACCAGACTTTAGCGTATCGTTAAAAGATGAACATAAAGATTTAGCTTTAACACTATACTATAAATTAGATGGAATAAACATGCCACCAGGAAGTAAAGTAATGAGTATAGAAACAAAAATGATATACGCCTTAACTGGAAATCACCATGTGAAGAAACAACATGAAATAAATATTATAGTACCAAAAATGTATAAAGAGATACTTGAACAGATTGAGCATAAGGAAAACGCTAAGATAACTATACCAGAAGAAATATTCATGGATTTTAAAATCAGAACATTAACACCTTCAAG
This sequence comes from Anisodus acutangulus, assembly GCA_029783415.1. Classification (NCBI taxonomy): domain Eukaryota; kingdom Viridiplantae; phylum Streptophyta; class Magnoliopsida; order Solanales; family Solanaceae; genus Anisodus; species Anisodus acutangulus. The sequence continues at coordinate 22,634,920 of CM056497.1, read as the reverse complement.
AAGATTAATACCAAGAATAGAAGGATCTAGACTGAGTATAACTAGAGAATCGCTAATAACACAACAGAATAGTTTATTGAGTATACAACCCAGGACAATAGATTTAATAAATACTATAAAGTACAATAGAGTACCAATAATTTAGGTCTTCCCTCCTTTAAACACATGGGATACCCCTTGGGGTCCCAAACCCTTTACCACATTAGAGACTTATATAGAGATCAATTCTTCCTATTCCCACCGATGTGGTAGATTTGTCCCACACCACATTTCCATGCCTCAAACACCTTACTTCGTAGACCAATATCTCTTTCATTTCTCAATGAAATTTGACGATTCTTGGCCCTACGGTCATCTACTCACTTCGTAGATCATGCATGTGCGAAGAGACAAGGTCTCCAACATGCGGAACACTAGTGTTTAATTCATCAAAGATGGGTGGACGCATCTCCCCGCCAAAGACAAATTTCCAACAAGTAATACACTGTAACCCCCACATTTTTAAATATTTTAAAATAGCATAATATTTTCATAACTCCTAGGTCATCATCAACAAATATTTTAAGAAGTATAAATATTATGGTAATGTTAGTCTGATTTTTCGCATAATGAAATGAATAGAAAAAGAGGTCATGTACAAGAATATAAAACAAACTTAAGATCAACACAATTCAACAACAATCAGCTTATACTGGAGCAGTTTTAGAGTTCTACATGATTACTAATAAAAAGCAGCTATTTTAAGAAAAAGTTTTTGAAGCCACGTCACAAGTACAATAACCCCATACATTATGTGATTTCTTTTGGCACATAAGATTATCCAAGTTACAAGCCAAGTAAACATACAACCAACAATACTCAAAATGCTATTAGTTGAAAAATGTTAGACAAAAATAAATTATGATTATATTATTCATCGCTTACAAAAATCATTTGTGTTAGATGCAATCTCATCATACTCAAATAAAATCTTCATTACGACGCTAATGCCAAAAACATTTTTGTCCAAATTGATTTTAAGAAGAACTACTCTCATTCATTCCAAGAACTTAGAGTAATTCTTGAACCACCATAATAAAGAAATTATTCTTCTTCAACTTGGGTGACATAAAATTAACTTTGCTAGCACAAATATGCTTAGTATGTAGCACAAGAGTCTAACACCAATCTCTTACATTAGCCACAAGATTTACTTGAGAAATGACCACAATAATATATATCATTCGCTTAGTCAAATTTATTTTTACTTAGCGGAATTATCAATTCTCTTAATCTTTTTCTACATTTAGGAGTATGATGACCTATTCTCTTGGTGCAATGTGACTTGAATCCACCGTCTTACACCTCAACCAGTAGCATAATAGGCAAAAGTATATACTAGGACTAGCCTTCGAACCTTCGAAATATTTACGGTTACAGTGGCCATAAATAATTGTATAAGGTAAGCAACATTTGCTAATGACGTCGCATCACTATTAAGCTCCATGGATATTCAATATTAGCTCGACAACCACAAGTGTGGACAAGATCAAGATCAGATCATTCATAATATAAACAAATGCTCTTCGTTTGAGTACATGTCTATACACTATTGACGGTGTTATCATATTACAATAACTAGTAGTTATGACTTGTGCACACTCTTTTTAAGTATTTGGTAAATTATTTTCACGTCATTCACCATATATGATTATCCATATAGCTATCTCACAATATGTTATTTTTCAAACTTATCCTCTCACATAGAAGACTCCATTGAGTTCATATTAGAAAAAGTGGGTCCATAGTAATAACATCAAACTCAAAATACAAAATTGGTAATCCAACTTAATAAATTCTCGTCAGTCAAGTTTTCTCAATAGCATATAGGTTTTATATTAGGAATATGTTCTTAGTACATTAAAGGTGGCTAATAAATGTTCAATAGTCAACTTAATAAATGTTCATTGGCATAATTAGTACATTAAAGGTGGCTAATAAAATTTAGAAGTTTCAACCGTCCGGCTAATATTTGTACCTAATAAAGAGTAGGGTTACTTTTGAAAATGGGATTAACGGGAGTTAATTTTTCTTAATCTCTCATCTAAAGGGCAAAAACATAAATAGCCGGACAAATATTATATTCAAATTTCTATGATAATTCTTGTAGAAAGACGAGCACCACCTTTTTCTTCTAACATTATTTGGGAGTGTTGCAAAGACCAACGTGTTTGCTTAAACTGCATAAAAGCAGATTTTAAGCTATATCTCTGGGATTTTGGTGCATGGTACAATGATTTACCCCATTAGTGACAAAAACTTGACATAATAAAATCAAAAAGCCGAAAAGTTCAAATATTTCCATTAATAAGCTGGCTGCAATAATTGGGCGATGATGCAAAAAACTTCACCCAACTACAGTTTCATTCTTAAGTCTATATATTACTAGTACTTTGTAAACCTAATGGGAGCATATCAGGCGAACCACAAAAAACGCCTTGTTTATCTATTCCCACTCCATGTATATCGATATATATAGACTGTACATTGATTAACTTATCCGTCGCCACTCCACTTGTTAATTAGCAATCTACACAGCGGAAGGCTCCCCCCATCTGGCCAGCCGTATCAGAAAAGATAACACTTCTGATGGGTCACGCAGAGAGTAAGTTGCCAAAGTGTCTCTTGGATTAGTAGACACTATAATAGGATACCCTTGTCCTCTACACTTGAGTACCTGCACAAAATCAGCACTACATTATTAGTATGTGATACAAACACAACATTTAAACGAGAAAGTTGGTGTAAGCAACGATAGTAAGACAATTAGAGACTCGTACCTTAAAAGCATCTTCGTCAGTTCTGTCATCCCCAATGTAAATCGGGAGAACATCACTTGAATTCGTGAATCCAAGAGTTTCAAGCAAGTAAACCAGAGCATCGCCTTTGTTCCACTTTATGGATGGACGTATTTCTAGAACTTTCTTACCCCTTGTAAGATGAAAACCGGGGTACTTTGCAACTAGTGCCTGAACTTTCTTTTCCAGCAATCCAAAATCCTGAAAATTAATTAAGATTTGGATTTACTTACTCAACATTCTGCACTTCATTGGATAATTTCTGAAATAAGAAATCCCTAGATATATAATTCGACTTGTACCTCTTGTAAGACATGCCGGTAATGTACAGAGATGCAGAATCTGTTGTCCTCAACCAGAGCTCCATTTATCTCTGAAGTTGTTTCCTCCAATTCATTCAACATCTGCGACACATACATGAACATTTTGTTGAATACTTAATAACAATATGGAGCTGGAAATATGAACTCCAAGCTCTTGTAAATGTTACATACATAATTAAAAAATTGTTAGCCCACCTTTTCAATTGAAGGCAGAAACTCCTGAGCAGGCTGGAAGACAGTGAGTTCATTCCCCTACAGTTCATTGGCCACATAGATCAGTACTACTGCATAGATATAGGAATCAGATGTTATGGACTTAAATTTGTTGAAAGGAAATTGTGGATACCTTTTTATCAAGGGCCTTGCTTTGATACTTACCATCATAAGAACTAGCTTGAATTGCAGGTCCCATTATGTCCATGCCATGGCTCCCCGCATAGAATATATCATCCAACTTTACAAAACCATAAACCTAAGCAAACAACGAATTGGATATTAGGTTCATTTCGTCAAATTAAGTTGGCTTGATATCAACAAATAGATGATTAATTTATTTAGTTACCTTCTGTCGACTGCGTCCACTTATTATAGATGTCGGATAGAGCTTTGCAACGTCACCTACAGCTGAACGCATCTGCATCGTAAAACACGATGTTAGAACGACATTGAAGACATACTAATAGATCAAAGGAGGACAGCAACATGGTTAATTAGTTACCCGATCAGACATGAAGGCACGGTCAGGATCATTCACAATTGGCGATAGAGTCCCATCATAATCTAAAAACACGACAACACATTTTCCCTCTGCTGAGGTCATCATCTCTTGAAAGGAGCTCAGTGCTGAAGGGTGCTCTTTCTGAAATAAAAGCTTATAAATGAGACTCTAGGCACAATGACCATAGTAAAGATTAATAAGGATACGTACATCGTAGACATTTGCTTTCTTATCATCCTGAATTAATGTCATGACCAAAAACAGTGTCACACCAGCTTAATGCTATTCTATCCCTGCTAGTTTTACACAAATTTGCTTAGCAATTCCTAACTCAATGCAACACGCAAAACTAAGATTTTTTCCCACTCTCCTCAAATCTCAATAATCAAGCTTATCAAAGAGGAGCACATACAGTATAGGGCTATTATTGAATATTATTAAAGACTAAGTATTGATGGAAACCACCAATACTACTATCATACATATCTAAAGGGAGGCGAACAAATGTGCAAAATTTATAGCAAATGAAGAGATTGATGATGACGTAATTCGTCTCTCGGGAGAAAGGACCTTATAATAAAAGATATTTGAGTAATCATAAAAAGTGGGCTACTCACCAGCCAAGAAATATATTTGACATCAGCAGAAATGGGGATATGATCAGGCTTAGGGTCCTCTGCAGTGTAATTCTTGTTGGGCTCAGTCTTGTTAGGCTTAGCCGCTTTTGAAATGGACTCAATTCTTTGAGTCTTAGCCAGCCCACTTTGGAATCTCATCGCCTGGTACAGCCACCTTGTCAAATTTTCTCTCATTTTGCTGCAAAAAAATTCCCAAAGTAAGTAACATGTAATCAATTGCTTTTAAAGCACAGAGCTGACAGGAATATAATCAATGGGGTTGCAAGGACCCAAGTACAAATAGACCCAAAAGTTGAAGTGTTGGCTTCTAGCCGGAAAAGGAAAACCATTGTCAGCCATAAAAAATAACATTTTTCTCAAAAGTTAAAAACGAGCAAGTACGTATTTTATCAGATGATTCTAAAGTCAAAACTCAAGTAGAGTTAAAGTCAAACTCTACCCTTCTCAAATTTCATTTTATGAAATTTCACTTATTGTTGTTATATACTAAATTCATTTTATTCACATCTTCATATAGAGGCGTATGTAGGCTTAGAATATATGGTTTAGCGGAATCAATAACTTAGCTCAAACTCTCTAAATGTGTTAATAAACTCATCACATACTACAAAAGTTAAATTTAGAAATCAGTCATTAACACTTGAAGCTGTTGTCCTCTAATCAAGAACCTACAAAATTCAAATCCTAAATCATTCTTTAATCCAAATGATTTGTAATTCACATTTTTTCCTAGCCACATAAAGATGGAAGAGTACCTTAAGACTTTTTCCTCGACACCAAAAACATTTGGGTTTGTATTTAAAGAATATATACTACTCCGATTAGCAAAATAAATGAATGGGTTGATTCTTTACGAGTACTTGATTAAAAGGATGAAGAATAAGGAAAAGTATCAAGTCAATGGAAAACTCTTCAATGAAGGAATATTAAGGTCAAGAACCGCTTAAAATAATCAGTGTAAACTGGAGTTGCAATCCCATAGAATCAGGAACAAATTTGTTTATCAATATCTAATTTTTTAAAACATATTTAACTTGGAAGATGTTAGGTAAAGATAGATGTTTAATTAAAAAACATAAAAGTAAAATACCAAGAAGTAGAGATTGTATAAAATATAATAAATATTTAATTCAAAAATAAAAGTAAAATACCAAGAAGTAGAGATTGTATAAAATAGAAATGAAGTCCTTTTCAAAGCTTGTCACTAGTGACATATAATTAGGAACATTAGATATTCGGTAGGCAAAAATTAATATTACATGTGTAAGTAAATGAGTAGCAGAGATTCCTCATCATCAAGAGTTTAGAATATGTCTTTGTTTAAAGAAGAAAGGTCACTATAACAACAAATTGTATTTGAAAATAGTGACATAAAAACAAGAAGAAGACAAAATGAACTAAAAGAAAGGGTATTAATCAAATATTAAAGTCCAACTCGGTGACTCAACGTTACATGGCAACTATAGAAAAGTCTTAATCAAACTGATTCAGCAAACACCGACAAAATTAATGTAGTTCAATTTCTCAAATATAAAGAATTAAAACTATCATGCGTTAATACCGTTGGCTTTGTTCTAACTACCAACTTCTATGCTTTCTATGGTTGCCAACTTTTTGGAAACTAAAATTTTTATTCAGGCCCACAATTTTTTGCTTTTCAATTCCATCTGTCTAAAAACTCCAACGGGCTTGAGAAAAAAAAAAGACAACCAACATTCCGCGTTCATGCAAGATTAAGGTAATAAGACAACTAGTGAGCTGGAAAATGATTAATTGAAGCATTTCAATATTGACAGGGACACAAACCTTCCAAAGAGACTAGGGAGTGAATGAGATAGAGAGTTATAAAATTTAAAAACTAAAACGTTTCCTTGATAGAGATTTAACAAAATTGGGCATCCAGGTTTGACAGAAAATAATTGATAATAAAAGGATGCAGAGCAAGTTGGTGACTAATAATGTCATAGGAAAACAACTGAAATTACAATATTCATATGAAAAAAAGATATTTAATGAAGATAGCCCTGCACATTCTAAGCACAAATACTATATAGAATGGCGACTAGGACCCATTTTAGGACTATTTACAGCGAATGCAAGCAACATTTCCTGAGAACAAGTTGTGGCATTGATTGTGCTTATACAACTAATTCTGTGAACATAAATTGCTACTTAGTCAGAGTTATTCCTCGATAGAAAATCTAGTGTTTAAGTTTGTCAATTTTCAACCCTGCACTAATACTTAATTAAGAGACTGCAACACATAACACAAACAATTAAAAATTGAGTTACGGCGTCTAATCCCATTCTAAATACTCAGTTTAGTTTATGTGATACTATTTCTTATTATATTCTGAATGAATGACACGTGACTATATTTGAAATAATTTAATTTTAAATTTCTTGAAAAATTTATAGTCATACAAATATTATGGTATATTTAGAATTGTATCACAAAATTAAATTGGGAATAATTCTAGTTAATCATCTATATCCAGTGAGTTTCAAACATTTTTCTATCTCATTCTAGGACCCAACAGAATGTACTACCGCCACTATAGTTGCTTCTCTTTTCTACTTTTGGAGGACCAATCCACCATCACTTTACCTTCATAGTTCGTCCGACCCACAGAATTCTTACCTTCTAAACGTCCTCATGCATGTACACTCATTTACACTTTATTTAATTAGTAAATAAAAGGTGTGGAGTAAAAAAAGAAGTGGCGATTTGTCTTTTGAAAACATGTGTGAACGGGAAAACAAAACTGAAGGCAAGACTCAACTAAATAAAGAAGGGTTAAAAACGACAAAGATTTACGTGTCACCAACAAGGAGAAAAAGATCATCAGGCCATCAGGAAATTTGAGGATTATAAACTCTGACACATTAGGACACCCTTTTGGACAGGGCTTAGCTTTCTTAAAACTACAGGAGTAATTTTTTATGTATGCTACACAAAAGGACACACAACATGGGACGACGACCACGACGAATTCCAGAGAAACTACCTAGAAGTAGAATATAATCTAGAATATTAACATATTTCACTATTTCATTGGACGAAGTCAAAAGTTCTAGTTTTAATATTCTATGTTATGATTTAAGTAATCCACATAGTAATTGTAGGGAAAATTAAGAAATTTGATGTTCCATGTATCACTTGATTTTCAAATATCTATTGACTTTCTTGCCAAGGAAACACGTTGTTTGGTTTATAAAATTTCTGATCCCAATTATTTAGATACAGAAGGTCAACTCCTCTCTCTCCAACAATTATTGCTATTTAGCACCAACAGTGACATCTAACACGCAAAAACACTACTCCCTCAGTCTCAATTACTTGATCACATTACTAAAAATATTCGTTCTAAATTATTTGATCACTTTTTAAAAAGTAAGATAAAATTAATTAAGTTTTTTTCTACTTTATCTTTAACATTAATTATTTTTTAAAGTAATTAATATTGATTAGAGTGCAATTAATTGGAGAAAGATAAGAGTAATGAAGTAAAAATACTCTTCGTATTTATGATTACTTAAAGGACGTGTAAAAGGAAAAGTGACCAAGTAATATGGGAATGAGGGAGTACTATTAAAACTAGATTTTAATATATATTGCTTCCTCGCTGGGTTTTAAAAATCTTGTTAGAAAAATAAAAGTAGAGTACAGACAATAAATGGTAAAGTCACTTGCGTCAAAAATGAGTTCAGCTTGTTAAAACAAATCTAGTCTAGTCAGAAAACAACTTTATCCAGCAATTTCTGATAATAAAATTTACCAAAATAAACTTTTTTATGTTAGCTATAGTAGAGATACAAATTTTTTTCGGAATTTGGAGTAAAATCAAATCGAACTATAAAAAGTGGGATTAATCCGGAAAAAATTGTATGTTAAAATGAAAGAGAAGCATTGTTTTATAGGTTATAATTATGATAATCTCTCCCATGAATTCCACCGAACATTATAGAATTTCTTTTCTTCTTTTTCTGCAAAAGTTTTTTCCAAAACCGTGAAACAAACAAAACCGAATTGGTTAAAACTTTTGATGGAAATTCTGAAAAAAAAAATTCACTTAAAAAAACATTTTTCTGGTTGTAGAAATTCAAATTTTTAAAACCTCCACCATAAAACTAAGAGGTCTCACCCATCAACATCACATTCCCACCTATATCTGTTATCTCCTTGTAACTGTTCTAACAGCTTTTACGGCTATAACTTGAAGGTTGATTTCATGAAAATTGACATTCACTGAAAAGGATATTCACAAGGTCGGCCACTGGGCCAGAATTCTTAATCTCTACCCGCCGCCGACAAAAAAATAGGGCCGGGTATTTAACGGACAGTTGCACTGCCGTTACTCTTGCATAACATACCTGTCCTCATCTATCAGGCACTTTACAACACTAAGGGTTCATCCGGTAGAAACAAGTTATCTCGGAATTAATTATTTTAGAATCAATTATTTCATCCTTTCATAATAATAAAAATAACATTATAATTTTATATTTTATCTTAATTAAATATGAGATAAATTCATTTTAAATTTAATCATGAAATGGTATTAATCCAAACGGATAAATAAAAAGAGGGCGCCTTGTCAAAAAGTAGAGTATTTATATTTATAGCAAAAATAGGAATATCTAAAACTAGTCGAAGAAAAGAAAAATCATAGTGGGCCTCTTAGGTAAAAAATGGACCCTAGCCCAGGTCAAGTTGTGGACCCTAGCAAAATACACGTGTGCAGCGCAAATACCACACGGAACAAGCCTTATAGTATCGATTCAAAACCCTACCGCTAGCGCGTGACAACCAACGCCAACATCAGTAGGCTAAATAAAGCGACTATACCTGACGCGCGTGAGAATTCAGTTTGCTTCTCCGGTGAACAAATAAAAACGAACACCAACCGCTTTTTGGTTTTTGTTCGTGCCCTCATAAATAACACTTTTAGTCACTAAAACACGCCGTAAATCACTAGAAAAAACCACTCCTTTTCCATATCAAACAATAATATACCCCAGTAAGATCTACGCAGACCTTATTTCTATCTTTATGAATAAGTTATGTTTCCATGTCAAATAAACCAACCCAAAAAATAAAACAAAAAATCAATGGCCTCAACGCTCGCACCTGAGAAAGTGACCGTCATTCACGACTGCAATAAATTATCGCCGTCGAATGCATATATAGCACACAATTTTTATACACCGATCACATATAGGATCAAAATTAACAACATATACATAGAGAAATTCAAAATTTTGCATTGAATCTGATAGATTCGGCTAGAGATCATTCAATGACCGGAATGAGAGAGATGTAGAGTAAATCTGTAAAAACATCAATTTTAATGAAGTAATTAACATGAGTTTAAAGAAGAAAATGACAGAGAAAAGAGCGAAAAGAGAACTTACATGCAAAAAAACTGAGAAATTGCTGTAGAATCCTGAGCAGCTGTTGCTTTGCAGCTAAGAAATCAGAATTTGAGAAGAAGAGAGAGAAAAGGGAAGGAAAAATAACAAAGATAGGGGAGTTTATATAGAGATGGCAGAAGGGTTTAGTGGGGTGGGGTGGGGTGTGATTTTCCTATAATGGCACCAGGTATTATTATTTACTACCCCTATCAATGTCAATATTGTTAATTTATTATCTAGATTGTACCGTTTCGCAAAATTAATGGACTATGCCCTTTTAATAATAATCCTACTACTGGTATGTCAAGGAAAGGAAATAATATGAAGATTAGATTTTAAAAATTAGATTGAGTAGTAAGTGAGTAATTAATAAGGTTGATGAAGACAGGAACATAGGACAAGTACATTTTAGTATTTTCACATTAGTTTATTGACATTTGACCTTGACTAAAATAACACGAGGAAAGTGGAAAAAGGTTTCTGACGGTTTATTTTAACTGGTACAACTGCACACTGTCGTTCTATCTATGTCTCTCTTACACATGGTTCATGTTTCAATCTTTGCCCTTTTTCTTTTTTCTTTTTTCCTTTTTTCATTTTAATTGAACAAAAAGGGTAATGCTACTTGCAATCTAAAGTCTCCAACTATTTTTATTGTCCCAAAGGAAAGAAAAAAAGTACTTACTATATTTTTTACTCCTTTTAGGCTACTCTCTTTCTCCTTTGTTGAATAATAAATTAATAATATACACATTTTTGTATTGGATTAAGATGTCACAACTAAACTAATACGCAAAATAGATTAATAGCCCCTTAAATTTGTTACTCCCTCCATCCCAATTTGTTTGAAGATTGATCAGTTTGGGGACAATAATTTTTTCTTTCACTTAATTTAATTATAAATTATTCAAGTATTTTATAATTTTAAATATAGATTCTTCAAGTATTTTATAATAAAATTTACATATTTAAAAACTACATAAAAGATACTACACGTCTATATAATTAATAATTCACAATATATAAAAAGAGTTGGAGAAAATAATAGTTAAAGAAAGAGTTGTTTGATTCCCCAAACTGATCAACCTTCAAACAAATTGAGACGAAGGGAATAAAAAAAATTGTTTAGACAGTCAAACTGCGACATGTTCCAACTGAGTATCTAAATATATGGTAAAATATCCTATTAGAAACTTCTGACTCAAGATTTTAAAAACGTTTATGTGAGTGTTTTCAAGCATCGATTACGTAGATAAGTTAACTACATAAAATATATCATCACCTTTAATTATATGCATTAACCTTAATAAGTCGTAAAACCTCATACATGTTCCAATTGAATTTGATGTGTATAATTAAAAAAGAAAATATATTTTATGTAATTAACTTATCTATATAATGGACCTTTGTGAACACACCTTTTCTAAATATGAGCAAGAGTGTCTAATATGAAAAGTTTATCATATGTTCCAGTGCTTATTAGAACAAATCATAATTTAAGTATTTAAATAAAATTTTAGTGACAAATTTAAAAGACCGTATATGTATTCAGCCAAGATTATACAGTTACAATGTCACGACCCAAACCGGAGGGCCATGACGGGCAACCGGACCTTACTTGTTGAGTACAACTAATCATATATTTACCACCTAACCGTAATTAAACATGGGCCACGAGGGCCGTCACGAGAAAACATGCTGACACATAGAAATAATAAACTGGAAATGTGCTATGTAAAACCCTGCAAACAGAAGAACCCAACCTACGCATATATACATACTAAGGCCGACAAAGCTATACACGACTACTATACACAGGACAATTGTTTACAAGCCTCTAAAGAGTACGTGACATCATAAGGTATGGACAGGGCCCCGCCATACCCATATGCATATCCAAAATACTGTCATTTTATTATTTTTAATCAAAAAGGAATATCTAAAAGAATGATGACCTCCTCATTGTTGCCATTTTTCCTTTGCCGATGCATATAACCTTTTCAACAAGGATGATTTAACTACAAAATGAAATGTTTTTGTTGTATATGTATTGTTTGCTATGTACTTGGTGCCCTATTTCATCTCAAGAAGAATGCCTTAATTAATGAGAGATCTCCACAATAATTCTTCCTAATTGACATGTGCACCCACTATATTGATTACATTTATGAGGTGTCAAGTTCTCCTAAAGACATCCACCTCCAATTCCCTATACACTTACACACATGAATTAGTCATTTCTTGTTCTCATGACCTTGTCCCACGTGTAAAGTAATTCCCTACTACTTAACCACTTTTTTTACTTAACCCCTTAATCTTTCACTACACTTTAACATACAACCAATCACTCATACATAATTATTTCGGGACTTCATCCTTTAATATATTGAATTCATAGATGCATACATGAGTATGACCAAAATTCCATACAGTCCGTATAACTTGTTCAACATTTTGAACTTTGACGAAACTTATTTCTCTAATTCATTTAACCTCTAATCCCCACGTAACCTCTTCAACATTGATATGAATCTTCTATAACTTCATGAATTACCTCAATCTCATTAAACTCATGTGTATTTATCCCGATGTATCCTAAAGCTAAAGTACAAGGTGTTACATCATCTCCTCCTTAGAAACATTCGTCCTCGAATGAGAAGTATACATAAGGGACCAATTAATCCTCAAGGTTTTCTGAATTTCTTTTTTGACCGAATTTTCCTTATAAATGGGATTATCTGAACCCAGTCAACGAGTAGAAGATATCCAAACTTGCCTCATACGGCCATACAACAACATATACATATCACCAGGTTTCATGTGGTCGTCAAACATCAAACATAACTATCTAAAGTGGGAACTCACCTCATGTATCCATACGTCAGCTCTTGGTTAGGTTATGTTTCACTCGGAATATCGGCTTTAGTCTGAAATAAGTGAGGATACTTATACTTCATCTCCTCTTCCGCCTTCCATGTCATCTCTTCTACATTCTTACTTAGCCATAGAACCTTCATGGAGGCTACTTCTTTAGTCCTCAACTTGAGAACTTGACGATCTATGATAGCAATAAGAACCTCTTCATATGCTAAGTCCTCTGTAACCTTCACATCGTCAATTGGCACAGTTTGGGAAGGATCTCCAATACACACTCTCAACATAGAAACATGGAAGACCGGATGAACAAACTCTAACTCATGAGACAGGTCCAATTCGTAAGCCATTTGGCATATTCGTCTTATGCGATATGGCCCAATGTACCTTGGATTGAGTTTTCCCCTTTTCCCTAAATCTCATTACAACCTTCATAGGAGAAGTCTTCAAGAAGACCCAATAATCCACTTGGAATTCTAAGTCCCACCGTCGCACATCTGAATACGACTTCTGATGACTCTGAGCGGTTAACAGTCGTTCTTGGATAAGCTTCACCTTCTCTGTGGATTGTGGCACTAGGTCAGGCCCAAATAATTTTGATTCGCCTACTTTGAATCATCCGATAGGAGATTTACATTTTTGTTCATATAAAGCCTCATATGGGGCCATTTTAATGCTAGCATGATAATTGTTATTGTACATAAATTCAATAAGGGGTAAATGATCATCCCAAGTCCAATACACAAGCTCATAGATGTCCTCAAGCGTTTGAATCATACGCTCAGCCTGCCCGTCAATCTGAGGGTGAAAAGTTGTACTAAGATTAACTTGGGTGCCTAAACCTTTTTGAAATAATTTCCATAAATTAGTTGTGAATTGCGCACCTCGGTCAGATATAATAGAACTAGGAATACCATGAAGGCGAACAATCTCATTAACGTACAACTTCGTGTAGTCCTCGGCTGTGTAGGTAGTTTTGACCGCCAGGAATGAGCTGATTTGGTCAGTCTATCAACAATCACCCAAATAGAATCAAAATTACGATAAGAGCGAGGTAAACCCTTAATAAATTCCATATTAATCATTTCACATTTCCACATCGGAATCTCAATGTTCTGAGTCAAGTCGTCGGGTTTTTAGTGCTCTACTTTTACTTGCTGACAATTAGGACACCGAGCTACAAACTCCACAATGTTCCTCTTTATGTCGTTCCACCAATACATACCTTTGAGATTATGATACATCTAAGTAGATCCAGGGTGAATGGAATATCGTGAGCAATGGACCTCCGTCATAATTTTGTCTCGTAATCCAGCTGCATTTGGAATACACAAATGGACCTTCCACCTAAGGGGCCCTCTCCCATTGTACTCGAAGGTTGGGGTTCTCTTTTGTTAAATATCCTTCCCGATCTTTTCTAAAAATGGGATCTTCATCATGACGTTCTTTTTCTTCTAGTATGAATGATGACCTTACGATATTTTGAGTCATAGGGATATCACTATCTAAATCCTCCAATCGGACTCCCACTTAGCTAACTGATGCGTTCCCTCATATCAACTTCTCTCCTTAGTCCTCACATTAGTCAAGCCACTTGTGGGTGAATGATTCTATTATCAACTTAGCTTTGTTTACTAACTGGTGTGCTGAAAACTCTTATATTTGTAGTATCTCAATTGTGAACACTTTATGGACAATGTCATCGAATCTGAAGTGCGCGTATCATTGCAGTTAACTCTCATTCATGGTCTGAAATGAATCGTTTTTCGTACTTTCTCACTACTCGTAATTATAAACAACTTTCTTTGTTTACTTCTTTTGACACTTGTTCACTCATTTCTTACTTGTCATATTCTGGTATACATACGTAATCTCAAACATTACTCCTGATTCCAATCCTTGACGTTACTACCCCTTAAAAGATGAGTTGTTAACTTATTCCCTCATTCAGTATGTGGAAGATTCTAAAGAATTTGCATTACATGACATTAGCCTGCTATATCCAAACCCGGTCATTATACTTAGATTTGAATTCCTTCACTTGCCTCGTGGCTAAGACTTTCTGTCAATAGCACTTTGAGAAAAGATTTCCTTGATTTCGTTAAGCAGTAAACCCATTACTTTATCTATCTTGTAGAACCTTTGGTCAGTTCAAAAATGTTCATAGACATATGTATTTGCCTAACATTTTTATCTTCATTATAATGTCATTATCTCTTGACATATATATTTAATGTCTACCTTGTATCCATAGGCGTCATTGGCCCATTTTCACCTGTTTAGGTGCTAATCTCGAGCTTTACTCACTGTTACTTCTGTTTACATACTTTCTGAAAGGTATGACTGCATATGTTGTGGAACCAATGCTTCATATATTTAGATCCAATTCACGGTGTTACATGATCCAATGACTTGTCAAGCTTTTTTGTCTTATCATTATTAGATCTCTCATCGACCGAGTGCTCATTCATCTTACTTTTACATTTACATTTTAAGTTGCCTTGGGGGGGGTCTCTTATCTCAAAGTATTCTCATGCTATCTTCCTGAACATCAGAGGTTCGTCACCTTTGGCCGAAGAGTTCTTACTGTCCCTCATCTACTATTGATCCTTACGCTGTTCTGGAGTAATCATACCTTTGTGAAACCTGCATAACTATAATCATGTTCACCTTTATCCTTCTTGTCGTAATCCTTCCTTCTATTCGTCATTAAACGAAAAACATTTCTGCCTTGATGCTTGATCATATCGTTCCATTCATACTTATTAACTGTTTTCATATTTCTTACAACGATTCTTCGATTGTTCCATAGTTTTCATCCTCAATTGCCCCTAACAAGCTATTGTTATCTAGAGGTTATTTAGAATTGTAACATGCTGCACAATGAAGTCGAAGATCTTACCATTCCAATACCTATAGAATGCCTTATCTTACTAACATTAATACATGTAATTCTCAATAATACGTGGTAAATCCCTATTAGCACGGACGAGAGGCTTATGTCCCCTTCCATTACCGTGGATAACTCGATCCTTATATATGACTTGGGATCACTATTCGGGGTACGTCACTTTACATGATCTTCTTAAATTTATTGATGGCCACTCTTCACACGATTCGATTGTGGCAATACATTCTCGTTACTGATATCCTGGGACAATTCCCAATCTATTCTAGGTAAGACATTACAATTTAGGTCGCACGTACATAACATATTCACTCATTCTAATCAGCAAAAGTCACTGTAAAACGTGTAGATTTTCATAACCTACTAAACCTTCCAATGATGTCTTCTGCTTTTCATTTGTACAACTCATAATCATCTTATCCTTACCTTTGCGCATCAACTTGGGACACTTCAGAACGTTGTGACCATAGCTGCCACACTAACCAAACCCTTGTACCTTTGCGGCAATATCTGACATGCGCTCAACCACACTGACTACAATATGGTCAGAGCGCTCTCACTCAACCTTTACAACTTTGATCCTGAGATATTGGCATATTTGAACCCTTTAAATAACGACGATTCCTGACTAATAAACTCCATAGGTTATGATCTCTCTGACCTTTCAAGGGGCCTATTATTATCAGATGCTCTAGGATAAAGTCGTGCCTGGGAGGCAACAAATTGGTTCAATACATGCACCGCTCTCCTTACATCCTTATCAGACGGAGCCAGTGGTAGGAATGATGGTACGGGAGCTTCCCTCAACTCCTCTGGTACTACTAGATTCGTCGATACCTGGGAAAGCAACTTGCTCATATCCTCTGACGGGTCTGTCTCAATAGAGAGCATACTACTCGCATTTACACTCAATCTCCCTGCTAATCATAGCCCTATTGGAGGAAGGCATTGTTGTAATCATAAACACGATAAGGTTTACAGACCTCTGTGGGCATAATCATCATCATCTACCAACTGATCAAGTGATGGTGCGTTTATAACGTCGTATCCCTTTTCTCATCCCCATGCATACATATAGTAGCGTATATAACGTCTTTGAGGTCAAGGTATATACATGAATATAATGCATGAATGATAATAAGACACTCTGAGTTTATCGAAGTGACATAATGTCGCTTCACCTCCGATTAACATTATGAATATTAACATCTTTCTCATATACCTCAATATGGATTTAGGAACATATTTAGACATGTTTTAAAAATAAGAATAAATAACATGAACATCCTTAACTAATAAGAGTAGAATCATTTATGAGACAGTATTACGTTTTCGTTCCGTACTTAGAACATGTCAAAAAAAGTAAGGATTAGCCTTAATATACCTCTTATCATCTATTCGAGTGTAACAACGAATTCAATCGTACTCCACACTCTCAATAAGTGGAAAAATCAGTTTCTTTACTTGGTTAAACCAAGAAAAAACTTCACTCCTTAATCAAAAAGGGATTATCTAAAAAAATGATGCCTTCCTCATTACGGCCATTTTTCTTTTGCTGATGCATATACTCCGTTGCTGCATAAAGATTGCTGCTAGCATGTTTTGCCTTTTCAACAAGGATGATTTAACTACAAAATGAAATGTTTTTTTGATGTATATGTATTGTTTGCTATGTACTTGCTCCCCTCTTTTATCTCAAGAATAATGTCTTAATTATTGAGAGATCTCCACAATAATTCTTCATAATTGACATGTGTGCCCCACTATATTGATTATATTTATGAGGTGCCAAGTTCTCCTAAAGACAGCCACCTCCACTTCCCTATACACTTGCATGAATTAATCATTTCTTGTTCTCATGACCTTGTCCCACGTGTAAAGTAATTCCCTAGTACTTATCCACTTTTTTTACTTAACTCCTTAATCTTTCACTACACTTTAACATACAACCAATTACTCACACATAATTATTTTGGGACTTCATCCTTTAATATATTGAACTCGTAGATGCATATATGAGTATGACCAAAATTTCATACAGTCCGTATAACTTGTTTAACATTTCGAACTTTGACGAAATTTATTTCTCTAATTCGTTTAACGCTAATCCCCGCGTAACTTCTTCAACATTATATGAATCTTCTATAACTTCATGAATGACCTCAATCTCATTAAACTCATGTGTGTTTAATTCGATGTATCCTAAAATTAAAGTACGGGTGTTACATACAATTTCGATCAAATAACTTCATGATCATGCACTCATAGAGTCCAATTACATTCCCGTTTCCTCAGCAAACAAATTAACAAGCATGAAATAGTTACATACAAGTTTTGTATTATATTTGCACTCTATTCTTACTATAATATAATCCAATTCCATTGATGCAGTAGATTCGTTGGGGTTAGATATGCACAATATCTAAATTCTCCTATTATAAAGCATTGTCTTTGAATTTTAAAGCATATAATCTTCAATTATATCTCATTTTCTAGCAACTCAATTATTACTAAAATAAAACCAAGTCAAAATGTTATTTTGAACGGATTCACCTGGTCATAACCCTCATAAACTTATTTTGACCCAAACAAACTCTGAAGTGATCTCAATGGATTGTCTGTAGTGACCCACTCCTTAACTCAATCTATTTTAACTTGTTAAAATTTGTCCTTTGTCCATTTAACACCCTACTTAATATAGATTGGTTTGTCAATAAATTTATAATCTTTATATATATCTTACTGTTAAATATACACGGTACATAGGATATAATTTAGTCTCCTAGTTTAGGTAATGTTGTAGTGTAATTAGTATTGTACACTTACCATAATATTTATATTACCATAATTGTATATTTAGTATCCAAGTAGAATAGGTATAGGATTCTCCTATTATGGAAATATATAACTTGTATATATAGCCTTTCAATCAATGAAAATAATCAAGAGATTATTTCTTTCATGGTATCAGAAGTCTAGGTCGTTTATTCCTCTATCCACAATTCCATCGACCTCTCCCAAATTCTGTCACTTTTGCCTCGATTTCCGAGCCTTCTGTCTCAGATTTCGTGCACGACGGTACCTCCTCTCTTCCCAAAATTCTCATCTCAATCCCTACATCACGTCTTGCGTTACTATTATGGATAAGAACACGTTTCACCTTGCCCTTACTATTTATAACATCAAGAATCACATTCCTATCATTCTTGAAATAGAAAAAACGTCTAATACGCGACATGGGCCGAACTGTTCAAAGTTCATGCACGCTCGCATCAAGTCCTCCATCATATTATCCCCGTGGCTCCTACGGATACGGAGGTGCCCAAACCCGAGGATGATCCTAAGTTATGGACGACCATTGATGCTACCTTTCTTCAGTGGATTTACTTCACTATTTCTACTGATCTCTTGTAAACGATTATCGAACCGGATGCTACGGCGATGGCGACATGGAATAGAATACGTGATATATTCCAAGATAATCAAAATTCACGTGTTGTTACCCTGGAACATGAATTCTCCCACGTCAACATGGAAAATTTTCCTAACGTTTCAGCATATTGCAAAAGGTTGAAAGAATTGGCGGACCAACTCCGCAACGTTGGCGCGCCCGTTACAAATGGTCGTTTGGTCCTCCAAATGGTTGCAGGCCTATCTGAGGCCTATAGTGGGGTTGTCACGCTTCTTCGTCAGAGCAATCCTCTTCCATAATTTTATCAGGCTCGTTCTATGCTTACGCTCGAAGAAGCCTGCTTGGCCACGAAGGTGGCTACCGGTGCTAGTCACGGTGGCAGCAAGAGTAGTCAGAAAAATAACGGGAAAAATCGCGGGGCCAAATGCGGCGGTTCCAGCAGCAGTCGTGGTGGCCAAAATAGTCGCGGTAGACCCCATCCCGGTTACAGTGGGCCACCGACCCACTAGTCTCAGCCTTGGGCCTCTGGACCGTGGGCTTGGACCAGTAGCCCTATGGCCCAACTCCAGACAGCTTTCCAGCCACTGGCCAGTGTGGCTTCCCAGCAGCCTCGACGACCCACTGCCCACTGGCCTAGTAGTTCTAGCAGCAGTTACGGACCAGGGCAACACACAGGAATTCTTGGGCCCCGGCCTCCGCAAGCCAACCACGCAGCAGGCCCCACTCAGACCGATATTGAGGCCGCGATGCACACATTTGATTTGACTCAACCGGACCCAAATTGGTATATGGACATCGGTGCCACTACCCACATGACATCTGATTCAGGTACTCTCTCGTCTTATTTTAATTTGAGCAACAATCGTGGTATAATTATTGGTAATGGTAATTCAATTCCAATTCGTGGTTATGGTCATAAAACATTATCTCCCCCTCATCCACCCCTTATTTTGAAAAATACCCTTCACGCTCCAAAATTGATTAAAAATTTGGTGTCTATCCGAAAATTCACTACTGATAATTATGTATCCATAGAATTTGATCCATTTGGGTTCTCTGTGAAGGATTTCAAAACGGGGAGTCCTATACATTATGTTCCGGTCCATTGAGTTCAGCCTTGCCGTCCGCATTTGCAGCCCTTGCTCCTTCCTTGTGGCATGCTCGTCTAGGTCATCCGGAATCGTCTATTTTGTCTTCCTTAGAGAAAAAATAATTTTATTTCTTGTAAGGGTGAGCGTCGCACTCCAAATTGTCAATGTTGTTCTTTAGGGAAAATAGTTAAGTTGCAATTTGTAGACTCAAATTCTCATACTTTAATGTTGTTTGATATTATTCATAGTGATCTATGGACGTCTCCTATTCTTAGTTCTTTAGGTCATCGGTATTATGTTCTCTTTTTGGATGATTATTCTAAGTTTTTATGGACTTTTCCGATAGCGAAAAAATCTCAAGTTTTTTCCGTCTTCTTAAAATTTAGAGCATTCATTAGAACCCAATTCGAACGAGAAATCAAAAATATTCAGTGTGATAATGGCAAAGAATATGACAATGGAGTGTTTCGGGAATTCTATGCTAATAATGGGATCAATTTTTATTTTTTTTGTCCTCATACGTCTTTACAAAATGGGAAAGCCGAACGCAAATTTCGTTCCATAAATAACATTGTCTGCACTCTATTAATTCACGCTTCCGTACTCCCATAATTTTGGCATCATGCTCTTCAAATGGCTACATATCTCATTAACATAATTCCTTCCAAAGGTCTGACATATTCTTCCCCTCTTCAAATTTTATATAATAAAAATCCTTATTATTCTCATCTTCGGGTCTTTGGGTGCTTGTGTTATCCGTTATTCCCATCCACCACAATCAACAAACTTTAAATCTGGTCTACTCCGTGTGTGTTTTTGGGTTTTCCGTCTAATCATCGTGGTTACAAATGCTTTGATTTATCTTCCAATAAAATCATCATTAATCGCCATATAATTTCTTATGAAACCTAATTTCCATTTGCTAAAGTTAATACTCCCGTGCCTAGTTCGTATAATTTTTTGAATGATAGTATATCCCCGTATATTATTCACCATATTTCGGACGTATCCCTCACCCAAAATTCTCCAGCGGGCCCACTGCCCGCTGGTACTCCCCACACTTTGTCGTTTTTAAGTCTGGGTCCAGCAACTGGGCCATCCGTTCTACCCAGTTCTAAATCGCCGGGTCCAGATTGGCCTAGTTCGGTTTCAGCTTCGATTTGGGCCAAGAGCCCACCGCTGGCCGCTACCCGTCCCGAGTCCCGAAAATTCCCAAAATCCACCCGCATCTGCCCCGAGTCATGGACCAGTCACCCGTAGTCAACAGAGGATTTTTACACCAAAAAGATATTTTAATTTACATTATAATGTTCTTAAATCACCATTACCCTGAAATCCTGTGTCTGCATTAAATGGCACGAATTGGAAAATTGATATGACCGATGAATATAGTGCTCTTATTGATAATAAGACATGAGAGTTGGTACCCCGTCCATCGGGTATTAATATTATTAGGTCTATGTAGATTTTTGCTCATAAGAAAAATCTAGATGGATCATTTGCCCGACATAAGGCGCGGCTTGTTGGCTATGGTAAGACTCAGCAGATTGGTGTAGATTGTGGTGAGACATTTAGCCCGGTGGTCAAGCCGGCTACCATTCGCACTGTGCTCAGCTTAGCTATTTCGAAAGCATGGCTTATTCATCAATTAGATGTAAAAAAAACGCTTTCCTACATGGGGATCTCAAGGAAACAGTCTATATGCATCAGCCTTTGGGATTTAGGGATCCCAAACATCCTCATCATGTCTATTTGTTGAAGAAGTCCTTATATGGGCTTAAGCAGTCTCCCCGGGCCTGGTATACGAGGTTTGCAGATTATGTTTCGACTATTGGGTTCACTCACAACACGTCGGATAATTCCTTGTTCATCTACCATCGTGGTTCGTCCTTGGCCTACATTATGTTGTATATGAATGATATTATCTTGACTGTCTCTTCCGATTCAATACGCCAATCTATCATGACCATGCTCAGCTCTGAGTTTGCTATAAAAGACTTGGGGCCCTTCAGTTACTTTTTGGGGATTGCTGTCACTTGTCATTCAGATGGGTTGTTCTTATCTCAATGGAAGTATGCAGCTGAGATCATCGAGAGGGCTGGGATGTCATCCTGTAAGTCCACTTCCACTCCAGTTGATACTAAGCCCAAGCCTAGTACCGCAGCTGGCGTACCCTACGAGGATCCGACCCGCTATCGCAGTCTTGCAGGGGCCCTTCAGTAACTTACATTTACGAGATCGGATATTACATATGTTGTCCAACATGTGTGTTTGTTCATGCATGATCCCAGAATTGAGCACATGAATGCACTCAAACGCATCATTCGGTATATTCAAGGTACACTTGACTATGGTTTGCACCTATATCCTTCCTCGACGTCCACACTTGTCTCGTATACGGATGCTGATTGGAGTGGCTGTCCAGACACCAGACGGTCCACGTCTGGCTATTGTATGTTTCTTGGCAACAATTTGGTCTCCTGGTCTGCGAAGCGTCAGTCGACTCTATCCCGCTCAAGTCTCGAGGCTGAATATCGAGGGGTAGCTAATGTGGTTTGGAATCATGTTGGTTACGTAATTTGCTTTTGGAGCTTCATTGCTCCATTCAGAAGGCAACCTTGGTTTATTGCGATAATATTAGTGACATCTACCTTTCTGGTAATCCGGTTCAGCACCAGCGCACTAAGCATATCGAGATGGACATTCACTTTGTCCGCGAAAAGGTTGCTCATGGTCAGGTACGCGTCTGCTATGTTCCGTCAAGATATCAAATTGTCGACATCTTGACAAAGGGTCTTCCCTCGGTCCTTTTTGAAGATTTTAGGGACAGTCTCAGCGTTCGAAGACCACCCGCTATGACTGCGGGGGTGTGTTAAATATACACGGTACATAGGATATAATTTAGTCTCCTAGTTTGGGTAATGTTATAGTGTAATTAGTATTGTACACTTACCATAATTGTATATTTAGTATCCAAATAGAATAAGATTTTAGGAATAGAATAGAAATATGATTCTCCTATTATAAAAATATGTAACTTATATATATAATTTTTCAATCAATGAAAATAATGAATGAATTATTTCTTTCACATACGATAAAGATCATATCCATCCGAAATCATGCCTTAACAGTAGACATGCCCGATCAGACGTACCATTCCATAAAGGGATAATTTCAAAGTCCTTTCCTCATATTTGATTTCGTTTCACTTATCTCCCCTGTGATTTACGATATTATGGTTAACTCTCTAGTTATTTTAACTTTTTTTGTAACGATTCTCTTAATCTATTTATTATTAATATAAATAATTACAAACTGACTAATTTGCCCTTTTCTAACATTAAACTATTTTGATTAATTAATTTTAATCAATCTCCTTTGTCTGGAAATCCTCCTCATTTTTTTCTGCAAACAATGCTTTCATCATCCTTGTTCTTCTTCCCTTTTAGTCTTTTACATAAACCACTTTTAAGGGAATCAAATTGGTTAATAACGAAGTCAGAATACTACTCCATAAAGTTTAATTTTAACAGTACTACTAATTAAAATAAGAAATTGTATCGATTCCGGCAGAAATTATAACTCTAACAAAGCAAAATCTAACCCCACCCATAACCAAAAAGAACAAAAAGAAAAGAAAATATTAGATATTTATTTTGTTTTGAGTAATTGTGATATTACGACTGAAAAAAGAAATACTTAAACAACACTTGTTGAAGTATAAGAATATTTTTAAAATAAAATATGTTTACCAAATAATTAAATAAATATAAACTATAAGGGCAAATCAGTCAGTTTGTAATTTTTTACATTAATTATAAGAGGATTAAGAGAATCGTTACAAAAAAAATTAAAATAAAGGAGGTAACTGTAATATTATAAATCACAAGGGAGGTCACTAAAACGAAGTCAAACCTGAAGGGAGGTCTCCGAAATTATCTCTAATAAAAAAGAATTTTTATGTATAAAAAAACTTTTTGCCTCCATTATGCATCTAGTGTGTCTTTCATTCTCTAATATTCAACATGTTTTGCATTTAATTACTCCCATATGCAATTCCCAAACGTTATTTTTCTCTTTTCATTTTGCTCTCTTGTGCAGAAATATAACGTAATATACTATAGTGTAATCTCTATACCGAGATTTTGTTCGGAAAAGATCAAAAAAGTAAATCAGATTATGCAAATGGATCTCTCATTGATTTGATCCATCCAGATATAGAAAAATAAAAGGTACTCAGAATGAATAAACTGATACGCAGGCAGATTCATGAACTTACAAGAGACTAACACCATGTCATATAAGCATTTATTCCATACCTATCTTCTTATTCCTAATATCGATATTTTGTTCTTATTCTATGATAAAAAAAAATTGAAGATATATAATTGTAATTACTTAATTGCTGTTTCGTTCCTCCTTCTGTAGCCTGCTTCATCTGAATTCCACAATTAATTATCTAGACCTGTCGAAGGGGTTTCTGAACAGGATATATATAGGTTTTGAATAACATGCAACCTTGGTGGGGATATTTTGTTCGACTAGTTTGAATGAATTAATGTTGACAATTCAAACAACGTAAAAACTGTTGATTACAATGGTTTCATGGAGGGACTTGTCAACTGCCCAATTAATTGCCGTTAATGATCATGTAATGGTAATTAGTGAGGAGTAATTCAGTCAACATCCAAATAAATGATTGAATTGATGTGTAGATTAATGGAGGTTTTGGGTCCAAAAAGATAATATCAGAAGAAGCCCAAAGCCCACGACCCGTGACCCGAGCTTGGACGGGACGGGACGGGCTGGCGGCGGGCGTGTGGACTTAGCCTCGAACCAAAGCACATCAAGGTCCTCCCTCCTTCAAACACATGGGTTACCCCTTGGGGTCCCAAACCCTTAGCCAATTTTGAGACTTATAAACTAAACAAATCTTCCTTCCCCCACCGATGAGGGAGAATTGGTCTATACCACATTTTCATGCTTCAAACACCTCACTTCGTGGACCAATATCTCTTTCATTTCTCAAAGAAATTTGACGATCCTTGGCCCTACGGTCATCTACTCACTTAGTAGATTATGCACGTGTGAAGAATCAAAGTCTCCAACATGCGGAATCCTAGTGTTTAAGTCATTAAAGATGGGTGGACCAACTCCCACCAAAGACAAATTTCCAACAATCCCCTCTTGAAAGAGATCTTTGTGCACTCACAAGGTGCCTATTTCCAGCAATATTTCAGCTAACCGATGTTGCATAAGGAGAGGTAGCTTCAACTTTGAACCTTCCATAGTTAAATACCATCGGACTTACTGCGCGGTGAACGTGATGTCTTGAACCGTCAGTGTTTAGTGCAAGCCAAGTCAATAGTACCAACACAACAAATTCCCTTACTCTTTTCTTCGTAATGTTTTGTCCGTTGTGGCCGTGGACACTTCTTGGATTCTTAAGTGCGTTTATTTGAATCGGTCTGTCCTCGCAATTAAATAGGTGGTCTCCTGCAAGGTATCCTGCTATACCCCACTTTACAAGTGTTAGGAACCATTAAAAGTTTCCCCAAACCTAACCTCAAACATTGAGGATCATTAAAGGTTTTGGAAACTTAACCTTTACCAACACTGCAGATAGCACTTAACGTCTATCACTGGAACGACTTTGGGTTTATGTTCCTTACAGGAATCATAACCCGAAGTGCTCTTGCTTCGACCGAAGCGCTCAACTGAACCTTTACAGCTTAGGTTTCCCATTGAATAGAATTTCTGGGATCTCCAGTCAGTAAGGTTGGGTTACCATTGTATTAGTCCTTTAAAGCTTGGGTTTTAAGCCCATTCCCCTAGACAAGCAAAATATTTGATCTCTGGGTATGCCCTTTGTCAGTGGGTTTGCTATGTTATCATTTGATTTTATGTAATCAATGAATATTATACCCATGGTGATCAGCTGCCTAACAGTCTTATGCCTCCATCGAATATGACGAGATTTGTCGTTGTACATAGAACTCCGTGCCCTTCTTAAAGCCGATTGGTTGTCGCAGTGAATCATCACTGAAGGTACGGGTTTGTCCCAACAAGGGACGTCCTCTAAGAAGTCGTGAAGCCACTCAGCTTCTTCTCCTTCTTTGTCTAAAGCGATAAACTCCGATTTCATCATGGATCGGGCGATGCAAGTTTGCTTAGAGGATTTTCAAGATACAGCCCCACCACCAATTGTAAATATATACACACTGGTGGACTTGGTGTTCTCTATATCAGATATCCAGTTTGCATCACTGTACCCCTCTAGTACAGCTGGATATCTCGAATAATGTCACTCGTAATTTAGCGTGTACTTCAGGTAACGTAGCACCCGATTCAACGCTTTCCAATGATCATTACTTGGATTACGGGTAAAACTAGATAACTTGTTGACTGCATAAGCATTATCAGGTCAGGTGCAGTTTGTTACGTATATCAAACTCCCAATTACCTGTGCATATTGCTCCTGGCATACGGGTGCACCACAATTTTTATCAAGTTTTTGATTTCTATCCAGTGGTGACTTCATAGGCGAACTGTCAAACACCTCAAACTTTCTCAAAACATCCTCGATGTAGTGAGACTGAGATAAGACCAGTCCGTCAGACATCTTAGAGATTTTTATCCCTAAGATGACATCTGCGATACCCATATCCTTCATGTCGAAGCATTGTTTCAACATGTTCTTAGTCTCTAGGATTACCCTAGGACTGCTTCATGTGATCAACATGTCATCTACGTACATGCATATCATGACGAACGAGTAGAGTTACATTTTGTGTAGACACATTTGTCACACTCGTTAATGGAGAAACCCTTTGATAGTAGAGTAATATCAAACTTTTTGTGCCATTGCTTCGGGGCTTGTTTCAGCCCGTACAGAGATTTGACAAGTTGACAGACTTTCTTCTCTTGCCCTGGAACCACATACCCCTCGGGTTGTTCCATATAGATTTCTTCTTCCAAATCACCATTTAGGAAGGCTGCCTTAACATCCATTTGATGTATCTCAAGGTCATGCAACGCTGGAATCACAATGAATACTCGTATAGACGTTATTCTAGACACTGGGAGTACGTGTCAAAATAGTCAAGGCCTTCTTTCTATCGATAGCTCTTGACTACCAACCTGGCCTTGTACTTATCTATAGACCCATCTGCTTTATACTTCCGTTTGAGTATCCATTTACAACCCAACGGTTTATTTCCCAGAGGAAGATCAACCAACTCCCAAGTATGGTTATGCAGGATGGATTTTATTTCACTTTCAATAGCTTCTTTCCACAGTGGTGCCTCTAGAGTTGACAATGCTTCAGCAATTGTCCTTGGTTTGTCATAAACCATATAAGCTACAAAGTCAGGACTGAAGGTTTTATCCTTCCTGGCCCTTTTACTTCGCCTTGGTTCCATCTCTAGAGTCTCCAAGATCTGAGAATCTGGAATACTAGATTCCAGATATTCAGCCACTTCGGAGTCCACTAAATCTGAACCATCTAGTTCCGGGCGGTCAACGACTCCCGGTTCCTGAGAACTTTGTTCATAACTTCGTTTGCGAGAGGTTGTCTTTTTCCTTTCTGGGAAAAGTATCCTCAAAAAATTGAGCATTTCTTGATTCCATAATCGTACCCCCATGAATATCTGGAATATCTGACTTATGCACTAAGAAGCGATAAGCACTACTGTTATTTGCATATCCGATGAAAATGCAATCTACAGTCTTTGGCTCAATCTTGACCTGCTTTGGCTTGGGTACTTCGACCTTTGCCAAATAACCCCATACCTTTAAATATTTATAGGTGGATTTCTTTCCCTTCTATGATTCATATGGAGTTTTGTCCTTACCCTTATGTGGGACTCTGTTAAGAATCGTATTAGCGGTAAGGACGACTTATCCCCACATGTTTTGGGGAAGACGGGAATTGATGAGCAAGGCATTCATCATTTCCTTCAATGTACAGTTCTTATGTTCCGCCACACCGTTCGACTAAGGTGAGTATGGAGTCATCGTTTGATGAACAATGCCTGATTGGGCACAATATTCCTCAAATGGCGCTACGAATTCTCCCCCTCTATCACTACGAATGGATATAATCTGCATGCTTAGTTGGTTCTCAACTTCTGCTTTGTAACGTCGGAACACTTCAAAGGCTTCATTTTTACTTTTCAACAAGTAAAGGTAACAATACCTTGTGCTATCATCAATGAATGTCACAAAGTACTTGTTCCCCCCTCTAGTTTGTGCAAACTTCAAATCACATATATCTGTGTAAATAAGTTCTAGATGAGCGGTATTCCTTTCGACGGATCAAAAAGGAAGCTTTGTGAGTTTTGACTCTACGCACACCTCACACTTATGTTGAGGGTTTACGTCGATAGACAGCAACAACTCCAACTTGACCAACCTTTGGATGGACTTGTAGTTAACATGTCCTAATCTATGATGCCATAAATTGGATGACTCAAGCAAGTAAGAAGAAGCTTTAATATTATTGCTTGGACGCATTACAGATATGGGGTTAACTTTGAAGAGGCCTTCACAGACGAAGCCTCTCCCCACAAAAGTGTCATTCTTAGTAATTACAAATTTATTGAACTCAAATACTAGCCTAAAACCAGCATTAACGAATAAAAGATCTGAAATTAAATTCCTCCTAATCTCAGGGACATGCATCACTTCCTTCAGAGTGAGCTCATTTCCAAAAGTCATCTTCAGGACTACCTTTCCTACCCCCAGCACGTTAGAGGAAGCGTTGTTACCCATGGACAGCTTCTTGTCGGAGACCGGCGTATACGTGGAGAAGGTATCTCTATTGGAATAGATGTGTCTGGTAGCACTTGTGTCCATCCACCACTGTATGAGATTCTCAACCAGGTTTGCTTCAAGCACCACCGCCGAGAACTCCTCAATCATGTCGTCCAGAAGCGTGTCTTTGACGACGTTAACATGTGTCTTGCCCTTAGCCTTGGCCTTCTGTTGTTGCTCAGTCTTGAGCTTGCGGCAGTCCTTGATCATGTTACCAGGTTTCCCACAGTGGTGACAGTTTCCTTTGAACTTCTCCGCTGCTTGGGTCTTGCCGTCTTTCTGGAACTTACGCTTCTTGCTTGGGTTCCCTTTGGCCTCAGTCAGATTTGCCTTTGCCTCAGAAGGTTGCTTTCCCCTAGGCAAGGCCTTCTTCTTATCTTCTTGAATCTGGAGTTTGATAATAAGTTCTTCAAAGGTCATCTCCTTTGTCTTGAGTTTTAAGTAACTCATAAACTCATTCCACGAGGGAGGTAACTTTTCAATCAGTGATGTAATAAAAAACTGCTCATTTGGTTTCATACCTTCCAAATCCAGGTGATGTAGAATTGTTTGGAATTCCTGGACTTGGGACATCACTGTTTTACTATCCACCATTTGAAATTTCAAAAAATTTCCAACGATGAATTTCTTAGTACTTGCATCTTGTGCGTTGTACTTATTTTGCAGTTTTTCCCACAACTCTTTGGAAGTGCCTACGGTGCAATACACCGTGTAGAGATGGTCTTACGAGCAGTTCAAAATATAGTTCTTACACATGAAATCACTATGATTCCATGCATCACTATGATTCCATGCATCAAGAACCATCTTCATGCCATTAATGACATGGATACATTGTCCCCCTTCAGTCGTTTCAGTAGGCGAAGGGTCCATTTCATCTCCAGATTGTGGAGGATCTTCTGTTAGGAACCGAGCCATTCCCATAACCGTCAAGTAGAACAACATCTTCTGCTGCCATCTCTTAAAGTTGGAGCCCATGAATTTTTCTGGGCGTTCATGGTGGAATGCAGAGGGTGAGAAAACTGTCACATTCCCTTGAGGAGCAGTAAAGGCATTGGACATGCCTTGAGCAGTAGTGGGGAAGGCATAGGAGTTGCCTTGAATAGTAGCAGCAGCAAGAGGGAAGGCAGAAGGGTTGCCTTGAGTGGCAGCAGCAGCATCAGAATCATAAGTATTTTCAGTCATGTTTCTAAGCATTTACAACAAGTTAATCTTGTCTTAAATTTGTTGATTACAATGGTTGCAGGAAATAGGAAATAAGTAATTGCTAAGTATTACATTAAAATGAAATTACAATAACTGAAATTTCAACAAACTGAAAATAAGAAACTGAGATTACAAGCACTTTGATTTGCTGGGTCGAGTGATGACACTCTGTCTTTAAGAAAAGATTGTCCCGTATATATCCTTTCCACGTTCTGGATAATAGTCTCCCAAGATAAAACAACAACTCAACAAATGAGCAAAGGAAACTCAAGTGTTACTTTGAAGAACTTAGTGTAATGAAATGATGTTGGAAAGTAGTAGGAAGATTTCTATTTTTTTCATTTGTGTGTAGTCTCAACAATCGAGCCAAAGGCTTCAATATATAGTGCATGGAGGGGACTTGTCAACTGCCCAACTAATTGATGTTAATGGCCATGTAATAGCAATTAGTGAGGAGTAATTTAGCTAAATAAATGACTGAATTAATTTGCAACGGATTGGAGCTTTAGTGAGGAGTTAAGTAATGACTGAATTGATGTGCAGATTAATGGAGGTTTAACGTTCCAAAATCAACAGCAAAAAGCACAAGCTCTCTGTCCAATTTTATCTTACCAGAAACTTCAGGGACCAAACTATAAATATGAAGTAATTTGGGTCCAAAAAGATAATATCAGAAGAAGCCCAAAGCCCAAGACCCAAGGCCCATGACCCGAGCCCGGACAGGACGGGACGTGCGGTGGCGCGCGTGTGGACTTAGTCTCGAACCAAAGCACATCTAGGTCCTCCCTCCTTCAAACACATGGGTTATCCCTTGGGGTCCCAAATCCTTAGCCAATTTTGAGACTTATAAACTAAAGAAATCTTCCTTCCCCCACCGATGAGGGAGAATTGGTATATACCACATTTTTATGTTTCAAACACCTCACTTCGTGGATCAATATCTCTTTCATTTCTCAATAAAATTTGATGATCATTGGCGCTACGGTCATCTACTCACTTAGTAGATTATGCACGTGTGAAGAATCAAAGTCTCCAACATGTGGAACCCTAGTATTTAAGTCATTAAAGATGGGTGGATGCAACTCCCACCAAAGGCAAATTTCCAACGAAAATAGTGTAACTTGCTGTTGTCAAATTCAACAGTTGTTACCACCGTACGCTTAATTAAATCTCCATTACTTTTCAACAAGTCTTTGACCTTTTCAAGATGGTCCTTTTTATGTTTTAAAAGGCTTTTTGGGACTCAATTCTAATGGACCACTTGCAAAACGTCTCGGGACTCGGATGTGCAGCTTAGTTTCGTGAGGTTTTGATGATATTTGAGAAAGTAATTCTTCATCTTTGATATACAGAAGAAGTGAGTAAATCAGTTGTTTACAATGAGAAGCTACTGATTATATAGCTAAATCCCTTCTTAGTTTACCTAACTAACTAAATTTATAACTAACTAATGGAATAGTTAGTTATAACTATCACTACTGAAATTACATATATGCCCTCACTAACCTGTACATTTTTTCTTTATTCTTCTACACTCCTCCTCAAACTAGCACTATAAGAAAGTATAGAATTTCTAAAAACGTAAATGGCAACAAATATTTAATATATTGTTGCTAAAAACGTAAATGGCAACAAAAAAATAACTTATTGTTGCGAAAACTTTTCGCATCGGAGGTTATTGCAACATCATGCAATAATTTTTGTTGTTGCGAAAAGTACTTTCATTCAACATATGACAACAAAAATATTGTTGACAAATATTTTTCTTCTTGTAGTGTAGGTGGGTGGGGGGATGTTTAAAATTCCAAGCTTTGACAGTAGATGTTCATGTTGTACTCGACTTAGTCCCTTAGTCAATAAATCTACAGGTTGGTTCTGAGTTGATACATAGTTGATTTCAATAATACCTTGTTGTAGTCTTTTTCTCACAAAGTGGCAATCAATTTTAATATGCTTAGTTCTTTCATAATATATAGGGTTAGCAACAATATGAATAGATGTCTTATTATCACTAAACACTTGAATAGGTAACTTGATCTCAACATCAACTTCTTTTAGAATGCCCAACAACCATACTAGTTCTTACACTATTATAGCAAAGCTCATAACTCAGCTTCTGCTAAGCTTTTGGAGATTGTTCTTTGCTTCTTTTCCTTCCAAGAAACCAAATATTCACCTAGCTTGATTATGAACCCTGTGACAGATCTTCTAGTGATTGGGCAAGCAGCCCAATCTGCATCACAGTATGCAGTCACCAGCTGATTACAGTTGCCTGATAACAATATGCCTTGACCTGGTTGCTCTTTTAGATATCTGACAACTCTAAATGTTGCCCCCATGTGAGAGTTTTTTTTGTTGTTATAAGAATTGTCTCAAAGTCTATACACTGAAGGAGATATCTGGTCTGGTCATGTTTAAGTACAACAGTTTCCCTATTAATTTCTGATAAGGTACCTAATCCACCAATGGATCTCCATCTCTTGTAGTTAACTTCATATAATCATCATATTGTCTTAAGGTAAGCTTGATATTAAGATCAATAGGTGTTTTAGCTGATTTTTCAGCAGCTAATCCAACTTCTGATATGAGCTCTAATGTATAATTTCTTTAGTGCATAGTGATCCAAGATTTTGACCTTGCAAACTCTATCCCAAGAAAGTACTACAACTCTCCTAAGTCTTTCATTTTGAATGCCTTTTGCAATAACAATTTTGTTCCTTAGAATCAAACTTAAAGAACTACCTGTAATTAGAATGGCATCCACATATACTAATACCACAATTGTTCCTTTAGTAGTTTTTCTCACAAATAGTGAGTAATCAAATTGACTCTATTTGAACTCCGTATGTATTAGAGCTTGAGTTAGCTTAGCATTTCACTATCTTGTGGCATGTTTTAGGCCATATAATGATTTTACTAGCCTACACACGTTCTCCTCCCGACTAGTGAATCCTTGATGAAGTGTCATATATATATCTCATCAAATAGATCACTTTGTAAGAAGGCATTGTATACATCCATTTAATGTATATGTCATTGTCTTGAAGCAGCCATAGCCAATATTGACCTCACAATCACCATTTTTACTACAGAAGAAAATATTTCCTTGCAGTTTATACCTTTCTTTTTGCTATATATTTTAGCTACTAACCTAGCTTTGAAATTTTTCACCTCTCATGAAGCCTTGTACTTAATTTTATATATTCATTTACAGCCAATGGGAATCTTCCCTGCTGGTAAGTCTACAACCTTTCAAGTGTTATTTTCTTCCAAAGCTTGTATGTCAGAATTTATGACATCTACCCATCTTGGATCCTTAATTGCTTTAGCATAACAACTTTGTTCTTTGATCTCTGAAACTGTAGCAATATAATCTTGATAAATAGGTGAATTCTTATCATAACTAATATAATTACACAAAGGATAGATTACTCCCTCGTGAACATTCAAGGATACATAGTCCTTCACCCAAATAGGTAGATGTTTGTCTCTGCTTGATCTCCTTGTTTCCACTTGTTGCTGATTGTGAGTATTATCTTGAACTGGTTGATCAAAATTATTTGCAACTTCATTCTGCACTTGAATCTGCTCAATCCTTCCTTGAATGATATTCATATGATTGTCCTCCTGTCCTTATATGAATCCATATTCTCTTTGAATTGAACTTAAAGGTTTTTCTTGATCAAAATTAGCAGTGCTGGATCCATTCAATAATTGGGAATTGTCATTTGCAAATGTTCTATCTGCGGATGTTCTACCAATTGTATTAGTATTTTCTTTTTCTGTAAGCCCTGAGCTTTGAGTATGAAGATCAAACCATGATCTTACATCCCACAAACGGTCAACAAAAATGGACTTCTTTGTTGTATTATTAGTATTAGCAAATGGAAACATGTTTTCCTTGAATGTTACATTTCTACTTACAAAAAATATTTTGTCTATCAAATAAAACAAAATATATTCTTTTTGAGTCTCTAAATATCCCATATGAACTGATATATTAGATCTGGACATAAGGTTATCATTTTCTGACAATATCTTAAGAAAACACAAACATCCCAAGACTCTTCATTGAGTTACCATGACTTTTTTCTTATATAACCTTTCATAGGAGACTGATTATTAATCACACAGCTGGAAATTCTATTAATTGGATACACAACTGCTAAAATAGTGTCCCCAAAATCTGATAGGAATGTTAGCCTGCAATCTTATAGCTCTTGTCATTTCCAATTTATGTCTATGCTTCCTCTCAGCAACTCCATTTTGCTGACGGGTATAAGCACAAGATTTTTGATGCATGATGCCCATATTTTTGAAAACTTTAGTACACACATATTATTAACAAACTCAGTGCCATTATCAATTTTTATAGTCTTAACAACTTTGTCAAAATGTGTATGAATAAACTTGAGAAAATACTGTAAAGACACACACACACACATCTGATTTGTTCTTTAATAAGAAAATCCAAGTCATTCTGGAAAAATCATCAACTATAGTAATGGAGTATTTATTACCATCATATGTTAGGGACCCCACAGGTCTACATGGATCAAATCAAAACAACTCACAGATTTTATATTGCTAACAGGAAAACTAACTCTTGTCTGTTTAGCTAATATACACAATACATACTTATCAACTTCTTAGCTTACATTCAGCTTAGTAGTTCATAACAGTTTATTCAACACAATAGAAGAAATATGCCCTAATCTAGTATGCCACAACATAATATCTATACTGCTATTTCCTTCATCAATCTCTGAGGTGTTTTTCACAGTAAAAGAAGTAGGTTTCTCAGATTCTGCAGTCAAATGTCTTAGTAGTAGGTATAACCCTTCTTCATGTTTATCAATCTCCCTTACCTTGCCACTGTAGAGTTCCTGTAAAACACAAAAGTGGGGAAGAATGTGACTGAGCACCCTAATTTCTTGATAATTTTCCTTACATACATTAAGTTATAACCTAAATTGTGGCACATGAAAGACATTAGGTATAACACTTCTTGCTGAAATATAACTAAAATCACTATGAGTAACTTGTGCAATATCCCCATTAGGCAAAGATATTTTCTTAGGATTATCAAGTTTAACTATAGACCCCTCAAACAACATACCAATTTTAGACACCATGTGATTAGTTGCACCTGGGTCTATAATTCATATTTCATTATTTTCAGTAACTAATAAGGCTTTACCTACTGCATTTACAGAGTCATGACC
Source organism: Anisodus acutangulus (assembly GCA_029783415.1). Lineage (NCBI taxonomy): Eukaryota > Viridiplantae > Streptophyta > Magnoliopsida > Solanales > Solanaceae > Anisodus > Anisodus acutangulus. Next base: position 22,599,456 of record CM056497.1, on the reverse strand, counting down.
AGTTCCTGAATTGAATTCTTGCAACATGTGGAAGATATGATTCTATTGTTCTTTGGTGAAGGAGCATTCCCTGCCGCTGTTTGGAAAAACTATCAAGTCATTTATCACCATTGCCACTGCTAAAATCACCAGTTTGCCTCATCATGTTGTTCTTTATAAAGCTTGTCACATTAGTATTCATCCCATAACTAAAGTTGGCAACTTGTTTTTCTTTATCAACATTATTATATCCTGCAGTCAGGTATTCACACATCATATTATAGGCTGCTCCATTAGAATCATAAGGTGGCTTCTTCTTAGACTTAAAATTTGGGGGGTACCCAACTAATTTGTAACAAGTATATTTTGTATGCCCCTTGCATTTGCAAAACTTACAAACCATATTGAAGTTCTTTTTTAACTTTGGGTTACGAGCAGTTTTAGAATACATGGATATAGACTCCATATGTTCATTAGTAGTCATAAAATTCATTCCAAGTACATTACCATCCATACCGGAACTTGATCCTACAGATTTATGCTCTTCATCACCAACTATCATAGCATAATCTTGATTAATGTTAAGAAGATGATTCATATCAAAATATGACATCTTGCTTGTAAATATGAGTCATTAAGACCCACTAGAAACTGATACGGCTTTTACTCCTTTATTAAGCCATCATAGTATTACACGATTTGAACATCCTTATGAAAATAACTAGACAACTGAAATTTTATTTTCACTTACTATTGGTCTTCATGTCTTAGTTCTATGTCTCTCAAAATTACCAGACTTTTATTACTTTTCTATTTAAAAGCAATTTTGTATTTATCATCAAAGAGTAATATTTTAAATTATAGTACTGATAATGTTTAATGTTAATTATTTATTTTTAGGGAGGTAAAATGTGTACTTTGATAATACTTTTTTGTGTTATTATGCTATTTTATTAAAGCTATAAAAAAAATTAAAGACCTATGGGGCTAATTACGACTTATACCTTGAGGCTTATACCTCATTTCGTACTAAGTTATATTCCCCTCCTCATGCCCTTGCCTTTCAAAATAGTGGATTTTCTCTGAGTAATACTTGTATGAGCTAGTAAGAAGCAAAATTTTCACTAATGGATTCATCATCTATTATAAATAATGTGATTTTTCGACAAAGAGAGAGTTCAAATGAACCCCTTGTCTTAAAATTGTTGGATATATAAAGCACATACGGGAATAGTAAATAACTATTAGAGTGATCGAAAGGATAAACAACAAAGATTACAACAACAAGTTGTCAATCTCTTGATCTTGAATTGGAACTCCAAATCTGGATCTTGTATTCAGAAATACAAGAACATGAACTGCTACACTTGTGGCTTGTAGAACCGCTGAGAATCCGAACAGTTAGAGTCCTTTGAGAATCAAGTTCACACCTGAAACACTTAGCAACCAATTAGATAATCACAACATCACCGGCTGAGTCAAGAGATGGCTCTCTGTCTTTAAGACAAGATTGCTCCCGTATATAGGCTTTACGGAAGTGTGGACAATAGTCTCCAAAGATGAAATAACAAACTATCAAATGTGCAAAGCCTACACAAATGATCTCAACGAAGAACACGAATAACGAATACTGCTAAGAGAAGGGTTGTTTATCAGAAAAACTGATCTCTTTGTGGTGTTGTTAACTTGTAAGTATGTTCACTTGTTCATCTCCTCCCTCAAATCTATTTCAGGTTTCAATATATAATTTTTAGGAGGAAAATGGGTGTTAAGAGGTCCTTTAAGAGGTGTAGTCATGGCCAGAAATATTTTGTAGTAAGTGCAAAACGTTTCAGATGGTTAATGTCATAAACTATTGGCTTTCTAGCTACTGACAGCATTCCTGAAACTTCAGGGACCAAACTATAAATACTAAGTAGTCCAGACCAGACGGGACGAGCGGCGGCAGCGCGCATGTAGGGCTAGCCTCGAACTCAAACACACCTAGGTCCTCCCTCCTTCAAACACATGGGTTACCCCTTGGGGTCCCAAACCCTTATCCATTTTTTAGGCTTATAAAAAGAATAATTCTTCCTTTTCCCACCGATGTGGTAGATTTGTCCCACATCCTATTTTCATGCCTCAAACACCTTACTTCGTGGACCAATATCTCTTTCATTTCTTAATGAAATTTGACTATCTTTGGCCCTACGATCATCTACTCACTTAGTAGAATATGCATGTGTGAAGAGACAAAGCCTCCAACATGCGTAACCTTAGTGTTTAAGTCATTAAATATGGGTGGACGCAACCTCCCCCCCCCCCCTAAAGGAAAATTTCTAATAATCCCCTCTTGAAAGAGATTTTGTTGCACACACAAGGTGCCTGCTTTCAGCAATCTTTCAGCGAAAAGATATTACATCAGGAGAGGTAGCTTCCACTTTGAACCTTCCCTAGTTGAATACCACCAGACTTACTTACTGCACAGTGAACGTAATGTCTTAAACCATTAGTGTTTAATGTAAGCCAAGACAATGATACCAACACAATAACTCCCCTTATTCATTTTCATTCTTATTATTCTGTCTGTTGTGTCTGTTAACACACTTGGATTCTTAAGTGCATTCATTTGAGGCGGCATGTCCTTGCACTTAAATAGGTGATCTCATAAAAGGTATCCTGCTATACCCCACTTCACAAGTGTTAGAAATCATTAAAAGTTTCCCCAACCTTAACCTCAACCGTTTGAGGATCGTTAAAGGTTTGGAAGCTTAACATTTACCCATCATGCAGGTAGCACTTTAATGTCTATCGCGGGAACAACTTTGGATTCATGTGTCCTTACAGAAATCATCATCCGAAGTGCTCTTACTTCCATCGAAGCATTCAACTGAACCTTTTGCCGCTTAGTTTTCCCATTGAACCAAATTCTTGGGATCTCCAGTCAGTATGGTTGGGTTACCACCGCAAAGGTTCGTATTGTTTGGGTTTTAAGCTCATTCCCCTAGACAGGCAGAACTCTTGATCTTCGGGCAGTCCCTTAGTTAAAGGGTCTGCTATAACCTTTGATTAGTAATCAAGGAAGTGACACCCGTGATGATCAACTGCCATACGGTCTTATGTCTCCGACAGATATGTCCAGACGCCGTCATCCGTGACCTTCCTGAAGCCAACCGGCTAGCCACAATGTACAATTGTCGAAGGCACGAATGTCTCCCAATAAGGGACGTCCTCCAAGGAGTCGTGAAGTTACTCAACTTCTTTTCATGCTCTGTTTAAAGTGATAAACTCCGATTCCATCATGAATCGGCCGATGCAAGTTTGCTTAGAGGATTTTCAGAGATACATCATACACATCCAATTGTGGCTTTGGTGTTCTTCAAGTCCGATGTCTATTTTGCATCACTGTGTTCTCCCAGAACCGCTGGACATCCAGAATACCATAATCCGTAGATAAGCCAATATTTCAGATATCGTCATATCTGATTTAATGCTTTCTATCGATCATTTTTAGAATCACGAGTGAATCTTAGTTCAACTAATATACTTTGTAAGCCGATATCAGGTCGGTTGTAGTTGTAAAATACATTGAACTACATGTTAGTGGCGCATATCACTCCTGGTATATGGATGCACCATGATTCCAATCAATTCTATGATTCATATCCATTGGTGGCTTCAACGAGACTGTCAACTACCTCACAAATGAGTTTGGAATTAGACCAGTCTGTTAGATGTCTTAGAAATTCCAATTCCTAAGATGTCATCTTTCATATCGAGACTTTTATTTCAATATGACATCCACTTTCAGATTTGTTGGTTTTCCAACTGTTAGCTTTCTAATTTCAGAGTCAATGTTTCTGTTATCAGATTCATTAATTCTGTTTCACCTGAAACTTCCAGGACCAAAATGTAAATATTTCAGGGACCAAAAAGAAAGTTCAGGAAGAAGCCCAACAGTCCAACAAACTAACTCTAATTCTCCCCTTTCAACTCTCCGGTTAGGAAGGCTGTCTTAACATCCATGTCATGCAAGACTGCAATGGCCCTGGATATTAAGCTATTCACAGGGGAGCACATGTCCAAGTAGTCGAGGCCTTATACTCGACAGTAGATCCATCTACTTTGTACTCAATTTGAGTATCCACTTTTACAACCCAAAGGTTCTTTTTCAGAGAAAGGTCTACCATTACACAAGTATGGTTCTATCTGATGGAATCTATTTCTCTCTCTGCAGCTTCTTTCCAAAGCAGTGCTTCTGGAGATGACAATTCTTTGTTAATTTTTCATGGTTCATTCTCAACCATGCAAGCTAGACGGCCTGGAACAAATCTTTGTCCCCTCTTTGCTCCTTCTCGGTTCAACATCTAGAATTCCTGAGTTCTGTAGATCTGGAACATTAAGTTCCAGATAGTCAGCAACTTCCGAGTCATGTAGCTCTGGAACGTCTGGTTCCGGACAATCAGGCACTCGCGGGTTTTTGTTAACCTCGAGCAATTACTTCTTTTTCCCTCTCAAGGAAAGTTATCTTCAAAGAATTCAGCATTCTTTGACACCAAGAGGCGATAAGCACTACAGTTATTTGCAGATCCAGTGGATATGAAATTTACAGTCTTAGGTCCAACTTGACCTATTTCGGTATTCTAACCTCTACCAAGCTACCCCACAACACAACATTTGTAGGTGGGATCATTTCCATATTTCACCCGGAGGGTTATCTTTATCCTTATGCGTAGTTTTGTTGAGAATCGCATTAGCGGTAAGGATCGCCTTGCCCCACATATTTTGGGCGTACGACTTTGCGCTTGGCTAACACCGTTAGACTGAGGTGAGTAAGGAGCATTCGTTTGATAAATGATGCTTCACATTCTCCCCCTCTATCACTATGAATTCCTCAATCCGTAGGCTTAGTTGATTTTCAACTTCTGCTTTGTAGCGCTTATCCGCTTCAACAACTTTATCTTTTCAATAAACAAAGGATGTAATACGATGTACCATCGTCAATGAAGGTCACAAAGTACTTGTATCCCCCCTCTATTTTGTACAAACTTCAAATCACCCATGTAGATGTGACTAAGTTCTAGAGGAGCGGTGTTTCTTTCCCTATTCCTTTGATGGAATGGAAAGGTGATTTTGCCTCTTCACCCACCTTACATTTATTGTTATGGTTTATGTCGACAGAAGGCAACAATCTCAACTTCATTAGCTTTTGAATGACATTATATTTAACGTGTCTTAATCTATGATGGCATAGATGCACGGATTACAAATATATCATTCATTTAGCTACAGACATATTGTACCATTCTTAGTTATTATAGACCTGTTGGACTAGTCTCAAACCAACTTGACCAACAACGTCCCTGAAACCAAGTTTGGGACATGTATCACCTCCTTTTAGAGTGATCCCATTCCCTAAAGTCCTTTTTAAGGACAACTTCTCCAACCCCTTCTACTTTAGAGGTGGCGTTGTTTCACATGAACAACCTCTTGTCCGTGGTTAGGGCGTAACCGGATCATATGTAATCTGGATACTCTAGCCCATTCCAGTTATTTTGGCAGACTGATTGTCCAAATTCTTTTATGTCTTTCTTTTGGCCTTCAGATCATTTAAGAACTGGAAACTCTGACCCACTCCAGTCGCCCGTAGGCTTTGTACGACTGAGTGTCCAATATCATCCTATCAAATGAATGATTTTCTGTCAGATTGTGTGACAGGTTCAACGTCTTTAGATAAGCCATTATCTTTTAGTCTTCTTCCTTTGAGATTGGTGCCTAGACAATTCCTGACGCTTGCTTAAGAGTGGTAAAAGTTTTCGCACAGTCAGTGAATCTTTCTCCCTCATATCTGCGAACATACTTTACACATTTTTAATAATTACACCCAAAAGAACGGATCTTTTAAGATTTGTTTGCAAAAATCCAATCTTTAAACGGGAAGGAATGTGAGATTAAACTTCTGATTTTCAAACGTAACGTATATAATTTTCTGGAAAATATTTTCATATTCCTAGCCTTATATTAAGTCCTTTTATTCAGACACCATTTAATCTCATTTTTTTGACAAGGAAGAAAAATAACTTATCCCAATTTCGAATTCTGGCCTACTTCAGTCACTTCGTCGGACTGAGTGTTCATTTCCTCCTTACCATAATTTGGATCATTTGTCTGGGATAGATATAGGCCTTTTGCTACATGATAGAACATCATCTTCAGTCTTCTCCTCTTGTCCCAGTTGACATCCTCAACCTCTCGTGAGCGCTTGTTCCCATCACTCTCGGGAGCGGTGACACCATCAACTCCTTGACTGTCAACAACATAATCAGAACTGTCTTCTTCCAGAAAACCACAACCATAGCCAGATTTGGTGACACAACTGTTGACCGACATCTTTCGAACACTAATACATTCTTGTCTTAAAATTGCTGGATATATAAAGCACATACGAGAATAGTAAATAACTATTAGAGTGATCGAAAGGATAAACTACAAAGATTACAACAACAAGTTGTCAATCTCTTGATCTTGAATTGGAACTCCAAATCTGGATCTTGTATTCAGAAATACAAGAACATGAACTGCTACACTTGTGGCTTGTAGAACCGCTGAGAATCCGAACAGTTAGAGTCCTTTGAGAATCAAGTTCACACCTGAAACACTTAGCAACCAATTAGATAATCACAACACCACCGGCTGAGTCGAGAGATGGCTCTCTGTCTTTAAGACAAGATTGCTCCTGTATATAGGCTTTACAGAAGTGTGGACAATAGTCTCCAAAGATGAAATAACAAACTATCAAATGTGCAAAGCCTACACAAATGATCTCAACGAAGAACACGAATAATGAAGACTGCTAAGAGAATGGTTGTTTATCAGAAAAAATGATCTCTTTGTGGTGTTGTTAACTTGTAAGTATGTTCACTTGTTCATCTCCTCCCTCAAATTTGTTTCAGGTCTCAATATATAGTGTTTAGGAGGAGGAGAGGTGTTAAGAGGTCCTTTAAGAGGTGTAGTCATGGCCAGAAAACGTTTCAGATGGTTAATATCATAAACTGTTGGGTCCAATAGTCCACGACCCGAGCCCGAAAGGGCGGGCGGCGGCGGCACGTGTGTGGGGCTAGCCTCGAACCCAAGCACATCTAGGTCCTCCATCTTTCAAACACATGGGTTACCCCTTGGGGTCCCAAACCCTTATCCATTTTTTAGGCTTATAAAAAGAACAATTCTTCCTTTTGTCACACATCATATTTCCATGCCTCAAACACCTTACTTCGTGGATCAATATCTCTTTCATTTCTTAACGAAATTTGACGTTTCTTGGCCCTACAGTTATCTACTCAATTAATAGATTAAGCATGTGTGAAGAGATAAAACCTCCAACATGCGAAATTCTAGTGTTTAAGTCATTAAATATGGGTGGACGCAACCCCACCAAAAGCTAATTTCCAATGAGAAAAAGTCAAACTAATTGATAACCTGCTACAACATATTTAAATATATTAATAATATAATTAATTTATCTTTCGGTTGTTTTCTTATGCCAAATTTCAGTTCTGAAGGAATGAATATTCCACAATCACTTTCGGACTTTTGAAGATTCCTTAGCTTGAATCAAGTTGGTATTTGCATGGAAATTTCCCAAGTCATTGTTAATTATGAATAATTTTAAATTAGACCTATAATGTTTCTTCCTCTTTGAGATGGTCATATGTTATAACAAGTCTTGAGGTCATCTGACTAATTACATATACTCCCTCCGATTCATAATAAGCTAAATGATTTTTTAGCTTTTCAAATTTAATTTGTAGCAAAATAATTAATTTTTAAAAATAACCAAGAAGATATTGATGTTTTATCAAAGTTATCTTTGTTTTATATTTTTTTAATATTTTCCTATGAATAGATTAGGATAATTTAGTTAAACAATCCTTTAAACGTTTAAAGGATATTTTTAATATTTTCCTATAATACTCCCTCCGGATAAAAAAAAGTGTTCACTTAGTCTTTATTTTTTTAATCAAAAAAGTGTTCACTTAGTCTTTATTTTTTTAATCAAAAAAGTGTTCACTTAGTCTTTATTTTTTTAATCAAAAAAAGTGTTCACTTAATCTTTATTTTTTTTAATCAAAAAAAGTATTCATTTATCAAATCAAAAAAGATTTAATTTTTTCAGATTAATCTTATTAAATGTTGAGTGATCAAATTTTAATGTCTATTTAACTAAAGATATTATAATAAAATTATTTATTTTTATTTAAAAATTAATATTTCTTTAATAAATATACAAATAGCTAAGAGACACTCTTTTGTATCGAAGGGAGTACTATTGTTTTCTTTTTTCAACGGACTTTATGTATATGTAGTCTAAATGGGAACACACAAGACTGCACATTTCCCTGCATTTATGCTGAAGTGTGAACACTCTTCGATTTACCAACATTTATGTCAGATTAACCAATAGAATTACAGTTCTAGAAGTCTTTTTGTCTTCCTGCTACTCCTTCTCTGTCTTATACACTGCTGACTTTTCTTTTACAGTTTAATGTACTAAAATGATTTTAGAGTAAGGGTGTGTTTGGTACGAAGAAAAATGTTTTTAATAAATCAGGAAAATAAGTGGAATTTTTTTATATATTTTTTTGTGTTCGGTACGTAAGTAAAAAATATTATTCTAAAAGTATTTTTATATAATCTAGACATATACTATGGGGTGGGGTGAAGATGAGGTGTGTTTTGAGTGTGGAGCATAGACAATCAATGTGTGAAATGTAACTTGTGGAACTTGTTTTCATTACTTCTATTTGGGAAGTAATTTTTTTTATTTTTAAGAAACTTATTTTTCTAGAAAAATATTTTTCAAAAATTTTGACCAATCGATCATGAGAAAATTAAAAAATATTTTCTGAAAACTTTTTTCTCCATACCGAACACTCCCTAAATGATTTCTACATTATTATTTATACTTGTTGTAGTAGATAATATATCTTATTTTTCAAATGTTAAATTTCATATTTAAAAAAGATTTACTTATTGGTATTTTTTGGTTAACCTAATAGTATTCAAAATTATTCATATTGTATGAAACTTAAACTTTTCTTTTACCAATTAGAGTCAAATATAACTAATTTTTAAATATGATTCTTTTGCCATTTTAATTTTACGGTTTTCTTTGTTTAATCAAATACTATAAGAGATTTACTAATCCTATTAATTTAAATTCGCGTTGAATAGATAGATTAAGAGTATAAAGTGCTCGTACCAAAATTTCTTCATTCTCGATTTAAACCCGGACTCAAACATATCACTACACCCATTAGTGGTTACATACTTCATTTTCTTGTAATCTTTTTAAAATCCAAACTAAAAAAAAGGAATTACTCAATATATGATTTTTCGGGGTGCAAAATTATCCCATAAAATCATGATCAACCAAACTCGTTTAGGTTTTGACAGGTTAATAACTTGTTTATTTTATTAACTCAGTCCACGTTGATCCGCTTAATTCAATCCATTTAAAAACTGGGCTAATATGCAGTCCAGATTGAATCATGAGAAATTTTATCTAAATATTTTTAAAAATATTTTTTTATTTGATATATATATATATAGAGAAACATTTTTTTATTAGGTACTCAAATAAAGAACTTAAAATTTAGTTAGAATTAGGCGAGTTGGGTTATGACCCCGTTTTTAGCCCATTTCAGCCCAGTAACTTCTAGACGGATCAATGACCCGCTTATTTATTAACTCAGCTCATTTTAATATTTTAATTTCAGCTTAATCCGCCCATTTGACACCCCTATAATTTCTATTTGTATTACCATGGAAGAAGTATTACTAAGAGACTATTACAAGATGTAGTGGCATGGTTTAGATCTTTTCATTCTTGGTTCAAATTCTGTGAATAAAAATCTTCTGGTATGAAGCGTTTTATCCTATTATTGGGTATCTCATCCAAATCTAAGTTAATTGGGTCAATACATTTTAAAATCAAATTATTAAACTGAAAAACAAATGTTACTATAAAGAGACTGACGAGAACTTGTAACGTGCACGGCTGGGAAAGATCAGTTCAGCTTCCCTTAATAAAAAGAAAGTGAAGAAGAAAGCAGTCGGTTGTCAGAAAAGAAAATTTGAGGCTTCAAGTTCACGAATCATGCCTTAAATAATCCCCTCATTATTTTTATTAATTAAAAAATTATATATACAAATTATATATTTTTATAATAGAAGAATTATATTCATATTCTACTCCTAAAATCTTATTCTACTTGGATACTAACTATACAATTATGGTAATACAAATATTATGATAAGTATACAATACCAATTACATTACAACATTACCTAAACTAGGATACTAAAATACTATCTAATTCTACACGGTACAAGGGGAAAATCGAGAGCCCAGTATACACATGTATATTGTGTGTATATTGTGTATATTTAACACACACCCGCAGTCATAGCCGGCGGTCTACGAACGCTGAGATTGTCCCTAAAATCTTCAAAAAGGACCGAGGGAAGACCCTTTGTAAAGATGTCAGCAATTTGATATCTTAACGGGACATGGCAGACGCGTACCTGACCATGAGCAACTTTTTCGCGGACAAAGTGAATGTCCATCTCGATATGCTTAGTGCGCTGGTGCTGAACCGGATTACCAGAAAATTAGATGGCACTAACATTATCGCAATAAACCAAGGTTGCTTTCTGAATGGGACAATGAAGCTCCAAAAGCAAATTATGTAACCAACATGATTCCGAGACCACATTAGCTTCCCCTCGATACTCAGCCTCGGCACTGGATCGAGATAATGTCGACTGATGTTTTGCCGACCATGAGACCAGGTTATTACCAAGAAACATACAATAGTCAGACGTAGACCGTCTGGTGTCCGGACAGTCACCCCAATTAGCATCCGTATACGAGACGAGTGTAGATGTCGATGCGGGATATAAATGCAAACCATAGTCCAGCGTACCCTGAATATACCGAATGATGCGTTTGAGTGCTTCATGTGCTAAACTTTGGAATCATGCATAAACAAACACACCTGCTGGACAGCATACGTAATAGCTGGCCTAGTGAATGTAAGATACTGAAGGGCCCCTGCAAGACTGCGATAGCGGATCGGATCCTCGTATGGTATGCCTGCCGCGGCACTAAGCTTGGGCTTAGTATCAACTGGAGTGGAAGTGGACTTACAGGATGACATCCCAGCCCTCTCAATGATCTCAGTTGCATACTTCATTTGAGATAAGAACAACCCACCTGCATGACGAGTGACAGCAATCCCCAAAAAATAACTCAAGGGCCCCAAGTCTTTCATAGCAAACTCAGAGCTGAGCATTGTCATGATAGACTGGCGTAAGGCAACAGAAGAGGCAGTCAAAATAATATCATCCACATATAACAGAATATAGGCCAAGGATGAACCACGACGGTAGATGAACAATGAATTATCCGACCTGCTGTGAGTGAACCCAATAGTCGAAACATAGTTGGCAAACCGTGTATACCATGCCCGTGGAGACTACTTTAGCCCATATAAGGACTTCTTCAACAAACAGACATGATGAGGATGTTTGGGATCCCGAAATCCTAAAGGCTGATGCATATAAACTATTTCCTTGAGATCACCATGTAGGAAAGCATTCTTTACATCTAACTGATGAATCGGCAATGCTTTCGAAAGAGCCAAGCTAAGCACAGTGTGTGTCGCGCCCGTTTTTGACCCGCGGGCTTCGCAACGTGATGGGTCAATTCCCTCTGGATTGAATAAAAATGTTTGCTTGAGGAGTCGCCACCTAATTATTCTAAGGTGAATTAGGACACCTAAATGCTAACTAAAAATGCAAAATAACTCTAATTTTGTAATCTGTGAAACTAATGAGATTCTAGGTAAGGGTTCTCTATTATCCTAAAGGGAAGGGATTAGACATCCTTTAAGATCCGCTAACTTGCGATTATCCGATCAAACTCAGGTTAATTATTGTACTAAAAATGCATGTTTAAAAATATAAAGTTAAAATGATGTTGCAAGTATTTAATGAAATGATGCATTTTGTACAAGTATGCATTTGTATGACATCCTTGTGCATACATAATGGTTGGGGCCCTATAGGTCAAGATGCCGTCTTCGTATAGATGCAAAACAGAAACGTGATCCTTGTGGTGAGCTGTGATGCCGAAATTCTTTGGGAAATTGATCATAAGTGATGTGGCTTCCCTGCTTCTTACAACCTGAAGAACCTGTACTCAAAGAAAATTTGTGAGTTTGGGGGAGGGGCGATTGATTCGGGTTAACTTTGTAGCTTTGGCTCTTGACGCTTGCAAGTTCAGAAGACTTAGTTGGCCAACACTTTTCCATGTCTATTGGCATATTCTTGCAGTGAACCCTTAAATTTTGCCCCAGTTTCTGGTATATATGAAAATGTTGAACTTCCAACTGGACAAAATCGAATTTGTGTGGGCAATTTGCTTGTCCTATTAAGGCGATCATGTGAGCCTATTGCGTTGTGTGCAAGATAATGGAAGAAAATTTCCAATGGTGTGACCGAAGCCGATATAGGCCGCCTACGTATTCCGACAAAGAAAATTAGGTCATAACGTAGTTCGTTTGGCAAAAGGGATTTGTAAGTTTTTAGAATGTTTTTTTTTGGTAAAAAAGAGTGACTACAGTTTGAAAAAAAGATGCAATATTTTGCAAGGTATTTTTTTTTTTTGAAAATATGAAAAATACAGAATCACATCTTGACTTCAGTTGATACCAACCATTAGTAATGCGCTTATGGTTCCCGTTATTTGCTTTCTGTATAACCGAGACTGACTCCAAGGTAATTCCTACAGCTTCAGTTGCTACCTCAGACATACTTGAGTATCGACACTTGCTTCAAGCCAAGGTTTCGACTTATACGCATCTTCATGTTTCAAATGCCCTCACTAAAGAAAGTCCATTTCTCACATGTATTTCAGTATTTTGAACTTTGGGACATATAGAGAAGTACACTCACTCTCAGAAAGATGTTCAATGCATTTAATTGTGATACCATAGGCTTGTCCGTCATGTGAGTATCCACTAATGTGAGAACCCTCCGTATAGAATCATATAGGGCTTGTTATGGGTTTGTAATGTAGGCTTGGGGAAAGGAAAGGATATCATTTGGGTAAGGAGTGACTAATCCTTCCTTGAGCGTTGGAATTGTGTGCCTTGATGCCGATTTGCTTCTTTATGCCCCCGCTTTGTTTTGTATCGACTTCTTTTGAATATTTCGTTTGGAGCTTTTTCCCCTTTTCGAGTTTTTTTTTTTGATATTGTCGGGGCTTTTTGACTTCTTCTTTGTGTGAAGTCGGCCTTTTCTTTTGTTTTTTCTTTTCCTATTTTGGGAACATTACAACTTCAACTAGAATCTTTTTGCAGCAATTTGCACATTTCTGATGCGCTCAAGGAGGTCGGGCCAAGAGAGGGATAGTGCGTGTACGCCCTCAGAAAGGGTATAGGCATAAGATGTGGTTGTTTAAAAGAAGCTTTAGGCTCAACGGGGAAGTGCTACGGATAATGTTATTTGGTACGCTGAAAAGGCTCAAATGGATCAAAGAAAGCCTACGATCCTTTTCTATACCAAGTGTTACTCAGGATTTTGCCTCAACAAACATTCGAGCCAAGTTCTAGATCACAATGCAATGCAATTGAACTTATTCTAAAAACTCACCACACAATGCACATGAAACGAAGAGGTTGACTTTGTTCATATCTTGGAAGCATGCAAAATAATTTTTAAGTGTCAACACAGGCGTGAATGAGAGGTACCAGAAGAATCAATGGTTTACCACGAAGTCAGTCTTCTCCGCTTGTTCTTTCCTATGCACACTCCTAACTGTGTTGGTATTCAACCAAGTCCATCAATGATTCTTAAAATATATATAATTTTTTTATATTTTTGAATAAAGGGTACCGAACCCAAATAGGGTTGCCTACGTATCTCATCTTTGAAGAGAATCAGGTGTGCGTAGCTCGTGCAGAAAGGTTATAAAAATATATGTTTGAAAAAGAATTCATCCACGATAGGATAGTAAGAGTAAAAACTGTATAAAACATATGATTGTCCACTATGGGACGAATGCAAAGTAAAAAATAATTGTCCATGATTGGATAAATGCATGAAAAAATGATTATCCACAATAGGATGAATGTAATGAAAAACAAAAATGATTGTCCATTATAGGATGAATAAAAGATTGGTAAACCATATATGTTTCTTTCTAAGGTGGATGCGGAGAAGTGCGTCCCTTTTTCAGGTGGACTAGGAAGTGTGTCCCTTAGACAAGTTTGTTCCACTTTCGTTGGGTAGTGTTCCGCAAGGACTAGATTGATATATTTTTTTTTGTTGATTGATTTTTTTTTAGTTGTTTTTTTTAGTGGTGTCGAACCCGAGAAGGGTTACCTACGTATCACACTGTATGGTGAGAATCAGACACTCGTAGTTCGTGATAGCGTTCCGCAAGGATTAGAATTACATTTTGTGGTTGATTTTTTTTAGTGGTGGTGTCGAACCCGAGAAGGGTTACCATACGGTGAGAATCAGACACTCGTAGTTTGTGAACACATATTCTAAAAATGTATGATAAAAAAGAATTATGTAACGAAAATTAAGCATATCAATTGAATTTGCAAATATGTAAAAAAAAAGTATAGACAAACTCAAAGTGATGCCTCATTGAATCTGGTGTTGGCTGACTTCTTTCAGTCGAAAACATCTCCCGATCATCTTTCTGAAAACCTTTTGCTTTGTTCTTTGATGGAGTATCTCCAAGGATTATGTTTTAGAACGACCACCCTCGACTATTTGCGAGAACGGTTTTCCTGCAAAAATAAGAGAAATGGGTGAAAGTATGAAAGTCGCAAAAATAATAAAATATAGAAGTGTGACAGTATGGTCAAAGACTCCCCTGATTGCTTCACAAGGTCCGAGTCTTGATGTTTAAGAACGCTTTATCCTTGGGCAATGACACAATTTCTGTCCCGAGAACCAAAAGATATGGTGTTGCCCCAGTAGAAGTCTTGATTGTGGTGCGATAGCCCCAAAAATTTAAAGTGCAAATGTTCATGCCCAGAGTTGCAAGCGACATGGCATGATATTTACAGAGTTGAAGCGGGTAATTATTGCATTAAATAATATGTATAGAGTGAAAAGCAGAAAAATAGCAAACAAATTATGGGAAAATTAAATGCGCGTCCTAACATGCATGGGGCTTCTCCTATGCCAGAGGTGAGCCTAAATGCCAAATATGTGAGATTATGACGGATTAATCCAAGCTGTTAAAATGCGATGCTTTAGTCGGAAATGAAGACAAAAATGAATGTACATTTTCCAACTTTGGCATGTCATGATTAGGCTTGGATTCGTCTATCATTATCACGCTACACATAATATGTTGATGGGTCGTTGGGTCGTGAGACCCGTCGATAATTTGATGGATTTCTTAATTGTGGAGTCGATACCAAGGATCGAACCACCTAAGATGTATGCATGCATGACTTAAGATAAGTGGTGGTATAGCTCTATCCTAAATTTTCTAAGATTTGGCTGATTAGACTTAAGGTTCCCGAGCGAACTGCTCGAGTGAGAAGGCTACGCGGCCAACCGGATGGTCCGGACTCTCCGCGCATATACCAACTCTCCTAAAATTTTGGAAATTTTGAAAGAAGTTTGCGGGTGCGCAAAACACACCTCGCGTGCATGTGTGATAGTGTCAATTTTCCGAAGTGGAAGAAATATGAGTGGAATGCCAATTTAGGAAAAGCGGTAAAGAAAGTAGCAATTGAAGCAGTTAAACATACAAACTTTCAAAAAGGAAACAATTTAAAGTAGTAGATCAAATAAAGAGCAAAATAAAATGTAATAATAATTAATCTGAATTTGCTATGGTTAAGAACCTGATTTTTCCCAGCGGAGTCGCCATGCTGTCGCGCCCATTTTTTACCCGCGGGCTTCACGACGTGATGGGTCGATTCCCTCTGGATTGAATAAAAATGCTTGCTTGAGGAGTCGCCACCTAATTATTCTAAGGTGAATTAGGACACCTAAATGTTAACTAAAAATGCAAAATAACTCCAATTTTATAATCTGTGAAATTAATGAGATTCTAGGTAAGAGTTCTCTATTATCCTAAAGGGAAGGGATTAGGCATCCTTTAAGATCCGCTAACTTGCGATTATCCGATCAAACTCAGGTTAATTATTGTACTAAAAAATGCATGTTTAAAAATATAAAGTTAGAATGATGTTGCAAGTATTTAATGAAATGATGCATTTTGTACAAGTATGCATTTGTATGACATTAATATACATGTAAAGCTGGAAGAAAAAAGTATAAGTATGCATTTGTACGGCATTAATATACATGTAAAGCTGGAAAAAAAAATATGCATTTGTATGAAAATTGATAAAAATGTATGCAAGGTGATTTTTATGGGCAACGGGCCTAAAAATAGATAAACTAGCGATTTCCAATTTTAAAACTAACCGAACCTAAAATAAATAAACTAGCGATGAGTTTCCAGTTTTAGACTACCCTATTAATTAATTCTAAGTCTAACTATTCTAAACATTTCAATAATTTCAGAGTACAATACTATTACAATATAGAATGAAATAAAGTGAATTAAAGAAGGTAAAACAAAAAACAAAAAAAAAAAACTCCGAGGGATATTTGCCTTCTTTGACCTTATCCCTTGCAAGCTGTCAAGAACACGGTTAGAAACAATTGAATATACATAACTTCAGATCCGTATCCAAAAAAATAAATATTTTGATTACGGAGGGCTCAGACTTAAATTTTGAAAAGATCATTCCAATCACGTCGTGGCTGCGAACATATGACTCGTTGGTCATTTTAGTTGCCTTGCCGACCGAACATGTTGGTCTCTCGGGTGAAAAAGATTTAAGTTTCATCATTGCCCAAAAGTTTTATTTTCCGTCTTTACAACTGTGGAGGCCTAAAAAATCGACGGATATTTTTTCATCGGCCAATGTAGTATTTATTTAAATCAGTAAATCGGTAAGACATCCATGCACGGATGTTTAAATGCCAAAATCAGTAAACTGAAACAGAGGCAATCTCCGAAGGGACGCGACCTCGAATTCAATTTCATTGGCCTAAATGCAGTATTTATTCAAAGCAGTAAAACAAACCAAAAACAGCAAACTGAAACTGAGAAGCAATTCCCGAAGGGACGCGGCCTCGAATTCAATTTCATTGGCCTAAATGCAGTATTTATTCAAAGCAGTAAAACAATAAGATATCTGTGTACGGATGTTTAAATGTCAACATAAACCAACAGTTTGCAATTAAACGTCCGATCCGAATTCTGAAATTTTTGGACCGAAGCAGGATTCGGAATGTTTCTGAAAAATTCGACCCGAGACTGAATAGTGACACGACCAGATTTTGGGTCGACCCGACCCGGAATCGAACAACTCATTTTTTTTTTGAATTTTCAGACAACCAACAACAAAATATTAAACAAAAAAAATATGAAATTATTACTATACCCGGGCTGACCCGACCTGAATCAGCAAAAACCAACCCAAAACAGAAATCCGACCCACAGTTTTTCTTGGATTTTCAGATAGCCAACAACATAATATTAAACACAAAAATCTGGAAATTTACTCAAACCGGATCGACCCGACCCGAATGAGTGACCCGACCCGAATCAGATGTTTCAACCCGAATCGATTTCTTTTCAAATTTCAGATAACCAACAAATAAGATGTAAAACGCAAAAATCTGGAAATATATCCAAACCGGGTCTACCCGACACGGATCAGTGACCCGACCCGAATCAGATGTTTCAACCCGAATCGATTTCTTTCCAAATTTTAGATATCCAATAACAAAATATAAACACAAAATCTGGAAATTTACTCAAATCGGGTCGACGCGACCCCGATCAGTGACCCGACCCGGAATCCGAAAAACAATGAAGAATAGCAAAAATTTCAGATTATTCAATACCAAAATCCAATAATTTTAACTTATATTTTCGGACTCTTTAAGATGATGAACAACACAAAAAGAAAGTAATACAAACCTTAGGAGAATCTTAGATTTTGAATTTCAGATTTCAAAACTTGAACTCGATTTTCGGACCTCAAAATTCCCTTTTTTTTAACCCCGAAAATCAGGACCCCCCTAAAATGAAGAAACAAAGGGAGGTTTTATAGATGGCTTAACCCCCCCCCCCCCCAAGAACGAGTTTGAAATTCGAATAAAAGGTTTTAAAAAAATCTGATTTTGGAAGCGGATTTTGGGGGTATGGGTTGCGAATTTTCGGGGATAATGGAGTGGGTTGAAGTGATGGGGGGTGTGGTGCTGTCAGGGGTTGGTGGTGGCAGGTGAGGTGACGGCCGGCGAAGGGTGTGGGGTCGCGGTGATTTGGAAGGGAGAAGGGTTTTAGAGTGTAGGGTTTTGTTTGGTTTGGGGATTTAGGAAAATAAAGAGGAGATGGGTTTGTATCCGGTTGGGTTTGGGGAGTTTGGCCGGTTTGGCCTGGGTATGGGGATGCGGTCGACGGGTTGGGGGTATGAGAGAAAGAGGGTTTTTTTTTGGTTTTTGGGTTTAGGGGGTGAATAAAAGGGAAATGTGTTGGGCTTCAGATTTGGCCGAATGGGCCTGTCCGATTGGGCCTCGGAGTGTGGGCCGGATGGGCTGGTTTGTTTTGGAGTGTTTGTGGGTTGTAGAAATAAATAGGTTATGAGTTTAAAATATAAAAAGGGGTTTTATTATATATATATAAAAAAAACGCTTTGCAAAAATTATAAATTGTAAAGATGACAATATGATAAAAAATATAATATTTTCGAAATACTTGGTGCCTAAAAAAAATGCGATGCCGTTTTGCGAAAAAATAAAATAATATATAATATTAAGATATAAAGTATGACTATAATATAAAAAATGCAAATGACAATAAAATGCAAATAATAATAATAAAAATTACAAATAAAATCATAAAAGATGGGACAAGATTGGGTGTCAGCAGTGTGAATGGTAGCCGGCTTGACCACCGGACTAAACGTCTCACCACAATCTACCCCAACCTGCTGAGTCTTACCATCACCCACAAGCTGCGCCTTATGTCGGGCAAATGAACCATCTGAATTTTTCCTTATGAGCAAAAATCTATATAGACCTAATAATGTCAATATCGGATGGACGGGGTATGAACTCCCACGTCTTATTATCAATAAGAGCATTATATTCATTGGTCATAGCAATTTTCCAATTCGGGTCATTTAAAGCAGACACAGTAGTACGGGGTAAGGGTGATTTAAGAACATTAGAATGTAAATTAAAATATCTTTTTGGTTTAAAAATACCCGTTGACTACGAGTGACCGATCTATGACTCGAGGAAGAATTAGGCTGATTTTGGGAATTTGCTGGACTCGGGACGGACTAGCCAGCATGCAGTGGGCCTGCTGGCCCAACACGGTAAACAGGGACTGGACCAGTTGAGGGAGTGGGCTGGACTGGCCCTGAAATTGGTGATGATTATATTAGGCATCGTAGCTCGTGACGGTATGGGGGGGCCGGACGATGGGTCCACTGGAGAATTTTAAAAGTGAGACGTCCAAAAAATGGTGAATAATATACGGGGATATACCATCATCTAAAAAATTCTACGAACTAGGCATGGGAGTACTACCCTTAGCAAACGGGAATTGAGATTCATCAAAAATTACATGACGATTGATGATGATTTTATTAGAGGATAAATCAAAGCATTTTTAACCACGATGATTACACGAAAAACCCAAAAACACACACGGAGTAGACCGAGCCTGAAGTTTGTTAATTGTGGTGGATGGGAATAGCGGATAACACAAACACCCAAAACCCCGAAGATGTGAATACAAAGGAGTAATTATATAAAATTTGAAGGGGGGAAGAATATGTCAAACCTTTGAAAGGAATTATGTTAAGGAGATATGTAGTCATTTGAAGAGCATGATGCCAAAAAGAAGGGGGTACGGAAGTATGAATCAATAAAGTTCGGAAAATGTTATTTATGGTACGAATTTTGCGTTATGCTTTCCCATTTTGTGAAGACATATGAGGACAAGAAAAATGAAAATTGATCCCATTATTAGCACAGAATTCCCGAAACATCCCATTGTCATATTCTTTGTCATTATCACACTGAATATTTTTTATTTCTCGTTTGAATTGAGTTCTAATGAATGTTCTAAATTTTAAGAAGACGAAAAAAACTTGAGATTTTTTCTCTATTGGAAAAATCCATCAAACTTAGAATAATCATCCAAAAATATAACATAATACCGATGACCCAAAGAACTAAGAATTTGAGTCTACAGATGACAACCTAACAATTTTTTCTAAAGAACAAGACTAGCAATTTGGAGTACTACTCGTACCCTTACATGAAATAAAATTATTTTTATCTAATGAAGACAAAATAGATGATCCCGGATGACCAAGACGAACAAGGAAGGAGAAAGGGCCGCAAATGCGGATGGCAAGGCATGACTCGATGGATCGGAACTGGGTGTGATAGGATAAAGATCTCCCCTACTATCACACCTCATGAGAGGACTCCCCGTCTTGAAATCCTTCACAGAGAAACCAAATGGATCAAATTCAATAGAAAATAAATTGTCAGTAGTGAATTTACGGACATAGACTAAGTTTTTAATCAATTTGGAGGTATGTAGGGTGTTCTTCAAGATAAGAGGTGGATGAGGGGGAGATAACGTTTTATGACCATAACTACGAATTGGAATATAATTACCATTACCAATAATTATGTCACGATGGTTGCTCAAATTGGAATAAGACGAGAACGTACTTGAATTGAATGTCATGTGGGTAGTGGCACCGGTGTCCATATACCAATTTAGGTACGGAGGATTTAAACCAAGCGTGTATATTGCATCTTCGATGTCGGTAGACGTGGGTGCCGCTGCGTGATGGCCTTGCGGGGGCCGAGGCCCAAGTACCCCTGCTTGCTGCCTCGGCCCAGATGACTGGCTGTATGTGGACCAGGTAGAATTGGGCCTGGACTGCTGCTGGGCAGCCCACTGCCAATGGGGCAAAACATGACTGGGCCTAAACTGTGGTTGTGGGGTCTACTGCCACTGCATAGGGGCTCACTGTGGGGCCTAGAACTGTTGTTGTTGCTGACCACCGCGAGGCCCCCCACCACCACCACCATTGTGCCAGTTGTTGCTGCTGCGATTCTTGCCATTATTTTTCTTATTTTCTCCCTTTTTTCCACCATCGTTGTTGGAACCGGGAGGATGGACAGTGGATTCGGTCATCATAACTACAGGACTAGTACCGGTAGCCGCCTTTTTAGCCATGCCCGCTTCTTCGAGTGTAATCATAGAACGAGCTTGATAAAATTACGGAAGTGGATTGCTTTGACGAAGAAGCGTGCCAACACCATTATAGGCCTCAGAGAGGCCTGAAACCATTTGGAGGACCAAACGGTCATTCGAAACCGGTGCACCAACGTTGCGGAGTTGGTCCGCCAATTCCTTCAATCTTTTGCAATAGGCCGAAACGTTAGGGAAATCTTCCATATTGACGTGGGAGAAATCCTGCTCAAGAGTAACAGCACTAGAATTCTGATTATCTTGGAATATATCACGTAGTATATCCCAAGTCGCATGCGCCGTAGCGTCAAGTTCAATAATCTTTTGAAAAAAGTTGGTAGAAATTGTGGAATATATCCAATAAAGGACGGTAGCATCAAGAGTCGTCCACAACTTTGGATCATCGTCGCGTTTTGGCACCTCCGTATCCTCAGGAGCCGCAGGGATTATGTGATGGATGACTTGATGCGAGCGTGCGTGAATTTTGAACAGTTCGGCCCACGTCGCATATTGGACGTTTTCTATTTCAAGAACAAAAGGGATGTTATTCTTGATGTTAGAAACTGTAAGGGCAGGATGAAACGTGTTCCATAATGTAGACATATTGATAGAACAATATGTGATTGATAGATTTGGAAGGAAATTTTGGGAAGAGAGGATAAACCGTCGGCACGAATTCCGTGGAGGAGAGGCTCAAAAATCGATGTTGGTGGACAGAAATTGAGAGGAGAGGCTCTGATACCATGAAAGAAATAATTCTTTGATTATTTTCATTGATTGAAAGGCTATATATACAAGTTACATATTTCCATAATAGGAGAATCATATTCCTATTCTACTCATAAAACCTTATTCTACTTGGATACTAACTATACAATTATGGTAATACAAATATTATGGTAAGTGTACAATACTAATTACATTACAACATTATCTAAACTAGGATACTAAAATACTATCTAATTCTACACGGTACAAGGGGAAAACCGAGATCACATTATATTGTGTATATTTAACAATGCCATCCATAATTGGCCCATTGGTTGCTTTTTTTCTATCTTATTTGTAGTTATTTAGTAATAGCTCAGTTTCCTCTTGTTCAATGTGTATTACTATCTATTGCTTCATTAATCTTGTATCTTGCTATTTTGCTATCATGTTTCTTGATATCATACTTCAAATTCTTTTTTTTCTTTCGAGTCGAGAGTTTATTAGAAACAAACTCTCTATTCCATAAATGTATGGGTATAATCTGCGTATATTCTATTTAAAATATAATGTATATAGCCAATTTTTAATGCAAAAATAAACTCTGAATAAAAATAGTCCTACTTAAAACATGGAAGAATCGCAGCATACTATGTTATAGTTTAAAATTTTAACAAAGTGAAATTCCAAGACACTTTATTGAAGTTCAAAAAACAACTATAAATGAAAGTCTCAAACACTATATGATGGAGTTCGGAGCTTTAAAAGTAAATCTTCAATATACGGTGTTGGAGAGTTGATGAAAAAACTTCATCTTCATTCCACAACTCAAGGAGAATTTCGCATTATTAGGTTATCTCCCATTAAACAACCTGCTATTATATGCTTGTCCGAAAAAGAAAAAAAGTAGTCTTGTGACGTAGGAGTAATAAGTATGCCTGGCCAGTGGGCCGGGCTCGGGTCTGGCGGGCCGGGTTTGACGGGGTCGGGGTCGGGGTCGGGGCGGGACGGGCGAAGGGGGTGGGGTTGGGTCTGGCGGGACTTGCTCCAGTCCTGTCCCGATCCCGATCCCATCGGAATCGGGTCGGGATCGGGGCGGGTTCCGGCGGGTTTTCCTTTTTTTTTTTTTAATAACATATGTATAAAAAAAAAACTCAATAAACAAGACAAGATAGTGTAATAAAAACATCCCAATGCTGTTTTTGTGCCTCTTATATTATTTAATAGGCATATGATTTTTTTTGTAATACAAATACAATTGTCTAAATTGCAACTTTGTGGTGTTGTCCAAAAGTTGCAAATTACATAATAAAATTGCAATTAAAAAAATTACATTCTCAAAAAAACATGTTCTAATTGCTTGATAATTTTCTGTGGTTCTTCGGTTGGAATTGGTATTTGTTGGTCAAATTGATCCATGTCGCTTCCACTACCTTCGGATAAGATTTCGTTGTAGTTTTCGTCTTCTTATTCGTTGATCTCCGATTGACCGCACCTTCTCCGCTCCGCTCGTATCCAATCTCTGAATAATACTGCAATTTCCAAGCTGTCTTCGGCTAATGAGTGTCTGTGGTCTCCTATTTGATATCTGCCGGCAGAAAAAGCGCTTTCAGACGCATTTGATGACGCTTGAATGTTCAAAACATCTCGGGCCATCATTGAAAGTGTCGGAAAGGTCTTCTCATTCCCCATCCAGTATTTCAGCAAGTCTTCATGTCCATCTTCATTGATAACTTCTTGGTACGGTACAGAACCCTGCAAAACAAAAATATCCAACTCGCTAATTTGGTTAGTAGCGGTACGGTCGCACGTTCTATTTCTGCGGCTTTCAATACTAGCCGTAGAAACATCATGTCTTTTGTGAGGTTGTGTTGAAGATGAAGAAGATGGTATGAAAGTCGGTAAGTTACTAGCATTTTCTTGTTGGTAAAACCTATATATTTTTTTTGCATTGATCTTCTACGCTAGACAACACTTCTTCTTTAGTTTGTTCAATAGGTGGTGGGTGATTTAGATTTTTGGGACTTGGAGGTGGTAGTACTTCTATACAATCGTAAATAGTTTCAATTAGTGATTTAGTACCGTCTATTTTAATAGTCGGATTTAATACAACACCAACAATATAAATAGTGGGAATAGTAATAAAATATTTTTTTATTTTGATAAATATTTTTTTAATAGATGCCATATAAACTGGTTTTTCCATATATTCACTAAGTAATAAAAATATTAGAGTTATATAAAACAACATAGTTGAAATAGTAGGATAATATATACCGAAAAATTCTTTTGTTGCTTGAAAAAATTTCTCTAAAAATACAATAAGTTCAGAATTTTTTACCCAATCACTATCTACAACCATATCAGCTGGATTTTGATTATGAGAGTTAAAAAATAAAGTTATAGGTTTTCTATAGTCATAAGCAACAAGTAGTTGCTCGTATAAAGAATTCCACCTAGTGGATACTTCTTCTGGAATTTTTCTATAAGGTAGTCCACAATCGTGACAGAATTTTTTATATTCTTTTCTTCGTTGTACTCTATTACTTTTAAAAATAAAGTTTATAGCAAATTGTATTTTATTAAGAATGTCTTGAAAAAGTGATAGACCGTCCTTTACAATTAAGTTATATATATGGCACGCACATTTTTATGAAAATGATCTGGAAAATATGGAGTTAAACTATTTTTTAAAATTGTAATAGCGTAATTGTTAGAAGAAGCGTTATCTAATGTAATAGTCATAATTTTATCGGTTATTCCATAATAATGGCACACTTAATAAATATTATCTGCAATAAAAGTACCAGTGTGTCTATCATCTATATATCTATACGCTAAGATACGTTTTTGATTAATAATAAGTAACTGTGCAATCTAGATTAAAGAATTTCACATAGAAAATGTGAGTGGAAGTGCTACTGCTTTCAGAGAAGTTTCCTTCTTATTTGGCTCTAATAAGTCTAAACCATTTGTATAATTTTCAAAATTCTGAAACTTATATAACTGTACTTCAGAAAATGTAATTGATAGAATATTTTCAGAATATTCTCATATCTTTTATATTAGGTAAATTTATATTTCGATTGTAATTAGGAAGATTAACTACCTAATTTGTAATCACGTAAATAATTATGTAACACTATAAATATTGTACACAATAACCAATGAAAGGCATGAAACATATTCCTTCATGGTATCAGAAGTCAAACCCTAAAAATCCCTACCCTAAGTCGCCGCCCACCTCCCCCCCGGCAACCCCTCTCTCCGCCGTCCTCCTCCAAAATCTTCTACTTTCTCTCATTTTTTCCAATTTTCAATGGCTGAAAACCTAAATTCCATCATGCTCTTGCAGTTAACAACATCAAAAATTTCATTCTCATAACTCTTGAGATGGAAAATGTTCAGTATTCATCTTGGGCGGAATTATTTAAGATTCATTGTCGTGTGTACAAAGTAATCGATCACATCATCCGTTCCAAACCAAAGTCCGATGATGAACACTTGAAGAAACGTGATGATTTTGATGACAAACTTTGGTCATGATTAGATGTGGTTGTTCTACAATTGATCTACGGCACAATCTCGAACGACCTACTACATAAAATCATTGAAACCGATGTCATTGCACGACAAACATAGGAGCGGTTGAAAACTATTTTTCATGATAACAAGACACAAAGTGCCTTGTACTTGGAAAATTAATTCAAGGACATTCAGTAGGATGATTTTCCAACTGCGTCGGCCTATTGTCAAGAGCCTAAGATGATTGCCGATCAACTCTCAAATGTTGGTGCACCGATCACAAATCAACGATTGGTGATGCAACTCATTGCGTGTTTGAATGAAAATTATGACAGCGTCGCTACTATCCTCCAACAAAGCACGACATTGCCTTCGTTCTATGAGGCTCGTTCGAGACTCATCCTTAAAGAAACCCGAAAAATAAAGCGGGCAGCGACTAATGCCAGCACAACTTATGCCGCTCTCGTAACCACCGGCGACAATCATGCCGATCCGAGGGCTCGGCTCCCGCCCCATCCCACTGGCAAGCCAACGATCCGACATGTGGCTCACATCCCCGGAATAACAACAGAGGAAGAAATTTCGGGAATAGTTGTGGTGGAAGCGGCGACAACATTGTCGCAAAAACAAAGGGCGAGGCGGAAACAACACAACAAGTGGCGAGGCAGCCGCAGTCGGGCAGCCACTCCGGCGGGCAAGAATAAAGGGCAAAGCCGATGTGGGCTGCCTACCCGACGTCCTCCTAGGCCCAACCTCCGGCCTGTTAGGCCCAACCCGACATCATCGGCGCCCGTTCACAGTAGGCATATAGGGCACATGTCTCTCCTCCTTCAACATACGTACCGACGGATATTGAGGCAGTTATGAACACAATGTCTCTTAACGTTCCTGACAACAGTTGGTACATGGACACTGGCGCCACATTTTATATGACGACATCCTAAGGTACTCTCTCTTCTTATTTCAATATGAGCAATTTAAATCATAATATTATTGTTGGCAGTAGACAAGGCATTTCCATTCGAGTTTATGGACAATCATCCCTTTCTCAACTACACCCGCCATTAGCTTTAAAACATATCCTCCATGCCCCTAAACTTATCAAAAATCTTATCTTTGTGCGTCGTTTCACAACCAACAATAATGTTTCCCTTGAATTTGATCCTTTTGATTTTTCTGTAAAGGACCTTGTGACAGGGATGCGAATAATGAGATGTGATAGCACCGGAGACCTTTATCATATCACCACCTCCGTCAGCCATACAACCTCCTCTTCATCAACATTTTTCGCAATTTCGTATCTTTTATGGCATAATAGATTAGGACATCCGGGAGACTTTATTTTATGCTCCCTTAGCAAAAATAATTTTATTGATTGCAAACATGTCTTTTATCCTCATGTTTGTGAATCTTGTGTTTTTGGAAAACATGTCAAGTTGTCATTTTATTCTTCATCCACTTACTTTAATGCTTTTTGATATGATATACAATGATTTATGGACTTCTCCTATCTTAAGCACGGTCGTGCATCAATACTATATGTTGTTTTTAGATGATTATTCAAACTTTTTGTAGACTTTTCCCATTGGTAATAAGTCCCAAGTTTATTCTATATTTTCTTTATTCAACGATTTCATTAAGACACAATTTGAAAAGAATATCAAATGTTTCCAATGTGACAATGGGACGGAATTCGATAATAATCAATTCAAACTTTTATGCACCAAACATGGCCTTGTTTTTCATTTTTCCTGTCCCCACACATCTCCACAAAATGGCAAAGCCGAATGAAAAATTAGAACCATAAACAACTTAGTCCGTGCCCTCCTTGCTCACACTTCTATCCCCCTATTTTTAGCATTACCTTCTATCAATGGCAACCTATCTCTTAAATATTCTCTCAAACACAAGTCTCCCACTCAAGTTCTCTATCTTCGGGATTCTTTCTATAAGCAATTACGAACTTTCGGATGTTTGTGTTACCCCTTCCATCCCTCCACACAAATCAACAAGCTCCAACCTAGGTCCAACCCATATGTATTTCTTGGTTACCCCCATAATCATCGAGGTTACAATTGTTAAAACTTGTCCAGCCAAAAAATAATTATTTCTCAGCATGTCATATTTGATGAGTCCTAGTTTCCCTTTGCATAACTCTATTCTCCACCTCCAAATTCCTATTACTTCTTAAATGACGGCCTCAATCCCCTTCTAATTCATCAGTTGTAAAATCAGCTACTACCGTTAATGGCGTTTAACCCACCTCCCACTGTCTCGTGTCGGGTGGTCCAGACAGCTCCGCCACAGGCACCTCGGAATAGCCCATCTAGGTTGTCCGATGTCACTGCCTCCTTTAGGCCACCGCCCCTTCTCCCCGCTGCCCCGTCTAGGCCAGCGCATATGCCCCCACCCTCTCGATTCTCACTCTCTCTACTTACCTCTCGGCCACCAGCCTGCCCATCTACTACCCGATCCCATACACCCCCCTCCCCCCGCAGCACCTATACGGACGATGGAAACCCGTGCTATGCATGGTATTTCCAAACCCAAACGGCAATTTAATTTGTCTAATTCGATTGCCTATTCACTTATTCATCGCAAACCAAAAAATGTCTTATCCAATCCTAATTGGAAATCTATCATGATTGACGAATATAATGCTCTTATTGCAAATAAGACGTGTGATCTAGTGCCCCGTCCTAATGATGCTAATGTTATTCATTCTATGTAGATTTTTAGATATAAAAATAAATCTGATGGTTATTTTGAGAGACATAAGGCATGTCTTGTAGGTGATGACAGGTCTCAACAGGTGGGCGTGGATTGTGATGAAACTTTCAGCCCGGTGGTGAAACCGGCAACTATTCGTATCATTCTTAGTATTGCTTTGTCCAAATCTTGGCATATTTATCAGCTTGACGTCAAAAATGCTTTCTTGCATGGAGACCTTCATGAAACTGTATATATGCATCAGCCTATGGGATTTAGGGATCCGGTTCATCCAGATTATGTGTTTCTTTTGAAGAAATCACTTTATGGACTGAAACATACTCCTCATGCATGGTACCAACGGTTTGCTGATTTTGTATCCTCTATCGGTTTTTCACATAGCAAATTTGATCATTCACTGTTCATCTATAGCAAGGGTAATGACATGCATACATCCTACTATATGTTGATGATATCATCCTCACTACATCTTCTGATGTACTTCACTGATCCATTATGTCACTCATTGCCTTTGAGTTTGCTATGAAGGATTTGGGGCCCCTAAGCTATTTTTTGGGCATTGCTGTTACGAGATATGCATGTGGTTTATTTCTTTGTCAAAATAAGTATGCCGAAGAGATTCTTGACCGAGCAGGCATGATCTCTTGCAAACCGGCCTACACACTGGTGGACACTAATTCCAAACTCAGTGCCTCTTCGGGTTCTCTGCATGTCGACTCGACTCACTATCGTAGTTTAGCAGGAGCATTACAGTATCTCACTTTCACGAGACCAGATATATCTTATGCTGTGCAACAAATATGCTTTCATATTCACAGCCCGACGGATGCACATATGAATGCTCTCAAACGTATTTTGCACTATGTACAAGGTACTCTTCACTTCGGCCTCCACCTGTACAAGTCCATACTTTCTGATCTCACCTCTTATTCTGACACTGACTGGGGTGGCTGTCCGGATACTCGTCGATCCACGTCAGGTTACTATGTCTTCCTCTGAGATAACTTGCTTTCTTGGTCTTCTAAAAGACAACACATTGTCTCAATCCAGTGTCGAAGCTTAGTACAGAGGAGTCGCGAATGTTGTCTCTAAGTCTTGTTGGATACGCAACCTTCTGCTTGAACTTCACTGCCCAATCCGCAAGGCTACATTGATCTACTGTGATAATGTTAGTGCGATATATCTCTCTGACAATCCCGTTCAACATCAGCGCACTAAACTCATTGAAATGGATATTCACTTTGTACGTGAAAAAAAGTGGCTTGTGGACAAGTTCGTGTCCTTCATGTTCCTTTCAGGTATCAGATTGCTGATATATTTACTAAAGGACTTCCGTGCATATTTTTTGATGATTTTCGAGCGAGTTTCAGCGTACGAGAACCTCCCGCTTCGACTGCGGGGGTGTGATAGAATATTTCCAGAATATTCCCGTATCTTTGTATATCTTTTATATTAGGTAAATTTATATTCCGATTGTAATTAGGAAGATTAGTTACCTAGTTTGTAGCCATGTAATTAATTATGTAACACTATATATATTGTACACAATAATCAATAAAAAGCAGTAACATATTCCTTCGTTAATGTTCCAAACTCAACCGTGGTGGAGTTTTACCTTTAAAAGCTCAGAAGTTCAGCATTATGTATTGGATTTCAGGTGTAGAGAATTTTTGAACCCCAATATAGAGTTTTGCAGTTTCACTCTTAAAAGGTTCGAAATCTAACATCAATTGTTGGAGTTATTCAATATTTTAGTTAGGAGTATTTTTGTCTAAAAACAATTTCGTGTAAAAGAGTGGCTATTCACAGTTCAAAAAGGGGTTATTTACTAATTTCTTACATAAATGGGGCTCCAATTCAGTCAAAGTATACGACTTATTTAAGGCCAATCTTTTTGTATTTAATGCAAATGAACTTCAGTATTTGTAGTTTGACCATCCATATTTACTTCGGGAAATATTCAAATATTGATGAGAGTAGTATTTCAAATAGAAGGGGAGCCTTGAAATAATTGGTAAAGTTGTTGTCATGTGACCAGGAAGTCACCGGTTCAAGCCGTGGAAACAGTTGCTTGTAGAAATGTGAGGTAAGACTGCGTACAATAGACCCTTGTGATCTTTCTCGAATCCCGCGCATAGCGGGAGCTTAGTGCACCGGACTGTTTTTTTTTTTTAGTATTTCAAATAGTGGGTTGTTTGTCTCGTTGACTTGATTTCACTTTACTTAAAATTAAAGATACGGACTACGTGAGTGAAGGCTCATTTGGTAGACATTGAGCAAGTTGCAAGCATCTACTTCTGTCAAAATGAAAGCAACGAACAATGATTTCTACTAACAAATTTTCAACTTTCACGCCTTTCTTTTTCTAGTGAAGTTCATGTTCCACATTTTCATTACTTTGGCTGTTTGTCATTTACTAAGTAGGTGTTCAGACAATATTTGTTTGAAGTTATAAAAAAAAATAGCATTTGCAGTTACAATAAAACAATAGTTGGTTAACCCGAGAGCACGTGATAGTAAGCTTGGAGTTTAATCGTATGCAAGGATTTGCATAATAACGTAAAAAAAATGTGACCTGTTTAGTAACTCATATTTTCATCACTATATGATAATGTAAAAGAAGAGAAGTTGCTTTACCCTCGGAAAAAGGGAATAAAATAATGGCCAGCATAGACAATAACAGTGAATGCTATCGCACAGCATAGTGAGGGCAATGTCAGTTCACCCACAAAACTTAAGATTCCGGATTTCGTTTCTGGAGAAAGATTTAAAAAAGACAGCTCGGTGCACTAAGCTCCCGCTGTGCGCGGGGTCTGGAGAAGAGCCGGACCACAAGGGTCTATATTCATGAAAAATGTAAAACTAAACTTACATTTGTGTTAAAGTTAAACGTCACCAACAAGGAGTGCTATGGAATGGATATAATTCCATCACCATTAACCAGATTTGGGTTTGAATTCAAGTAATGGAGAAATTCTGCCAGGAACTCCCTCCTTTGATGGGCCTAATTAAGTCAGTAAGTTCCGAA
This sequence comes from Anisodus acutangulus, assembly GCA_029783415.1. Taxonomy (NCBI): domain Eukaryota; kingdom Viridiplantae; phylum Streptophyta; class Magnoliopsida; order Solanales; family Solanaceae; genus Anisodus; species Anisodus acutangulus. The sequence goes on along the minus strand of CM056497.1, from coordinate 22,568,101 downwards.
CATCGAAGGGTTGAACCAAAGAAAAACTTCAATATATTGTTTCAATTCTTTCAGAATTTTCAGGTCGGACTCCTTTGAGAAATGACCCTAAACAAACATCTAAGCATGTTTGTTAACGTACAAACAAACATCCTCGTGCATCATTTCTGTGCGGGTAAGCATAGATTGCCGTCAAATACAAAGGTGTGCCCTAGAATCTTTAACTTAAATCAGAATATTTAGGTGATCGAGAAAATGTTTGACACTTAACTTGCCGAAGAACACCCCCATGCAAACTCACTAAGTAGTATTGAAGAAGACATCTGCAAGCCATGGAGAAGTCAACACTCCCTCTATCTTGACATACAGTTTCTTAACTAGATCTAGTGCCTTCGCTAGTATCAACCCCCCAAATTGGATTAGAGGCAACTGAAGAACAAACTACGTCTCAATTCCAAGCTTAGTTGCATCAACTATATAAAACCTCACTAACCATGTCACTCCATATACAATGGAAGGGACCAAAGACTATCTATATAGCAAATAGGCATTGACCGAGAGAGAAGTGTTTAATTCAAAAAGGGACCATGGAACATCATCTATTGGAAGAGCTAACAGACACTGACTGACTGCCTTGCGTCTCGAGTAACTAAAATCCTCTGCTGCTAAGCTTGGCCTGCAAATGAGATCGACTGAATTTATATAATAAGTACATTGAGGAAATCAGGAAATTCAGTGGAATGAGGAGCACCTAAGAAGGCTGAAGAGAAACTAGGCAAACAAGACCACCTCCTAACTGCAGCAGGAGGTTGCCCATGACGCTGGGAAGTCTCAATTAGCCAGAAAGCAACACAATTAGGGCAAGAGTCAATGGAAACCAAAGAAAATTAGAACTTTTGAAATCACAGGGAAAATGACATGACATGACTGGGAAATCTCTTGAGATTAACATTCCATGATATCAGTATCTAACAGAAAACAATCTCTAAGAAATTTATATAAGGCAAACAATCATATCTTTACTCCAGAAGATCCAAGAATAGAAGATATCCTAGTTGTAGTGAAGCAAAAAAAACTTTGAGGATGCCTTTACAGGATTTATAAACAAAAGGAAAGGTCCAATTACACCCATGGGAATATAAGGCATCCAAAGGAAACAAAAGGTTAGGGAACAGACTTGTGTATCTGGGCAATGGAAATCCCTTTCACTATGATAACAAGCATTAACCTGTGCTAATATCTTTCGCCTTTGACAAGGTACAAAACGAGGGCTTTCCTAGTAACCTTCTCAACCAAAACTCCACTTGTTCAAACTCTAGTTCAGTTAATAGGTACAAACCATACTTCTGCTTTGTTCTGAACCACGACTAATCTCATTCAGTTAAAGTCAAAAGGTCTGGCCAAAAGTCTACAACTAAATGTATCTTCAAAATATATCTCCTCATTCCACTAAATATTCTGGCATACTCTTCAGTAATTTGGCTAGTGCCGCAAAAAGTTGTTTCCCTGCATTTTCATGGAGCTTCTTCACTTTCTACCATCCCGTCTTCCCTGAATTCGGGAGTGTGATCAACAGTCCCTCCGTTAACCTCTTTGTCGTTCTGCATGGCTGGCACCTCATTAGTTTCTGTTAAAGTCTGAAGAAGCTCCAATGGAGTAGCAGCTGGATCAAGCTCCTGGCAACCCTTTGGAGCATTTTGAGATTCTTCACCTGTAAGCAAGTGGCTTGGGACCTGATGAGAGAAACGAAACATCTCTTCTCTGGTTATTCTTATCACATTCTCTGAATTCAAGTCTGGACGGAAGACCGTCTTAAAACCAGCAACTTTAATGAGAGGAGCTACTGAAATTCCTTGCTCCTCATTGTAGTCATCAAGAACTAGGACCATGTCATACTTGTGTATGACATCATCAAGTGTATTCTCATTCCAGTCACGAGACCAATATCTGTAGAGGGCCCAAACATCCCCCTTTTTTGGAAATATTTGAACAGCTCCACGAGGGCCGTTTGACCACTGAACCTTGTGGGAGAAGGAATTCACAGACTTACCTGTCTCGTACCTGCCAATCCTAAATTCACCAGAAGTTTTGTAGAAACCTGAAGCTACCCATTCCATTGGACCAAATTCACTGTTGGATCTTGAACTAAGCCAACTGAGCCTCACTTTAAATGGCTCCCTTGAGAGGACTTTGTTAATCAGAGCGTAGAAACGGGGCATGCCATCATCAGCATCATATGCAGCCCAGATTTCATTGTCCTCGAAACAACTTTCGCTCCTATCCTGATCAAAATTGTGAAAATCGGGATCTGGCACATTCATTGATTCTGGCACTGGATCCTCTTGATTTGCCTCATTAGCAGAAGCACCGGCAGCTTTATTTACTCCCTTCATAGCTGATGACTCAACATTCCCGTTTACATTATGACCAGGAACATTAGCAGTCCTCTGTTTTTCTTTTTTGCTCTCTTTTACCTTGGGTTTTTGTGCATCTTGCGCCCGTGATCTCCATTCATTCAACTTCTTGAGGATCTCTTTCCGAGCTTTCCCCATCAGCATATTCCGGTTTTCAAGTGGCGTCAGCTCCCTGGTACTGTTAAACTTGCTAGAAGAGAAACCATAAGTCCTTTCTGCATATTGAGGTGCATTCAATCCATAATGGATTCCATCCTCATTGAGTCTTCTCTGTTTAAGAGGTGCCTCTCTATTGGTAGAAACGTGAGCTCTCCCCCATGAATCATCACGTTCTCTCTTCAATTTCTCATGTGCCTGCTGGACAACATTTGCTGCTTTAGCTGCAATGGAAGGATCCGAGCTACCAACACCAGCCTGCCGAAAGTTCGAGTAATTTGCTGTATTAGAACTTGCTGCTGCTGATCCTGCTGTTTTACCAGCACTAGTGTTTCTTCCTATAGGGAACTGATTCCCATTAGGTGCATGATTCCCTTGATTCTGATGCCACTGGCGAGTAGAATTGGATGATTTTGTATGATTGAACGGTGGAGATGTTTCTGTGGCCATAAAAGCTTCATGACAGTTGGGGCAAAGAAGAGTGTGGTTAAGATATATCTTCAAATACTCATAATGCATCTTGCATAGGTGGCAAATGGTCCAGAAAGTATCACTTCTTTGATTGGATGAAGAATTAACTGATGAAGAGGGCATCCGAGAAGCATTTTTCTGTGTCTTTGAACCTGGATTTGTCCTACTAGTAAAATTATGAAATCCATTTCGTGGAGGTGCTGATGGACCACTTGAGTGCGCTGGAACTTTCTGCTGGAATCCTTTTGAACTCCTTCTCTGGTTATATGCCAACCTCTTTGATTTATCAGATAACAAGCTCCAGGCCTCCGAGAGAAGTTTAAATGCACCTTCAGCACCAACAGATTTGTTTTTATCAGGGTGGAGGACGAGAGCTAGCTTCCTGTACTGTTTCCTCACTGTTTCATCATCAGTTGAGGGGCTCACACCAAGTACCCCATACCAATCCACTTCCCCACTTATTTTATTTTCGGCAGAGATATAGACATCAAGTGTTGTTAACATCTGGGTTAGACTGTCCAGCCCTGGATACAAGGCCTGAGCTTTCAAGGCAAATTTCTTTGCACCAGCATAATCCTTCTGTTCGAGCTTCCGCTCTGCAATTGTTTTTGCTCTGAAGGCCTCATCTTTATTGCACTCCATAGTGTGAATGTGACTTGGAAAATTCCTTTGGTGATATCCAATCAGTACGCCGTTCGGTAACACTGAAACAACCAGAATAGATAAAGCATTTTCATGTGAATATCAGATACTGATGACTCAGTCTCTTCCCCTTCTGAAAGCACAGTATCCTTCAAATCATCTAATACCTGATTTACAACAAGGGAGATGTTAGAAACACCTCATTAAAGTTCCAAAACCGGGAAAAAAATATGACATGTATTGGTCTAGGTTTCAGCCAAATAACAACTTATTAGAGAAAAATAATAGAATTTAAAAACCAAGAAGAAATATGCATATGTACGCTGATGCATATAGACATATACATAGTCTAGTGCCGCAAGGGTTAGTGGCCAATCATTGTTGTTGATAACAATAGACTTTTGAACCTGGTAAATGGTAGTCAAGATAGACATTCTGGATCCATCATACAAAATATCTGATTAATCAAACTAAGACCGACACCTACCTCTCTATAAATCAAATGACGCAAAATTATATGCAACAGGACATGGTAAATATGGTATTTTCTTGATCTTAGCCAAAAGGCCAATGAAAGGTATGCAACAGGACGGAAAACCCCCTAAAATTTGCTTGTTTTCAATTTCAAGCAACTTTTACTATCCAGATTTTAAAGAAATGTGATTCTTTAGCACAATTGAGGTCCTGAAGTTTCTGATGCACAATATCTTGTTAACAGTGACATTTCTGGTGGTTTTACTATGCAGAAAAGTTGGATAAAGTTAGTAGCTACTATCACATTTAGTTAGACTATATGGTTGTTTTCTATAACAAATAGTAGTTCCCTCAGACCAATCAAATCTTAAAGTCAAGATTTAAGGCGCAAGTTTACTATTTGACCAAGAAAGGGAAATCTCTTTCTGAGCTTTGCTTCCAAGTTTCAACTGTAAGAGGATTAACTCAATGTCCAGTCTTTCAAGTAATAGATGTCAACATAACCCCAATGAGCATCAAGATAGACATAAATCAAAGAAGTGGATTAGTAACAACTTCCCTGACCCCTACAAGAGTGAGAACTTCTATTTTTCTCTACACCACATTTTCCCAATCTAACACTTTTGTAATATCCATTAAAATTTCCAAATGTCGTAAGCTTACTTTAGACACTTGCAATGGTAAAGATTTCTCCCTCGATCTCTCCCAAAGTTTAGCCTTTCCAAGATGTACCCTCTTCGCTAAATTCAGTAACCAACCCACTTCCGAATTCCAACGACTCAACAAAGATTACTCAGTCAATAGTTAAACTCATCCACACCGTCTTATCAGCTCTCCCACCCTCCACCCCAAAACAAAACCTGAAAAATATACTCCAAAATTTAAGAAAGAATAAAAACATGATGGGATCATATAAAGTTTCCAACCCCCCCCCCTCCCCCAAATCCTCTGGGGTGGAGGATAACTTGACTATGGGATGATCGGGACGTAATTCAAAAGTATCAAGTACCCAAAAAACTGCAAAGCAACTCAAGCTAATCACTTTTTTCTGTCATTTCAGTATTTGTTACAACACCAATCCACCTACATAACAAGAACTTTTAACTAAAGCAAATGTTAAGTAGCAGACAACAAGTAATAACCCTTAATGTGACCCAGATTACACTATGTACAGCTAAAAAGATTCAAACTTTTATGCCATTGACAACTCAATTTAATTAGTAAGCGGGTTGAACCAACAAAACCAAGAACCCAAAATGGGACACCAAAAAAACCATCCAAAATCAAAATAGAACCATAGATACAAAGTAATAAGTTCAAATGACAAGAACCCAAATTGGATCTGAAGCATTACAAGTTTAAAACAGTCCAATTTCACATTTCAATTTGTCACACAAAAAAAAAAACTAAAAATCAGTAACTTAAAAATTCAAAATGAAGGAAAGAGGAACTAACCCACGTGTGCAGCACATGAACATATGTTCAAATATTTCCCACCAAATTGGAGTAGAAAAAGACTGGACTCTTTGAATTTGTTTTTGTCAAAAACCCCCCTGCGAGCCCAAGAACAACCCTAAAATGCCCACAATATAATTTGGGAAAATGAACAGCTAGGCATGGGCTTGTTTTATATTTTTTCTAACCAGAGTTAACAAATCATGGATCTTAACTATGGTTACTTTTTAAACACAAATTCTTAACCAGGGTTAAGTTAACAAATCATGGTTCTTAACTATAGTTAAATTACTCTTTTAGTTAGTGATTTCTTAACGAGTCTGTAAAAAAGAAACATGACAAGTAAAATAAATCGGAGGGAACAAATTATTTTTATTTTATTTTTTAAAAAGAAGCAACCATCTCTATTATTATTCAAATCGTAAATCAGTATATCATGAACCAAAGACCGAAGATGTGCAATCCACTCCATAACATCAGACATAGAACCTGCAGCCCTAGCTAACATGTGGGCACGCTGATTCGCTGACCGTTTAACAAAGTAAAAAGATATAGATGTAAAGTCAACACTATATCTTGCACAATAATATCAAAATAAGAATCGTGGAATTTTTTCAATACTTGATCAAAAGACAATCCATCTCAACAATAATCGAGGATGTGCGGTAGTGTTTTTTCAACCAGTTCAAATCTTCACGAACTGTTAGGATTTCATCTATTAGTGCATTTCAGAATATTCGGTTCAGGAGGAAATTATTTAACAATAAAATTCGATTCAGCCACAGAATAATAATTACCACTAATACGTACCGCAGTCCATTCTTACTAGAATCGACTGGCTATATGTATGGCAGTGTCTGACTACATAATTTTATCATTCGAGATGAAGTTATTTTAATGCTTATCATAGATATTTACTTATATCTGATTGTGTGAATATTAAATTTTTATATACCAATAATATATAGAACTTACACCTATTTTATTCTATATCCTATTTGGTTAATCTTTGTAAAGGTCAAAGGTGCTTTTTTAAAAGGAAAAATATACTTATTTTAGTGAACAAATGTTTTGATCGATATTTTTGGAGGAGAAATGTGTGATTTTGAATAGTAGCTGAAATTGAAAAAAAAAATCTCTAAAATATAAGTGCTTTTAATTTTCTTAGGATAAAAATACACATATCAAAAGTTCTCTTCTACCAAACTAACTAGCCGCAGCTTTCTAATTTTCAGGATTAAAATTTCATATTGTAATTTTATTTATGTTATATCAAAAGTAAAAAATGAATAAAAGCAAAAAACCTTAGAAATATAAGATGATGGGTGTTATTGGAATTCTAAAAATATGCGAGCTACTTCTTTTTTTCAGCAAGAAAAGAGTTAAATATACCCCTCTACTTTAGTTTATTAGTCAACTTTGTCATCCGTTAGCGAAAGTAGTCAAATATACCCCCCCTCCCGTTATAAGTTGGGGCCAAATATACACCTACCGTTAGAAAAGTATTCAAAATATCCATTTTAAAAAAAAAATTATTCTAGAAAATTAGATGTTTATTTAAAAATTTTGGAAAATGTTTTTTTAATCTAGAAAACTGTAAAGTATTTTAAAAAAATGTAGTGTCCAAAAATCTTTTTTTAAAATCTGGATTAATTTTAAAATTAAATATGTAAAATGAATTTTTTTAAATCCAATTTTCCAGAATAATTTTTCTACAAAAAAAAAAGTTTTAAAAAAACAAGAAAATTTCATATTTTTAATAAAAGCCATTTTTCCAAATTTTTTTTAATTAGAAAAATTAATTTTCCAGATTGTTTTTAAAAAAATTATCACGCAGACATCACATAGAATAAGTTAAATGTTATATAGAATAAGTTAAATACCTATAAAATATGTTAAAAATGAGGCGTATTAGTATATATTTTCCTATAAAATATGTGTATAATTTGGGTGACATTCAGCATTTAACTTATTATATGTGGTGCCTACGTAATAAGTTATTTAAAAACAATCTGAAAAATTAATTTTTCTAATTAAAACAAATTTGGAAAAATGACTTTTGTTAAAAATATGAAATTTTCTTGATTTTAAAACTCGTTTTTAAAAAAAATATTCTGGAAAATTAGCTGGAAAATATTTTTTTTAAATCATTTTTCAGATTTGATTTTTAAATATTAAAAAATATTTTTAGGACACTTTATTTTTTTTAAAAATACTTTATAGATTTTTTAATAAAAAAATCCAATTTTCCAGAATATTTTTTAAAAAAGGGTATTTTTGAATACTTTGCTAACGGTAGGGGTATATTTGGCGCCAACTTGTAATGGGAGGTGTATATTTTATTATTTTCACTAACGAAGGGTAAAATTAACTAATAAACTAAAGTAAAATGGAATATTTGACCCTTTTCCCTTTTTCAGCCAATTATAGTATTCACCGTATATTTTGCTCTATTTCTCTCACATCATTATGATGAGAGCACCGATAATACTTTTAATCTAATTATTTTATGTCGTAAAATTTTAAATTATTTTTATTAGGTACTTAATAAATTATGAAAAATAACAAACAACTAAATTAAAAACTTAATAAGAATTGGACGGATTGGGTTACTCGTTTCTTAGTTCATATCAGACCAAATAATTTTTTACTCGCTTATTTATTAAGGCTATTTAATTTGATCCGCTTAAATTCAGCTCATCCCGCCTATTTGACACCCCTAGATATTAACATAAGTATATTTCAATTATTGTATGCCCATCATATTTCAGATAGTCAATTATTATGACACCAAACTTAAAATTGTTGTTTACTATTGAGTGTTTCTCTTACCCTCAATCATAATTTTTTGAAGATTAAATTTCATACATTCAAAGAGATATAGAGTGAAGAGTTTGTGATGACTTTCTAAATAATGTGTGAGAAGAGAAAAATGATGTCACATTGAATCTTTTCATCAGGGGCGGCTCAATGGAATGGGAGGCCTAAAGCCAAATATTAATAAGATATCTCAAATATATTCAATAAATCTAGCTTTTGCTTGCGCCGCACGTGCATCCTGTACGCGTCACGTGCATTCCATTTCAATTAGTCAAAATATTTTTAAATCACATATATATTATTGTTAAACGTATGTGTGAGGTATACCTCTAAAAGTAAAAGAAAATTAGTGCAAGCTCAAAATGATGAAAGCTGATCCTTTTTCTCCTACATTAAAGATGTCAAAGCATATACTACACTCCCCCTCCCGAGAAAATGATTCAAAGGGAAATAAGCTGACATTAATCAGACTACAGTGGTCGACATCCTTAATATCCTCACTTGACACATGGATTGATAGAGGAGGTTGTGTTGGAAATTTGCCTTTGGCGGGAGTTGCGTCCAACCATCTTTAATGACTTAAACACTAGTGTTCCGCATGTTGGAAACTTCGGTTCTTCACACGTGCATAATCTACTAAGTAAGTAGATGACCGTAGGGCCAAGGATCGTCAAATTTCGTTGAGAAATGAAAGAGATATTGGTCCATGAAGTGAGGTGTTTGAAGTATGGAAAAGTGTGGTATTTAGACCAATTCTCCCTCATCGGCGGGGGAAGAAAGATTTGTTTAGTTTATAAGTCTCAAAATAGGCTTGGGGTTTGGGACCCCAAGGGGTATCCCATGTGTTTAAAGGAGGGAGGACCTAGATGTGCTTCGGTTCGAGGATAAGCCCACACGCGCGCCGTCCGGTCCGGGCTCGGGTCTTGGGCTTCTTCTGGTATTATCTTTTTGGACCCAAATTGCTTCATATTTATAGTTTGGTCCCTGAAGTTTCTGGTAAGTTAAATTGGGCAAAGAACTTGTGCTTTTGCTGTTGGTTTTTGGAACGTTAACCAACATTAATATGCACTCAATTCAGTCATTTATTTTGGCTGAATAACTCTCCCTAAAAGCTAATCCGTTGCACATCATTTCACCATTTATTTTGGCTGAATTACTATCTCCATAATTGCCATTACTTGGCCAGTAACATCAATTATGTGGGCAGTTGGTAAGTCCTCTCCTTACAACTATATAATGAAGCCTTTGCCAATTGTTGAGCCAAAACACAGAACATACAAACTAAATCAGATTCTTCCTACTACTTTCTAGCATCATTTCATTACTCAAAATTCTTCAAAGTAACACTTGAGTTTCCTTTTCTCATTTGTTGAGTTGTTGTTTTATCTTGGGAGACTATTGTCCAGAACGTAGAAAGGATATATACGGGGCAATCTTGTCTTAAAGACAGAGTGTCATCACTCGACCCAGCATATCAAAACTGTTCCAGTTTCTTGTTTCAGTTCATTGAAATTTCAGTTTGTTGTAATTTCATTGTGTTGTAATGCTTAGCAGTTACTTATTTTCGTTTCCTGCACCATTGTAACCAACAAATTTAAGACAAGATTTTGCTTGTTGTAACTGCTGCAACATGACTGGAAACACTGTTGATGCCGTTGCCGCTGTTGCTTCCAATTAAGGCAGCAATTCTGTCATCCCTGCTGATGCCGCTACTGTTCAAGGCAGCAACTCGTCTGCATTCCCCACTGCTGCCCAAGGCACATCTGATGCCTTTACTGCTCCACCCTCCGCATCCCATCATGAACGCCCTTAAAAATTCATGGGCTCAAACTTTAAGAGATGGCAGCAGAAGATGTTGTTCTACTTGACTGTTATGGGAATGTCACATTTCCTAACAGAAGATCCTCCACAAACTGGAGATGAAATGGACCCTTCACCTTCTGAAACGGGTGAAGGGCGCATAGGTATCTATGTCATTAATGGCATGAAGATGGTTCTTGATGCATGGAATCATATTGATTTCATGTGTAAGAAGTACATATTGAACTGCTTGGCAGACCCTCTCTACACGGTGTATTGCACCGTTGGCACCGCCAAAGAGTTGTGGGAAAAACTGTAAAAGAAGTACAACGCATAAGATGCAAGTACTAAAAAATTCATCGTTGGAAAATTTCTAAAATTTCAAATGATGGATAGTAAGACAGTTATGTCCCAAGTCCAGGAATTCCAAATGGTGGATAGTAAGACAGTGATGTCCCAAGTCCAGGACAAATGATTCTACAACACCTGGATTTGGAAGGAATGAAACCAAATGAGCAATTTTTGGTTGCATCGCTGATTGAAAAGTTACCTCCTTCATAGAATGAGTTTATGAGCTACTTAAAGCTCAAGACAAAGGAGATGACCTTTGAAGAACTTATTATCAAACTCCAAATTCAGGAAGATAATAAGAAGGCATTGCCTAAGGGTAAACAACCTGCTGAGGCAAAGGCAAATCTAGCTGAGGCCAAAGGGAACCCAAGCAAGAAGCGGAAGTTCCAGAAAGACGGCAAGACCCACGCAGCAGAGATGTTCAGAGGTAATTGTCACCACTGTGGGAAACCTGATCATAAGATCAAGGAATGCCGCAAGTTCAAGACTGAGCAACAACAGAAAGCCAAGGCTAAAGGCAAGACGCATGCTAACGTCGTCAAGGACACGCTCCTGGATGACATGATTGAGGAGTTCTCGGCGGTGGTTCTTGAAGAAAACCTAGTTGAGAATCGCATGCAATGGTGGATGGACACAGGTGCTACCAGACACATTTGTTCTAATAGAGAGGCCTTCTCCACGTATACACCGGTCACCGACAAGAAGCTGTTCATGGGCAACAACGCTTCCTTTGACGTGCTGGGGGTAGGAAAGGTGGTCATGAAGATGACTTCTGGAAAGGAGCTCACTCTGAAGGAAGTGATGCATGTCCCTGAGATTAGGAGAAATTTAATTTCAGGACCTTTATTGGTTAATGCTGGTTTTAGGCTAGTGTTTGAATCCAATAAATTTGTACTCACTAAGAATGACACTTTTGTGGGGAGAGGCTTCGTCTGTGAAGGCCTCTTCAAAGTTAACGCTATGTCTATAATGCGTCCAAGCAATAAAGTTGAAGCTTCTTCTTATTTGCTTGAGTCTTCTAATTTATGGCATCATAGATTTGGAAACGTTAACTACAAGTCCATCAAAAGGTTGGTAAAGTTGGAGTTGTTGTCATCTATTGACGTAAACCCTCAACATAAGTGTGAGGTGTGCGTAGAGGCAAAACTCACCAAGCTTCTTTTTCGATCAGTCGAAATGAATACCGCTCATCTAGAACTTATTCACACATATATATGTGATTTGAAGTTCGCACAAACTAGGGAGAACAAGTACTTTGTGACTTTCATTGACGACAGTACAAGGTATTGTTACCTTTATTTGTTAAGAAGTAAGGATGAAGCCTTTGAAGCATTTCGACGTTACAAAGCAGAAGTTGAGAACCAACTGAGCCTACGGATTAAATCCATTCGTAGCGATAGAGGGGGAGAATATGTAGCGCATTTTGAGGAATACTGTGCCCAAGAAGGCATTATTCATCAATCGACGGCTCCATACTCACCTCAATCGAACGGTGTGGCGGAACGTAAGAACCGCACATTAAAGAAAATGATGAATGCCTTGCTTATCAATTCCGGACTTTCCCAAAACATGTGCGGAGAAGCCGTCCTTACCGCTAATACGATTCTTAACAGAGTCTCACATAAGGGTAAGGACAAAACTCCATATGAATCATGGAAAGGAAAGAAACCCACCTACAAATATTTTAAGGTGTGGGGTTGTTTGGCAAAGGTTGAAGTACCCAAGCCAAAGCAGGTCAAGATTGGGCCTAAGACTGTAAATTACATATTCATCGGATATGCAAATAACAGTAGTGTTTATCGCTTCTTAGTGCATAAGTCAGATATTCCAGATATCCACGGGGGTACAATCATGGAATCAATGAATGCTTTATTCTTTGAAGGTACCTTTCCTAAAAGGGAAAAAGACATAACCTCTCGCAAACGAAATTGTGAACAAAGCTCTCAGGAACAGGGAGTCGTTGACGGCCCGGGTCTAGATGGTTCAGATCTAATGGATCTCGAGGTGGCTGAATATCCAAAATCTAGTGTTCCAGATTCTCATAACTTGGAGACTCCAGAGATGGAACTAAGGCGAAGTAAAAGGGCCAGGAAGGATAAATCCTTCGGTCCTGACTTTGTAGCTTATATGGTTAATGATGAACCAAGGACAATTGCTGAAGCATTGTCAACTCCAGAGACACCGCTCTGGAAAGAAGCTATTGAGAGTGAAATAGGCTTCATTCTGTATAACCATACTTGGGAGTTGGTTGATCTTCCTCCGGAAACTAAACCGTTGGGGTGTAAATGGATACTCAAACGGAAGTATAACGCATATGGGTCTATAGATAAGTACAAGGCTATATTGGTAGTCAAGGGCTATCGGCAGAAATAAGGTCTTGACTACTTTGACACGTACTCCCCGGTATCTCGGATGACATCCATATGGGTATTCATTACGATCGCAGCTTTGCGTGACCTTGAGATACATCAAATGGATGTCAAGACAGCCTTCCTAAATAGTGATTTGGAAGAAGAAGTTTATATGGACCAACCCGAGGGGTATGTAGTTCAAGGGCAAGAGAAGAAAGTCTGTCGGCTTGTCAAATCTCTGTACGGGCTGAAACAAGCCCCGAAGCAATGGCACAAAATGTTTGATAGTACTTTACTATCAAAGGGTTTCTCCATTAATGAGTGTGATAAATGTGTCTACACGAAAGGTAACTCTGACTCATTCGTCATGATATGCTTGTACATAGACGACATGTTGATCACAGGAAGCAGTCCTAGGGTAATCCTAAAGACTAAGAACATGTTGAAACAATGCTTCGACATGAAGGATATGGGTATCGCAGATGTCATCTTAGGGATAAAAATCTCTAAGACGTCTGACGGACTGATCTTATCACAGTCTCACTACATCGAGGATGTTTGACAGTTCGCCGATAAAGTCACCAATGGATAGAAATCAAAAGCTTGATAAAAATTATGGTGCACCCGTATGCCAGGAGCGATATGCACAGGTGATCGGTAGTTTGATGTACATAACAAACTGCACTCGACCTGATATTGCTTATGTAGTCAATAAGTTGGCTAGGTTTACCCGTAATCTGAGTGATGATCACTGGAAGGCGTTGAATCGAGTATTACAATACCTGAAACACACGTTAACTTTCGGGTTACATTATTCGAGATATCCAGCTGTACTATAGGGGTATAGTAATGCAAACTGGATATCTGATATAGAGAACACCAAGTCCACCAGTGGGTATGTATTTACAATTGGTAGTGGAGCTGTGTCTTGGAAATCCTCTAAGAAAACTTGCATCGCCCGATCCACAATGGAATATGAGTTTATCGCTTTAGACAAAGCAGGAGAAAAAGCTTAGTGGCTTCATGACTTCTTAGAGGATGTTCCGTGTTGGAACAAAACCGTACCTTCTGTAATGATCCACTGCGACATCCAGTCGGCTCTAAGAAGAGCACGAATGCTATGTACAATGGCAAGTCTCATCATATTCGACGGAGGCATAAGACCGTTAGGCAGCTGATCACCACGGGTATAATATCCATTGATTACATAAAGTCAAAGGATAATATAGCATACCCGCTGACAAAGGGTTTACCCAAGGATCAGATGTTCTGCCTATCTAGGGGAATGGGCTTAAAACCCAAAGTATAAGGACCAATACGGTGGTAACCCAACCTTACTGACTGGAGATCCCAGAAATTTGGTTCAATGGGAAAACTAAGTTGTAAAGGTTCAGTTGATCGCTTCAGTAGAAGCATGAGCACTTCGGATAGTGATTTCTGTAAAAAAATACCAAATCCAAAGTCGTTCCCGTAATAGACGTTAAGTGCTATCTGCAGTGTGGGTAAAAGTTAAGTTTTCAAAACCTTTAATGATCCTCAACAGTTGAGGTTAGGTTTGGGGAAACTTTTAATGGTTCCTAACACTTTTGAAGTGGGGTATAGTAGGATACCTTGTAGGAGACCACCTATTTAAGTGCGAGGACAGACCACCTCAGATGAACGCACTTAAGAATCCAAAAAGTTGTCCACGGCCACAACGGACAAAACATTACGAAGAAAAGAGTAAGGGAATTTGTTGTGTTGGTACTATTGACTTGGCTTACATTAAACACTGATGGTTCAAGACATTACGTTCACCGCGCAGTAAGTAAGTCCGATGGTATTTAACTATGGAAGGTTCAAAACTAAAGCTACCTCTCCTTATGTAACATCGGTCCGCTGAAATATTATTGGGAAAAGCACCATATAAGTGCGCCAAAATCTCTTTCAAGAGGGGATTGTTGAAAAGTTGCCTTTGGCGGGAGTTGCGTCCAACAATCTTTAATGACTTAAACACTAGTGTTCCGCATGTTGGAAACTTCGGTTCTTCACACGTGCATAATCTACTAAGTAAGTAGATGACCGTAGGGCCAAGAATCGTCAAATTTTGTTGAGAAATGAAAGAGATATTGGTCCACGAAGTGAGGTGTTTGAAGCATGGAAAAGTGTGGTATTTAGACCAATCCTCCCTCATCGGCGGGGGAAGAAAGATTTGTTTAGTTTATAAGTCTCAAAATAGGCTTGGGGTTTGGGACCCCAAGGGGTATCACATGTGTTTAAAGGAGGGAGGACCTAGATGTGCTTCGGTTCGAGGATAAGCCCACACGCGCGCCGTCCGGTCCGAGCTCGGGTCGTGGGTCGTGGGTCGTGGGCTTCTTCTGGTATTATCTTTTTGGACCCAAATTGCTTCATATTTATAGTTTGGTCCCTGAAGTTTCTGGTAAGTTAAATTGGGCAAAGAACTTGTGCTTTTGCTGTTGGTTTTTGGAACGTTAACCAACATTAATATGCACTCAATTCAGTCAATTATTTTGGCTGAATAACTCTCCCTAAAAGCTAATCCGTTGCACATCATTTCACCATTTATTTTGGCTGAATTACTACCTCCATAATTGCCATTACTTGGCCAGTAACAGCAATTATGTGGGCAGTTGGTAAGTCCTCTCCTTACAACTATATAATGAAGCATTTGCCAATTTTTGAGACAAAACACAGAACATACAAACTAAATCAGATTCTTCCTACTACTTTCTAGCATCATTTCATTACTCAAAATTCTTCAAAGTAACACTTGAGTTTTCTTTTCTCATTTGTTGAGTTGTTGTTTTATCTTGGGAGACTATTGTCCAGAACGTAGAAAAGATATATACGGGGCAATCTTGTCTTAAAGACAGAGTGTAATCACTTGATTCAGCATATCAAAACTGTTCCAGTTTCTTGTTCCAGTTCATTGAAATTTCAGTTTGTTGTAATTTCATTGTGTTGTAATACTTAGCAGTCACTTATTTTCGTTTCCTGCACCATTGTAACCAACATGTTGTACCTCAAAAACATTATCAATTAGCAGGGCAGGAGGGGGGATTGAGCAATAGCAGTGTCATCCTGACGTGTCTGATCACGTGTGAACCAAATGTATGGAAAATACCCGATGATCAAAAAGATATATATTCCCTATAATAAATAAAAGCTTTCGTAATTCATATTTAAAGCCCTTATCATAAAATTCGGTGGATTGTGCTTCCACCAAAGACAAGAGAAGCAAAAAGGTGAAAACTACATTAACGAGGTATATTGTAGTAGGAAACATGGCTGAACTTTAGAGGTATAACCAATAGTATCGAAGGAAGATTTGCTACATTTTGATGCCACAACATAGTTTTATCAATTAATTAAGCCAAAAATTAATATATATTTTTCAATTGCTTGCCTCTTCTTTTTGTATTGTTCTGTTGTTATTCATTATTTGCACTTCCATCTTTAGCCGAATTGATTTGAGTTTGTATATTTGGATTTCATATGAAATTACTTATTCCTTTATTCTTACGTCTTTTTCTCATGTTATGAAAAGAACATCTTTTTCAATTACAAATCGTTATGAACGTCTTTTCTCGGTGTGGACCAAGCTTCGAAGTCTTGTTTAGCTTTGGCTCGAAAGAGGGCCTTTGAGCCCGTATTGAAAGGGGATCTTGGTTTTGTATTATAAAAGAAATGTCACTTCCCTCTTAATTGCATATGCTCATTCTTTAATACGAAAGTCCTAACTAGTGATGAATTCTCAGGTATTCAGTGTTTTGTTCGATAGGACCAAGAAGAGAGGACTTTCTTTCCCCTCCATTTTCTTGATTTCATTCAATCTTCTTTAAAAACTAAGTATTTTCTAGTTCATTTTTAATACTCTCTCTCTCTCTCATCTCTCCTCTCACTCTCCAACACAACGGTAACAAATCAGATCCCCACCCCCTTCCCCGACGGTAATCACCTCTACGACTAGGTAACCTACTCCGGCAGGCGACCAGGTAAGGCCGCCGGATTACTACGCTAGTGACTTTTTCCGACATCTTTTCTTTTCTACTTCTTATTCAACTTCTCTTTTTCAATGACTTTTTTTTCTTCTTCTGCCACTCGGATCAGCGACCAGATTACTAAGTTGCTCCGACGCCAGCTTGAACAGCAACTTCGATAGTGAATAGTACTCCGGCAGTGAACAATATTTTCCAGGCAGAGAACAGATTCCACCCAACTGGAATTGGTACCTCCAGTCGCCCTTACTGATTCTTTGACAATTCAGATATTTTTTCTTCTATTTTCTTTTTTTTGTTCTTCTTTTTCTCATCAATCTACACAGATACTCGACTTTTTTAGTGAAAACTCAAGTGAACAGTACTTTCATTACCGGTGAACAGTGATTTTCGCCCGGTACCTCCGGTTGTCCGTATCCATTCTTTGTCATTATTCGTATTCTTAAATTTTGCTGCTTCGCTGTATTTATTCATGACTTTACGTTCTTACATTTACCCTTCTTGTCTTTAGTTATAGCATTCTTGGCATAGTGGTTTTACCTGCCTCTAGATTTTTGTTAATTTGTGTTTGCCCTTGGATCCCTACTTGTTTTAGAGTAAACATTTGAGTAGTCAATTATTTTATATTTGCTTTAGTGGCTTTAGTAATTGATGGTAGACTAGAGTCATGTTCTCGGTCGGGGATGGGGACGAGGGGTAGGGGTAAGTGGGGTAAGAGAGAGGCTAGGGCTGAGAATAGGGTCTTGTAACATTGGGACTTTAACGGAGAAGTCCATAAAGCTAGTTAAGATTCTTAAGAAGAGGAGGATTAATATAACATGTGTCTAGGAGACCAAATGGGTAGGACATAAGGCTAAGGATGTAGACGGGTATGAGTTATGGTTCTCGGGTAGGTCAAGGTATAGGAATGGGGTAGGCATTTTAGTAGACATGAATGGGGGTGGCGTCTCACTTTTGGAGTTCGTTAGAGCTTCTGGGATGGTGATAGCCAATTCGAGGTTCCTGAAGAAGGAGGAGCACTTGACGACTTTTCGTAGTTTGGCGGCTAAGACTCAAATAGACTTTTTGCTCCTTAGGAAGGTTAACAAAGGTTTTTGTAAAGGCTGCAAGGTTATTCCGAGTGAGGATATTACAACCCAACATAAGCTTTTGGTGATGGATTTGGAAATCAGGATGGAGAAGAAGAAGAGGGTTGTGGATGACAGGTTAAGAATCAAATGGGGGAGTTTGACCATGACAAGTGTAAAGGAGATGTGAGAGAGGTTGATGGCCAAGGAGGCTTGGGAGAGTAGTGGGGATGCGACCGGTATGTGGTATAAGATGACCAGTTGCATTCGAGAGGTAGCTAGAGAAGTGCATGGGGTCTCGAGGGGTAGCCGTGGTAGGCATCAAAGGGATTGGTGGTGGAATGGTGTAATTGAATAGAAGGTGGAAGCGAAGAAAGCGGTGTATGTGAAATTGGTAGAAAACAAGAATGAGGTAGAGAAATGGACGAATAGATTGAATAGATAACTGTATAAGATGGCGAGGAAGGAGGCAACGCTTGCGGTTACGGCGGCAAAAACAATGGCTTTTGAACGCATGTATGTGGAATTAGAGGAGAAAGATGGGGATAGAAAGTTGTACATACTAGACAAGGCGAGGGAGGGGAGGGCCCATGACTTGGATCACGTGAGGTGCATCAAGGACGAATACGGAAAAGTACTGGTGGAGGATGCGCATATTAGACGAATGTGGCAGTCTTACTTTAACTCTTGATCGAAAAAAAAGATAGTGACATCGTGCTGGGAGATCTGGAGCAATATGGTAGGTATTGGGATTTTGGGTATTGTAGAAGCATTAAGGTTTAGGAGGTTAATGGTGTTGTTCGCAGGATGCGCAGGGGAAGATAGATCGGGTCTAACGAGATCCCAGTTGAATTTTGGAAGAGCGTAGACATGGCAGGTTTGGAGCGGTTGACTGAGTTGTTTAACGTCATTTTTAATACGGCGAGAATGCCTGAAGAATGGAGGTGGAGTACAATGATCCCTTTGTACAAGAACAAAGGTGATATCCAGAGTTGCAACAACTATAGGGGTATCAAGCTGTTAAGCCACACTATGAAAGTTTGGAAAAATGTCGTGGAGATGAGGGTGAGAAGAGGCGTATTTATTTTCAAGAACCAGTTTGGATTCATTCTGGGGCGTTCGACCACAAAATTCATTCATCTTATTAAGAGGTTGGTGGAGCAATATATGGAGAGGTAGGGAGACTTACATATGATTTTTATCGACCTCGAGAAGGCATATGACAAAGTCCCTAGAAAGGTTCTATGGAGATGTTTGGAGGTTAGAGGTGTACTCGTGACATACACTAGGGCGATCAAGGATATGTATGATGGAGCCAAGACCAGGGTATGGACAGTAGGAGAAGACTCGGAGCACTTTCCAGTGATGATGGGGCTGCACCAGGGATCAGCTCTTAGCCCATTCCTATTTGCCTTAGTGATGGACGGACTGACGCGACAAATCTAAGGGGAGGTGCCATAGTGTATGTTATTTGCAGATGGCATAGTGCCGATTGATGAGACTCGTAGTAGAGTGAACGCCAAGCTGGAGGTTTGGAGACAAACTCTAGAGAATAAATGGTTCAAGTTGAGTAGGACCAAGACAGAATATTTGGAGTGCAAGTTTAGCAACTGGAGTGACCCTAAGACAGGCGTGGAGACGAGGACTGGGACTCAGGTCATTCCAAAGAAAGGAAGCTTTAAGTACCTCAGGTGTATTAATCAAGGGAATAGAGAGATTGATGACGATGTCACACATCGTATTGGGGAAGGGTGGATGAAATAGAGGCTCGCATCTGGAGTCTTGTGCGATAAAAAAGTGCCACCAAAACTTAAAGGCAAGTTTTATATGGCGGCGGTTAGACTGACTATGTTGTATGGGGCGGAGTGTTGGCCAGTCAAGACTTCGCACATCCAAAAGATGAAAGTTGCGGAGATGAAGATACTGAGATGGATGTGTGGGCATACAAGAAGAGATATGATTAGAAATTATGATATTCGGAATAGAGTGAGAGTGGCCTCGGTGGATGATAAGATGCGGGAAGTGAGGTTGAGATGGTTCGGACATGTGTAGATGAGAGACATAAATGCCCCAGTGCGGAGGTGTGAGAGGTTGGCTATGGACGGGTTCAGAAGGGGTAGAGGTAGGCCGAAGAAGTATTGGGAGAGGTGATTAGACGGGATATGGCGCAGGTGCAACTTACTGAGGGCATGACCTTAGATAGAGGATTGTGAAGGATACAGATTAGGGTAGAATGGTAGTAGGTAGTCGAGCGTAGTCCTACTTACGCTCACAAAATGATTGTTGTAGTATTATTATTGTAGGCTCGATTAGCCCATCACACTTATAGGCGCAATATTTTTTTATAGTCCCTGTAGTTTGATTTCTGATGTTATGTGTTCCCTAGTGTACTTTATTTATATTGTTTATCTGCGTTAGCTACTGCTTCCTTTTGTCAGAATGTGTTACCATGGAGTAGTATTCGATTTTGTTTTCAACATCTTTAATTTTTTATCTCTGACCGTTTCTCTTGCTTTGTAATGGTTGCTTGATTGTGATTATGTTTTATCTTGAGCCGAGGGTCTCTCAGAAATAGCCGTTCTACCTACCAAGGTAGAGATAAGGTCTGTGTATGCTCTACCCCCCTCAGACCCAACGTTATGGGATTTCACTGGGTATGTTGTTGTTGTTGTAGTTTAAATAGGTCATATCTTGGTCAAACCAATAAATAGAGTTGATGCTATCGTTAAAGAGGCTAATGGAAAATCAAAATAACTAGATATAGTAAGCATGAAAGGGCTAAATTAAATATAATATGTTCTTTTTATACCTCGAGATGCTAATCTACGAAAAATGATATGAATTTTTTTTAAAAACTCATTATACGAAACTAGGACGACCCGTGTAAATACATCAATTTTTTATTCATGCTAAGGAACTATATCTTGGCAACTTTGACAACTTATATTGATGTTTGTCCCACTTATCACTAGAAAGATGAGGATCTTTACAATGGGTTTTAGAGGATGAATTAATATTCCATGTAGCTGTGGGATCTGGCATCAAGCCAAATGAAACAATAATTATTCAAAAAAAGATTCCAATTGTAACCCCCAATCCCTAATTTCGACAGGAAAAAGAGATAATTGTTATAAAATAATACAATTGCAAAGAATAGAGAAAAAATCTAGAGGAGTAAAGGGAGAAACCTTATATTATAACTTGTTGTTGATATGCATAATTGAAGCAAACATTCTCCTATTTATAGATAGCATGTCTGGTCAATCATATGAATGCCCTGTTTATTCAAAAATCTTGATAATATTTGTTAGGATAAACACATTCATATCAGGGCTTTCATTTACAATATGCAATTGACCTTATTTCATTATCTCCATGTAAGAGAGAAATTATATCATACTCATAGTTATAGCAAGATAAATAATGCATCAATTGCACAAATATATGGTACTTCAGGACCAATCTAATTTTGCAAATTTGTCATTTTAACATCTTTTAGCATATAATCAATTACTTTCGAAAACTATAAATAGATAAGGGTAAATAGAGATATTTGTACCCTTCATCAATAAATATTCATTAAGGCGATTCCAGTGCAACAACCTTGATTCATTTAAGTATAAACAAGTTTCCAAGAACTTATGATGTCTGAACTGCAGGTACAATAAATTTTACGCTTACCAAGATGTATCATTTCACTTGGTAATTATTTCTACGTCAGCATGCTTTAAGAGATGTAAAATTCAGATCTTCATAATCTTATACAATATTGTGCGCCATATTGTATCAATGATATCGTTGACAAGATATCATTTTGTATCGATTCGCAATTCGACATAACTTACTGAGATCTCATCACTTCATTATTTTTCAGGTATCTGAACCTCCTATGAGGTTTTATGAAGTGTTATGTCGTAGGCTCTTCAAGAACACATTGCCTCCTTAGTATGATCATTTGCTCCTCTTCTTTTTTCAAAGATTATTGCTTTTGGAACTGATTGGTCTACCATGATCCATGCATGTTGTAGACCTTGTCCTTCAGGGACATTTAGGAGTATCAGTTGAAATATGAAATAATTGGGTTAGCAAATGCTTCTAGCATTTGATTTGAATTATCTTTTGAACGAGGATCATACTGATGATAATTTAGAATATATTTCTTAGTTGTTTATTCTCTCCCCCCTTATGTTATAAAAACTAACATATATTCTCACCTTCTTTGGGGAATCCATCTGTGTGCATCATGATAGATCCATTGATTATATACCGCACATCAAAAGCTATAAGA
This sequence comes from Anisodus acutangulus, assembly GCA_029783415.1. Lineage (NCBI taxonomy): Eukaryota > Viridiplantae > Streptophyta > Magnoliopsida > Solanales > Solanaceae > Anisodus > Anisodus acutangulus. Next base: position 22,545,835 of record CM056497.1, on the reverse strand, counting down.
TGGAAATATCTGGTTCCTGACTCTGAATCAATTGTGAAGAAAGAATTTTTCATAATTTATAGGTTTGAAGCATACAAGTGTCGTTGTATGCAATATATCATATCTCATATCAACACATGAAGCTATGTTCTCATAAGCAATGGTTTAGCTACATTATGGAGGCATCCAATGCCAAACCAACATAGATATAAACCAACATTATCAAAATAAATTATTTTGATTACATATTCTGAAATTTTTTCTTTCAACTCAATTATTTTAAGCAACCAACTTCATAAATGTCAAACTGCAGGTTGAGAATAAAGCACATGTGACCATCTCATAGATGCACCTATTTAAGACATCACATTGCACGTGAACGGATCCACATTCACCTTTATATTTTTCAGAATTTAGAGAATTCAGTCTCAACATTAACTGGTGTAATCAACTTATCATGAGAACATGCAACACAAAAGAAATCGTGAAAGAATCTTCTAGTTCTTCAATATATTCCAAATAATTAGCACATAAGATTTAAAGCAGGAAGACCAAAACGGTCATATCAACTAATAAAATTATATGTACTAGTAAACTTTAAGTTTACCATGATGAGTGCTATTTGCTTTAGTAAATTTCTGATTTACTATTGCATGAGATTTTATGTCATAAACTTCTGATTTATTGTGACTTGTGATCCCATCATGCTCGGGTAACTTTTCACATACACATTTCTTATTCATAGTAACTTGGAGATATTCAATCTTTCAATCATTTGTAGAATCAATATGATAACCAGTTTAATTGCTAATAAACTTCAGATTTACTATAATTTGTGTTTCGATCGTAACAATTACGATCTAGGACAAATGATACTATCATATATAACTTTCTTTGAGAGATTTCAATTTATTTTTTATAATAAAATATTGTCTGAACACACACAAACAATTAGCTCTTTTGGAGCTCCAGATAATTAATTTTATACTATTAAATATTGCTTAAATATTGTTGGTATCGTGAAAGAAACTCTGGTTAGATACTACAGGTGTCATTATAGAAAACAGAAATCAAATGGACATTTAAACATAATTGTACATTTAGAAATAAGAAAAAAGTAAACACTAAGTTATAAACTTCAGTATTTCAATGTCTCCTTCACGGAGATTAGCCATTAACATATGATATTTTGTATCAAAATAGTAACCACATAGTAATCACATCCTTTAGTAAGAGATACATTAATATGTATTTCCTTCGAAAAAATCATAACAACTAACCATAATGTAACAATGTGGTTATGGTAGAAAACATTTTACTCTACTTTTTTTTTACCTTAAAATGATATTGAATAAACTTATTCATGATGTTTTTACGTACAATAGATACGTGTTGCAATGAATTTTATACCACGCGTATTTCTTTTGTTATTCTATCTCTCTAGGAGGTAGGTTGTGGTATACCTTCATTCGCTTCAGGGAATGAAATCTGATTATTTGAATGTGCTTGATATACAACGTTCATCTACAACCCATTATTTTGCTCAAGCACAAGAAAATATTGCTTCAGAATATTTCTCAAATATTCTTTCTGCTTCAGGAGTAAAGTTTAAGAGTTTTACTATTTCAGGAGTAAAGTTTAAAGTTTTACTACTTCTGGAGTAAATATTAGAGTTTTACCACTTTGGAAGTAAAGTTTAAAGTTTTACTACTTTAGGAGTAAATTTATGAGTTTACTAATTCGGGAGTAAAGCATATAAAATATTCAGAAGATTTCTTCTAAATTATTCTACTTCTTCCGGAGATGAGTCGTGATATTTTTCACCACCAAATGTATGTTTATATTTATAGGTTTTACTACATATTGTCACATTCACTTCAAGGGATGTATCTATATTTGTAAAATTTATCAAAAATTATAATTCTTCAGGAATGAAACATAATTATTTGAACGTGTCTTAAGCATATCAAATTGTAATAGCTTAGAATCTCTATTATGATATTGCTACTTTAGGAGCAAATCAAGGTATATATATGATATAGAAAAAATTTCTCTAATATATCTTCAGTTATAGCCACAACAAACCTATGAAAATATTATCAATTCTGATGGTCATAGATATTAATGAATTTAATCATAACGAGATTTAAGGGATATTATCACTTCTGGTAATCATATATTTCCTGCAAACAAACTAAATGGAAAGGATATTAACCTCATAATCCTTCTTAACAATATTATTCTTCGGAAATAAATTTGAGGCATAAATAATTAATCGAGAACCATTTAGGTTCCCATGGACTCAATGAACCCAATAAAGTGGATCTCATTATTATAGGGTTAAAATACGTGGAGTAATCCAAAGTATTTGGCCCAGTGGCCAATACATTAGGGTATTGTTGTCTGAGGTTCCGTGTTCGAGTCCTCTGATCAGCGAGAAAAAAATCCCTCCATACGCGTAGGGCCAAGCGGTGTAATACTAATCCGTAAGGCCAGGCCGGAGGTGGGGTTTTCTGGGGTATGCGGCCGTAATGCGGTGGGACCAGTCACTTTAAAAAGTTTACCCTACCTTAGTTTTGTCCTCCGGGGCATAGTCCAGTGGCAAAGTCTGGGCGCTATAAGGCGCTCTGGCATGGGACAGCGTGCGTTCGATTCCCCGCAAGCACGAAGAAACTCTGCATGTTGGGGAATTTGACCTTGTCTCATTGATCAGTTGTACGCTCCCAGAAAACTGGCCACCGGAGCACATCTCACGATTTACCTGATAATAGTGTTGAAGGACCGGTGCTATTACCTCCAGGACGTAGTCAGACGCAAGCCTGGAGACCTGGATTATCAAAAAAAAAAAAATACGTGGAGTAATAATTTGCTCGCCCGACTTTCGAAGCAAAAGAACTGTAGTACCAAAAACTCATACTTCTAATGTTAAATATTATTTGATATTCATCTAAATTAATAAAGATAACCACTTTTCTGAAGAATCAGAAGTTCTTAGATAAGTATGTTAAGTACTTGACCAAAATATGCATGCTTGTAAAATATGCTAGCAACTGCATCAGGGGCGTCTTTGGGCCCGTGCGAGCTGTGCTGCCGCACAGGGCCTCCGAAAAGCGAAAAATTTTAGAGGCCCTTTTTTTCATTTTTTATTAAGTGGTATTAGTCAAAATTTACTGTAAAGACTCATAATTCGCAGGTCTTAGCCCAATCTAATTATTGAAATCGTATATTTACGTATATTAAGGGTCCACTTTAACAAATTAGAACGGAACCCCAAAATATTTAAGACGGGCCCGCATAATAAAAACTTACGACAGATGCAATATTATCAAGCACATATTTGAGGGTTCTGAGTATCCATACCTCACATGGGTAGAATTTCCTTTAAAAGACACACATACCTTACACGTGAGCCTTACCGTTAACAAAGACCAGTGCTTCTTTGCTAATATCATGACATCTTGTTGATAATCCTTTCACTCGTGTAATTAATTACACCTTGTTCCGACAAAGAGAATAACCACAACGTAGAGATGATTTTGATTAGAGCTTCGTGCAAATAATGTGTTCTAAAATAATATAATTGCAAAGAATATAAAGAAAATCTATTGGAGGAAAGGGAGAAACTTTATATTATAACTTGTTGTTGATATGCATAATTGAAGCAAACATTCTCCTATTTATAGGAGAAAAACTCCTTGGTGGCCAAGTAACATAACTAACTTGGTTCAATTCTAACTACATAGTAATTTATTTCTAACTAGTTCTTAGCCTTCAAGTAATATGAAATGGACACACATATTTTACAACAAAAATATAGTAAAAAAGATTAGCGTTTTTCAACCTTTGCAACAAAACCAACATCCAATCGCTTTTAATTGTTCGCTTTTGATTCTGTTATTTAATTCTTACTTTTAACTAGTTTATTTAACTTTTTTTAAAGTTTTAATTTGGGTAAAAAAAAAAACGTGTAGTGCCAGTTGGCGCATTGAACAATATTCGTTTTGGAATTAATATCCTTAAAAAATTATAGTGCGAGGGAACAAAAACACAATATGAAGCTTGCAAGACAACGATAGTTTGGAGGGGGGGCGGAGGCTATTATTATCTCTAAATTTAAATTACACTTGTTGTGTCACTTGGCACATTTTTAAGTATTTTAGAAACATAAAATACATGCACCAACAAATATTGAGGTGAGGGGTTTTAACCTTTAACTCTTTAAACAATATTCAAACAAAAATTACATGTATAAACATAGTTACATAGACAATGTTACAACATGGAGTAACATTTGGTTCTGATAATGAATATGATATTCACTAGGGGGCAGAGTTTGAATTAATTTGTTTAAAAAGCTGTTGGTTGCTTTAAAGCTGGTACAGAAGAATATATCCATTTTCAATTACTATGACGCATTGATAGCTAGGTCGACTTACAACGATTATGATTGTCTACTGCGTATTGATATTGAACTATTTTGATTTGACTAAGATCTCTCAGGCAGTCCCAGCCACTGCATTTTCACTTCATAGTTCATACTAATGCTAGGACATTTTCAACTACTTCTAAAAAAAAGAAAAAGAGATGAAGTTCGTCTGTGTATTGTAATTATGGATACTATACCTATGCAACATAAACACTCATCTCCGGACTCGCGCAGAAATAATCATATGCGTCCCAATTTAAGTTTTTTATTTTTCTTTTTGATTTGTCCCAAAAAAAATATTTCTTTCTATATTTAGTAAGTTTTACCAAGTTTAAGACTTCAAGATTTAAAAGATCTCACACATCTTTAATTAAAAACCACAAAATTCAAAAGTCTTAATTTATTTTTTAAATTTGTGTATAGTCAAATTAAGACACTTAAATTGAGACGGGAAGTATTTCAAGTTCCCTGGGTTTGACTTGGTTTAGCAGACTTTTGCTTCTCTTCAGTAAACTTATTTTGAACTAGAGGTGGGGTAAATTCAGCCTATAAAATCATAACCCGTTCAATCCGTTCAAGTTTGGGCTAGTTATTGATCAGTCTATTTCAGCTCATCAAATTTTTGGCTGATATTTAGTCCAAATTGATTAATGAGAAATCTTGTCTAAATATTTTTTCAAAAGACATTTTCTATTTGATATGTTATATATAGCTACAATAAAGAAAAATAATAATTTTATTAAGTACTGAAAAATTATAAACGAACAAATAATGCAACTAATACTTAATAAGAATTAGGCGGGTTGAATTTTAACCCGCTTATTAGTTCATTTCAGTCCAAATAACTTTTAGATTGATCAATAATCCATCCAAATTCAGCCCAACCGCCTATTTTCCACCTCTAATTTAAACTAGGAAGTGAGACATAACATAACTTTTATTATAACTCTCACTACATAGAACCACATACTCTTGCACATACCTTGGCGTGAGGAAGTGCACGCATACAATCTATTAGGGGTGTTCAAATGAGACCGAAAAATTGATCTGAACTGGTAAATCGAGTCAAATCGATTTAATAAATCGAGAACTGAATTGATTTGGTTTTAAATTTTCAAAAATCGATAACATTTGGTTTGATTTGGTGTTAAATAAAAAAAAATCAAGCCAAACCGAACCAAATTGAATTGATAAATATATACATATTTAATGATTATTATTATATTATGATTACTATATATATGTGTGTGTGTGTTAATTAAGAGTCCAATTAATATCTAAATATACTTATATTTTACCTTAAACTTATGTGCTAGGGAAAATAAATGGGCCAAACTTTGTAGTGAGAATTACAGATGTTTTAATTACTTTATACAAACTTCGGCTAGATGAATAAAGGTATGGAGGTAGTAAATTAAGTTTTCGGGGCAAAAAAATAGTGAACGCCTTCATACACATTTTATTTTTTGAGGCAAGTACTATCTAATTTTATCAAGAAATCTGTTATTTTTTATCATTGTTCAATTTTAGCTTTTGTATTTTTTTCCCTCGGTTTAATCATCTGGTATTCAAAAATTTTGACCCGATTAATTTAAGTCGCACAAAAATATTCATTATTGTGGTATAACACTCCTTATCGAAAGATTTTCCACTTTTATATTAGCTTTAGGTCTCATTCTTTCAATGAAACTTCAAACATAATTTTTTTTATATCTAATTGTTAGATTAATGAATAAAACCATTTTATTTTGTCAATTGACCATCTTCATTCTCCTGGACAGATTAATAGCATTATCAACACATAAGATTTCAATATTTGGAAAATATTTAACCTCAATATTTCTTTTTTAGTCTTCTGGTCTTTTTCATTCCAGATAGTGAATGACAACTTTTTTTTATGCTGAATTAGTTTCACTTGCTTTGTCCTTATGTACCTTGTATTAATTTTTATTGCATTATGAAATACATCCTTAAAATCTGCAAAAATCAAACCAACCCGATAAAACCGAAACAGATAAAATTTATACTTTTGATTTGAATATTAAAAAAAATCAACTTAGTTGATTTAGTTTTAACCTAAAACCGAGTCAAACCATGAACACCCCCACAATCTGTAAGTGCGTTATATTTCATTCACTACTATTCACTATCGCACCCTATGACAGTTTAACACTGCATATTCCACACTACCAGCACTCCTCTCTTCTGGCAGGACAAGTGAACAACCCATCTTACCAGAACGTGCTTGGCAAATCTTCTTGAATTCTGGGAAGGGACCAATGCTTCCAGTCATTTACCAACTTCGTTTAAAACTTCCAACTATATACATCCAATTACATGCAGAAAGGAACACATTCGTCATATCTTCATTTCTTTGAAAGGTCATGTTGCATAGAAATCCTTTGATGGTTCCATGCAGCCAGATAGTACTTAAAGAGTTTGAACTATCAAGTTTTTTTTACTTTAACTAAGTTTCACAGTAAGTTTATCCAGACGGTACATCTACAGAAACGGAGAAAACACACGCACAAGTCACCTTAAATACAACAGTTAAAACAGAACGAAAATAGTGCAAAGAAATGAATGAAAAAATGGCAGGCCTCTCCTGATGCTAAAGTCAGCAATTTGCACTGGCGATGTCCCATTGAGGCAACCTTGCTCCAGAAAAGGCAGCTGCAACATCGACAAATTCTTCAACCTTGCTGGCTCCCCTCAGGTTCAGCCTTCTTATGATGAAACTTCACCACTATGCAGGTAATATTGTCAGCACTACCCCGAGTAAACGCAGTTTCTGTCAGCTTCCTAGCAGCTGCTTCTGGTTCTTCTTCTGCTTGTGCCAGTGAAATAGCATCCTAGATGACAACAACATCAGCAGCTAAACTCAGAAACAACAATGTCTAAAGAGATCACCCACAAGGGAGGAAGAAGCCAGTTCAGATGTTTAGGCTTTGAGAGCTGACAACAGTGAAAGCAATCTCCCAGAATACTGGGATATAGCCTAAATATCTTCAAGCCACGCTCCATCGAGAGGAGGCCAGGAAAAGGGGAACAGCAAGACTCGGAAAGAAAAAGGAGGAAGGAATAAATCTGAAAGTAAAGCATGTGTACATGCTCAGGACTTGCCTCATTCGGCACAACATCCCAGAGCCCATCACTGGCAAGCACGAGTAGTTCTAATTCCTCATCAACCTCTTGATCCTGAAACATATTGAGAGATGATAAATGACTTCCATAAATATCAAATGCCTTCAAGGCTCCAACTCTTTTGTTTCATAAATAAATCCTTCCAACTTAGCAGTCCCTTCACCCTTCTATCATCCCATGACACAATTTGGTTAATTGTTTAATTCTTTTAACTACATCATTCTTTGGTCCTTATCCCTTGCAGGCTAACTTTACTAGGACTAGACTGTCAAAAAGGTAGTGTCAAACACTAGTCTTGGCAACTCACAAAGATTTAGGAGATGTGGAAATAATAGTTTTATTAATAGTTCATTAGGAAGCAGGTGGTTCTGTAGCCAAAAAAAAAAGGGAAAAGAATGTTTCCCACAACCCAAGTAGTTTAAGTCTTCTTTGAATAGGAATGTAATAAAGTTAAAACATCTTTTCTGTCTTAGCCAAATAAGTGTAACACAACACTCTGACACACAGCAGTTCTAGATGAAGTTCATGAAATGCAAGTGTCAGGTGTAAGTCGCATACACTTCCCCATAATCTAAACTCTTAACAGTCCCTAGAGCACATGCACTGACATGCACCTCATTTAGGCTTCAAATCCATGCTAGTGTACGTAAACAAAAATATTGAAACACCCGGTGACTGCTTGCAGGTAGCCCGCAGATCTTGTCGGATGGGATAGGACATCCTAAGCCAATTTCCCAACAATTCTTTTTTTTTTTTGCTTGTTTTGGTCGGGTAGGGAAGCTAAGTAGTGCATGTCCTCCAACTCCTATGACTTCCATTTATACACATCTAAAGAAGCAAAAAATAGAGTATAGCTAAATCTACCTGAATCTCCGGTTCAGCAACGACAAATTGCTTCAACATGCGGTTGCCAAAAGCACGTGACATTGCTAATACACCTCCAACTCTCCAGGTACCTGATAATAAAGAAACAGAAAGCATAAATGGTATAACCGAGGTTACCTTTCACGGAGGTCACTTTCATAACCAAATAAGATAGCACTAACAGTCCATTCACCTAATAAGACATTCATTAAATGGAAGAATACATCAGGTCTAATGCTTGGAAGAACAGATTGAATTTAATCCTATAGGGGTTTCCGAAAAAACAAATAGTTCGTTAGATGGATGCAAGTGGACGTTACCACATAAGCAAAACATCAATTTCCAGATGGACATCTCCTCAACTCCCATGCACTAAACATTTCATAATTGTAGCATGCACACATGCAACCACATTTTAATAAAGTACAAGAGTAACTTGATTCTCACATGATCCATTCCACTCTGCCCTATCTACCGCTAACGGAATGGCAAGTATAAACTGGAGAATACTGAAAAATTCAAGCCAGACTTAATGAAAACAATGAAGTCTCCTTCACTAGCTACTTCATTAATAGTTCGAAAGATGGATGCAAGTGGACATTACCATATAAGCAAAGCATCTATTTCCAGATGAACATCTCCTCCACTCCCATGCACTAAACATCTCATAATTAAAGTATGTATTACCACATTTTAAAACAATTACAAGAGTAACTTGATTCCCGGATGACCTATAACGCTCTACCCAATCTACCACCTACAGAATGTTTAGAAGAAACTGGAGGACTACCGAAAAAATCAAGCCAAACTTTATGAGAACAAAGCAATCTCCTTCCTTTAGCTTCTTCCATCCTTCATAATTTGCAGATATTTCAAACCTCTATAATTACATCCACGAAGCCTAAAAATCTTCCATTTGATAACTGTCTGCACCACAATGATATTACATCAATGCGAAACAAATGGAGGACATGCAAGTTGAATCTTTGTATTAGATGACTAATTTATCACCAAACAATTTTAAAGCATCAGAAAATCACTATGATGTTCCATATAACCCACAAGATGAAACTTTTAATTAACAGGCAACGGAACCCAATTCAAGCAATATTTTCTAGGCAGAGAGAATTCCTCACCGGCCCACATAACAACACCTCCGGCACTTTCAATTCTCCTCCGCTCATCAGTTCTATTGGGCTTATGATCCTCGGAAAGAGCAATTGCTGTCCAACATGAAACTGAATTAAATAGGAGTCTAGCCAAGCCTGACAAGGTGCTAGTTGCTCAAGATTGTATGTGACAATACGAGGAGTGACAATAAGCGATAAACTATAACATATGAGAAAAATATTACCATACATAATACAGCATATGGCACAAGAGAATGGTAAAGATTTCAGGATCTTGGTGGATACCTATTATTTATTGCTTCAATTTTAAGCTATACTATCAGTTACTACATTTTACTATCGTAAAAAAGAAAAAGCCTAAGTAATTGTACTCAGTTGCTTAGTTGTTATCTTGTAAACATTGTATGTCTGCTTTAAAGGACACGGAATTTTGCGTTTATAGAAATCACATAATCTAGCCATCCCGCTAGAATCACATTTTTAGATGAATCAATAATAAAAGAATCATCCCTCACCCCCTGGTGGCTGCTGAAACTATCTGCCCACTATTTCTATTCTCTAATTCCAGAACCTTTTAAGCCATTATGGATCTGATGTTACCTTTTCCACTCTTTGATATTATAGTCCGTGAATCTCCAACATTGGCAACATAGAGATGGTTACCGACTAGAACTGCTGTTGAAGCAGTGGAACCATCATCCCGGAAAGTATCTTTTTCAGAGTCCAAGAAGTCCATATCTGTTTGTTGATACGTTTCACCTGCAATATGATGAAAGTAATCCATAAATCTTCAACAGTGTTAGGGTTCAAAAAGAGATGGACAGACAGAGAGAGAGGAGAGAGGAGTTTCCAAGTTTCAGTATTCTTCAATTTACGTGTTGTTCAAGTACATTGCCCTTGCCATGATCATGCACTACACACTTCAGATTTTATGGATAAATAAATATGTCACCTTCAGTGGATAGATAGAGCATTTCCAGTCCATTGAGAAAGCACAAAAGTGGAGATTCAAATTACGCATCCATAAGACAACATATATTACTCACTTATGGCCAACTTGGTGTTCGTTGAAAACGATGGATGTTTCATTAGATTCTGAAAGAGATGTCCCTTCAGAAACTCAGCTGCTCGGGAACCACCATGGCCTGCAGTAACATGACATGATAACTAAAAAAGTCAAAATCCATCTCTCAAGACACAAATAAAGAGCAATGCACACACACCAAAAAAAAAAAAGGAAAATGCTTATTCTACCTAGTCTGCGGAAATGTAAAAAGACACAAATAAAGAGCAACGCAAACACACCAAAAAAAAAAGAGAAGAGAAATGCTTATTCTACCTAGTCTGCAGAAATGCAAGAGTTCAACAATCAAACATCTCAAAAAGAGCCAAAGTTGTCACAAGCTCATATAAAATATTTGAGACTACTAAAAGTGGTCATTAGTTGCAACAATGAGATAGAAACGTACAGTTTTAGACTGGAAAACTGTTTAGCAAGCTGCCAAGTAAGAGCAATCGAATAGCTGAAGCTATATGGAAAATACATTTCAGCCTTTCAGAAACCCCATGTAGAGGCCATGATTACTCTTATGCTGAGGACCGCCTCTCCCTAAGGCCCCCACTGGAAGAAATTTAAAGCAATTAGATCAAGTGGTATGTGATTTTAGAAAGGAGTACAAAGTCTCCCTAGTTTGAGGTCCTATTAATTCCATTCCAGTAGAGCATCCCTCTCTTGTGGACTGTAGGTAGCATTTGCATTACAATCACAGTTTGATGTTGCTTTAGTTTTTGTGTGGTTATATTTTTGGATGACAAAAAGAAGATAGATGTGGGTTTTGATTTGTTATACAAGAACAAGTTCTGTGTGTTAAAAGAACAGAAAACCTTCTGGCAATTTTTTTTGTATTTCGGAAAACAAACTGCTCTCTCCCAAACAGTAAAACAATAGCTGTTTGTTTTCAAAAATAAAACTAACTTTTTCAGGAAAATAACTATTTGTTCTGTAAAACAAACAGACCCTACATCACCAATTCATGCAAACAATAGCTCCTGACTTCATGCAGACACTAAACTAATAATATAAAGATGAAGAATAGCAAACACAAGCTTCAAGCCGGAAGATTCAGAAGGCTTGATTTATCATTTCATTATTTAAATCCAAAATCACACTCCAAGCTGAAGGATTAATTGGCAAGTTCTAACCGTCAAATATCCCAAATAAGCAAACTGTCTTTCCATCAACTTTGGAAGTTTTGATGTCATAAAAATCCTCCATGGTGGCTCTTTTCCCTCTAAATCTTGAATAACCACAACTCAGTTTTCCATCTTCACTGCGAAGCAGGAAAGGATAAAAATAAGCATGAGCTTTTTTTCAAAAGAATTTTGACAAGTGTGAGCCGCTCATATCAAAATACAATGAACATCATTATACATGTATGGTAAACATGGTGATACAAGTAAAATATGTATTATGTTAACTCAAACAACATATATCTCATCATTGTGTATGGTACTTACCTCGTTAAGCTCAAAGCCTTTATTGACATCACCCTTTCTATGGTCAGGGTAAAGAAACAAGTGCAAGGAGAAAAAGTTCACTCTCAGACGATCATCAATACTAGAAGCAATTAGATGCTTTTCACCTAATTAGGAGTTAAATAATAAAACTTCGCATACAAAAGCTAGTCATTTTTAGATGTGCAGATCAGAAACTCTCTATCACCAAGGCAATCTTCTAATAGTTTTGAAGGATTTTCTGCATATGAATATCCCTAAGTTCTTCTTATTGATTTGTCACAATAGACTGGAACTTAAAATTTTGGTACATCTCAAAAAGCACAGGCCTAAAAGAATTACTCGTAAACCATCTGTTCTTCCATCATAAGTAGAATGTTGATGTTTCAAAGCATGTCCTTAAAACCTTCCGTCGTGCATCTGTACTCCAGAGGAGTAAGTTATCAGCCAAAAGCTGACAACTTGTGCTAGGACGAAAAAAGACAAGGTAACCAAGGAAACAGCTTTTTTAATATTTTAGTTTAGGAAACTGATGAAAAAGAGAGTAATGTTAAACTATAGAATCAAATTCTCCACACTCGCCCGCTACCCAGGCTAATATCTAACTCGGAAAACACAGGTCTTGTTAGCTAATTTACTGGCGGAAATATATGTTAAAGGAAACTAATTGTTGGACAAGGGCTGCACACTCATCCCCTTAGACATCTGGATGATCAAGTCAAACGTTGTGCGTACATAAAACAGCCACAAGAGGAACAAAGTCACAAAGCTTCATGGAGCTTATCAGCACCATGCAGGGCAAAGTATGCGATGAGTTTTGCATGAGAAGTCGATGATCCATAAACTCTCCATCAGGTAAAACTATTATTGGTTATCATCAATACTGGAGGCAAGATTTTTACCAAGGGGATTTCAACGGGGTATGTTGTTGTATATATACAATGTCCTGAGCCGAGGGTCTCTACCACCCGGCCCGGGGGTAAATTCTGCGTTCACTCTACCCTCCCCAAGACCCCACTTGTGGAATTACACTAGTTATGTTGTTGTATTATAAATATTGTGTGATTTTTCGGCAAAAGGGGTTCAAATGAACCTCCTTTTAGCCCCTCTAGCTCTGCCCCTGGTTATCTTGCAACAATGCATATCTACAATAGTCCGGAATGTTAGACAACAATGTACATTTGCTAAACTGAATCACCTTTTCCATCCTCCGCTAGCGTAACCACCACTGTCATCCTTCTCGAGTGAAACATCAACAACAGGTCCTCCTTTAGCAGTTGCACCAGTATCCACCATCATCGTTCTCCTTGCTGTATATGTACTACTATTCCAGGAATAACTTATGCTACGAGTTGCATTCAAACTTTTAATCAGTTTGATAAATTGCCTTTGCTTAATTTGTCTATCAATACGCGCAGCTCGAAAAACCACAAACTTCACGCAGCTATTGCATAACATTCCACATTAACTGCCTGAATTCGAAGCTGAAAAAAAACAGCACTTACAATCATCAGATAATCCATTAAACAAATTTAACAACAAAAATACCTAAAAAAATAAAATTGCAAAGCTTGTTAAAACTAACAAAACTAGAAATCAAAACTCAAGCTAAGTTAAAAATACAGTCCTTGTAGGTTTACTGCATAAAGGTGCAAATATAACCCTCAACTTAGAGATATAAAGCAGATAAATATACACTTTTGCTGAAGAAATAGTTTTAAAAAATTATTTAGCTTATTTTTATCCCTTATATCTAAAAAGAAATTGCTCCTAAGCTATCAATTACCATATCTATCTCTTTAACTGTTGCACACTACAAGTAGATGGATAATTAAATCATTTCCACATATACTCAAATTAAACACAGTTACGAAATTAATTATATAATCTCCACTTCAATTGAGGATCAAAAATAGGAAACATGATGGATCTGAACTTACCATTAAAAGAGTAGATTCGGTGAATGTCAAGTAGATCCATAACCATGAATACAAGTACAAAATCAATGTTTATTCAAAGGTAACAAAAATTGAATATAAACAGATCCATCGATCGATGTAAAAACATGTAGAAATCGGAATCGAAGATCCTAGGATATTCACGAATCCATAAATTTTAAAAAAAAACAAATAAATTAATCGAAGTCTTTTTTTTAAGCTTTCTAAATCGAGAAAGCCTTAAAAAGGAAGAATCTGGAAACCCTAGGCAGAGAAAAAGGTGTGAATATGTATTTGTTGAAATTTTTCTTTTTTTCTTTCTATAGTTGCACGTAATGACGTCATATTATTAAAAGGTTGAGAGAGAAACTCACACAGACAGATACGAGAGAGACGCCTGGCGCATCAAGATTGTCAGACTGGCAACGTGGCGTACCACATGCATCCACTTACCACTGGGCTTCGGACCCACAATTTATTGAACGCCAGTACTAGCTTTATTTTATTACTCTTATATTCATTCTTAAATACACTAGTTTTTGCATTTACGAGTTACGTGGAGACGATGCCACTTGGTACGAGAAATTTTCCTTTTTCGACAATTTAGACCATGGTTAATAAAAAAATTGAGCAAATTGAAAATCAGTAAAAATGTTATATCATGCTCTAAAATTTTATTATAAGTTATTCAAATATTAAATGACCTTCATAAAATTTAAAAATATATGAGCAAATACTAGATGTGATTTAATATTATTTGGAGGGTAGTTTTGTAAGAACTATATTTGCACAATTTTTAAAAGATATAAGGACTAAAGAGTTGTGTTTGGTTGTGAGAATTATTTTTTTCCAAAAAAAATAATTGTATTTCAAAATCAGTGTTTGGCTATAAAATTTTAAAATTCAACTTAGAGTTGGATTTCAATTTTGGGAAATGCTTCAAACCTATTTTTCCCCTAGTCTTCGTAAATTCCAATAAAATGTTATGTTTTCTTCTTTACTCTATCTTCAACTCTAAATTCATAAAGTGCAAATAAAGTACTCTATTAAAAAGATTGACCTGGTTTGATTTGACATAAAATTTAAAAAATAAAGGAGGACTTTTGAAATATGTGGTACAAAACAAATCTTATATATTTGTATGATTGTAAATGATCTCATAAAGTTAATGTTTTTAAATATAGAAATGAGTCAATATTTTTAGAACAAATTAATAAGGAAAGTAGGTCAATCTTTTTGGGACGGGAGTAATAAAAATTATTTGAAATCTATGGTCAAATGCATTAAATTTAAATGATGGCCAAGAAAGGAAATTGTGTAAATCGGCCATTGCGTACTTCCATGCCTCTTTGTGTATGGAATTGGAATAATTGATTTTCTAATGTAATAATATAATGTTCCTACTCATTTTGATTAATTAAGTATTGCGTATGAAATCTGAATTATTCATTGAGAAAATAGGGGCTGGGGAAGTGTGTGTAATTGTTTTACATATTATTTGCTAGATTCGGTCCTAATCCTGCCATCTGAGTATATAATTTTTTATTATGTAATTAGTTTAAATATTAGTTTGTTTGTTAACAGTGCAATTAACCGTTGGGTATAAATATACCAACCATGTTAATAATATAGTTAGTTGAATAAATGCAAGATACAAAAACTCCCTTATCTCTTTGATTCATCATTACAGATCTTAGGGTTTGATTTCAATTCAATTTACATCATGGTATCAGAACGATCAATAAGATAATCTGATTGAATTTGCTCGATCTTTGTGTTCCGCTGCTATAATCGTTCTTGTTGCATTAATCGATCTGTAGATTTGAAGGCGGCGATAGTTGCAGAGTTTGAATTCAAGAAGAATGGAAACTACTGAAGAACAAGCTAATCGAGGCCTTAATCAAACACTGAAGCATGCAAATGCGATAAATGTTGATCAAAACTAAAGTAATCAGACACAAGGATATGATATTTCTACTGTTGATTATAATCATTCTCTATTTTTAGGACCTGCAGATGGTAATGGTTCTATGATAATCAATTTTCAATTAATCGGTAGTGATAACTATACTTTGTGGTATAGATCGATGAGATTAGTTCTGTTAGGTCATAATAAATGGGGATTTGTAACTTGTGCATGTAAGAAAGAAAGTTATTCTGAAGATCTTTGGGATCAATGGAAGAGGGTAAATACAATAGTACTCTCTTGGATTATGAATGTTGTTTCAAAGAACATGTTAGGAGGTGTGGTATTTGGTTCAAGTGCTCAGATTGTTTGGGAAAATTTACAAAAAGTTTTGATAGGATAGATGGATCAAGAACATTTAATTTGCACAAAGAAATTGCCACACTATATCAAGGTTCTTCATATGTTTCAGTGTATTACTCAAGACTTAAAGAGTTATGGAATGAATTTGAGAATTTGGTACCAACAGCAGGATGTGACTGTCCTAAATCTAAAGACTATGTTCAATACCTGAGAAGATAAAAATGATATCAGTTTCTCATGGGTTTGAATGAGTCTTATCAACAGGCTAGAAGCCACATTTTACTGATGAACCCACTACCTACTGTGAATTAGGCATATGCAATGATAGTAGGAAATGAAAGTAAAAAATGAGTGGTTAGTATGTCATGAATGCAGGGGGTAAATGTAGCTTCTATGAACAACAACTTGAATACTTTTGAGTCTGTGGCAATGTACTCTAAAGAAAATAATAATCATACTAAGTTCAAGAAGAACTTTAATAATAATAGTAGCATTAATAACAATTTGTACTGTGATTTCTGCAAGCTAAGGAATCGTGTTAAGGATGATTGTTGGAAGCTATATGGTTACTCTGCTAACTACAAACCAAAGAGGAAAGTCATTGGAAGCAGTAATAGTGAGAGTGTTGCACACAATGTGTCAGTGAATGATTCAGAACCTCAGAATACTGGTGTTGATCAATCTAGTGCATACTCTCAAAATTATGGGAACTACAACTATGGTCATACTACAACTTCAAGTGTTGGTGGTATTATGTATTATGTGGGAAACAAGAGTCAGAGAGTAAGTGTCAATCAACAAGCAGTATCTTTCAATCAACCAGGACCAATCATTCATCTTGGAGGAGAATTCACACATGATCAATGTGAACAAATCAAGCAAATGTTGGACAAGTCAAATGCATCTGTTAATATGACCAGTGCATCAGGTATGACTCATTCTTTGGTACCTACTGAATCTATTAAAGTAGCTGATATAACTGATAGTAATCAAGTCATGTTAGCTTCTAATCAAACACAAGAGTGGATTATAGTCACTGGAGCTACTAATCATAGAGTGTCAGATATAAGCTTGTTGAATAAAACTAGTATTTGAAAAATACTGTTCCAAAAAAGTGCACTTACCAAATGGTGACATAACTCAGGTCACTCACATTGGCTCTAGTTCAATCTCAAGTAAGAATACAGTAACTAATGTGTTTCCAGTCCCTAAATTCAAGTACAATTTGTTATCAGTCTCCAAAATCCCAAAGGAACCTAAATGCTTAGCAAGTTTCTTTCCTGATTTTTGTATATTTCATGATCTCTTCAGTGGGGGGTGAGGGAGATTGGTAATGAGGATAGTGGACTTTATCTATTGATCAATGAGTTAAGTAAACACAATAATCAAGTGTCACTAGTTGCTGATGACATAATGCAAATAAAAGATATCAATGCGGAACTGTGGCACAAGAGATTAGGCCATACTTCTACTAATGTTTTACATAAGATTGTTTCTCTTAATATGCATGATATACAGACCGAAATAATAAAATGCAGTGTATTTCCTTGTCCAAAATAAGCTAGTTTACATTTTCCTACTAGCTGTATTAAAACTGTTACATATTTTGATTTGATACATATTGATCTATGCGGTCCTTATAAGATGCTTACTTTTGATGGAAATAAGTTTTTCTTAACAATAGTAGATGATTTCTCAAGAATGACTTGGATATTCTTATAAAGCATAAATTTGATGTATTTTTTTTTTGCTACAACAATTCTTAAAATATATACAAACTCATTTTAATAAGGGTGTCAAAGTGATAATGGCACAGAATTTGTGAACTCTCTGTTCGATAGTCTGTTTAAATCTTTGGGTATAGTGCATCAAAGAACTTGTCCTTATACACCCCAGCAAAATGGGTGGCTGAGAGAAAGTATAAGCACGTTTTAGAAGTCACTAGAGCTATAAAGTTCCAAGGGAAAATACCTTTAAGGTTCTGGGGTCATTGTGTGTTATCTGCAGTCTATTTGATTAATAGAATGCCTAGTACTGTAATTGAAAATCAATCTCCATTTTAAAGATTGTATAATAGGAAGCTTTTCTTGGGTCATTTAAGAGTACTAGGGTGTTTATGTCAAGCTAAAATAATTCAAGAACATGACAAGTTAATGCCTAGAACAAGGTCTGCTATACATATGGGATATTCAGAAACTCAAAAAAGGTATACTCTATATGATATGAATAGTCATCAATTATTTGTTAGTAGAGAAGTAGTCTTTCAGAGGAGATTTTTCCTTTCAGTCAAGTCAGGCTTATACATATCATATGGACTCTTCACATGAGTATATATATTGTTTCCTTCCCCTCCAATTGAATTTCAACCTGAATTGTTTACTACCACAATTATTGATAATGCTACTACTTCACATGAGCCTTCTAATTTTCAAATTGAAGACTTCAGTCAAACAAATACTGAATATTCTGATAATGAGTTTGTTCATAGTCCTAATATGAGTCAGGATCAAGTTATTGTCCAACAAGCACCAGATATTTTTGCTAGTAATAGTGATGTTCCACCAGTTCCAACTAGACCCAAAATTGATCCACGGCACAACGCTCATTCGCTTCGCGCGCGGGAAGGCGAGCTCATGCCATAAATTGCTAATGAAGACCTCCACTAGAGATAGGAAGCACCAGTGTGGATGAGTGATTTTATGTCTCTGAATATTCACAAAGATGTTTTCATTTTTTATGAATAAGTTTATTTCTTATCAAACTCTGTCTAAGACCTATCAAGCCTACATAGATAAAACTTTCAGTGGGACATGATCATCTGCTTATCATGAGGCTATTAAAGATCCCATGTGGGTAGAAGCTATGAAACTAGAAATTCAAGCTCTTAAATCAAATCATACATGCGATGCGGTACCACTACCTAAAGGGAAGAGTCCTATTGGTTATAAGTGGGTTTACAAGATTAAGTATAAGGCCACTAGTGAGGTTGAGAGATTCAAAGTTAGGCTAGTGTCACGACCCAAATCGGAGGGTCGCGGCAACCCGGACCCTACCCGCCGGACACCACAGATACACTCCACCCTTAAACGTATTCAAACACGGACTGGGCCATGATAGACTATAGAAAATCTTAACCAGAAAACCAATTTTCATATATACATACCCATACCAAGGCCGACAAGGCCACACGTGATAACTAACCACATGACACATATCTACAAGCCTCTAAGGAATACATGACATTACAAGGACGGGACAGGACCCCGCCATACCCATATGCGTATGTAGAAATAATGTACCACGACCAGACTGCAACTCTGAAACAAATAGAGTGCTCCAATATCAGCTGAACCAGCAACTTACTAGCGTGAACTGTCATCCTCTGTAACTGAACCTGTGGGCATGAAACGCAGCGTCCCCCGACAAAAGGGACGTCAGTACGACTGATGTACTAAGTATGTCAGACATGAACAATAGTATAATAGGGATAAAACAACAACTGAAACAGAAACAACTGACCAACAATAAATATCTCTGAGGGTCCTAATACATATGTCTAAATGTCATGCACAATACGGTATACATATACATCGGCCCCATTGGGCATCTACCTTACCATAACAACCTCTGTGGGCATCATTTCATGTCGACTTCTGTGAGCATAATATGTCTAAATGTCATGCATAATGCGGTAAATACATATATATTGGCCACACAAGGGCATCTTCCATCCAATCATATATATATATATATATATATATATATATATATATATATATATATATTGGCCCTTAATCAGGCATTTTCCTTCATTAAGCCACACATGCTTTATCATTATCATATCACAGCTGATCCGGTGGTATGCGTTTCCCGTTTCCCATCCCCAATATACGGTATTGGGTAAAACATTAATGCAATGCAAATGAAAATTCATAAATAACAATAGCACATTCTGGGTGACACAATATCCTTGTACCTTTGGCTAACACTGTAAATATCAACATATTTTCTGTATGCCTCAATAAGAACTTAGGAACATATTTAGACATGCATTTAACATAGGAATCAATTACATTAATATTCTTAACTTCTAGGAGTAGAATAATTTATGGAACAATATCATGATTACATTTCATTACATGAAATATGCCAAAAGAAAAAAATAATTTGCCTTAACATATCTTGGGTGCTTCCTAACTAACAGTAGTCCCCGTGAGTTCCAAATGACCCCAAAAGTGTTAAAAACAAAAATGGAATAGCAAACTAAGACTCAGGGGAAAATTGAAAAATAAAAGTATTTGGATCTGGGAATGATACTTATAAGCAAACCTTTTAGGATGAGTAGAGTATATAACTTTTTTTTAGGGAATTGAACAAACTTTTGAGAATGTAGCAATTTATTATGTACGTGACCAACTAAAAAGAGTTGAAAGTTTTTAAATTTTATATACACATCTAATGATTATAATAATATAAATAACGATGGATCATTTACATTAAACCCACCGTTTGCCAAATTGTTGACACCACTATTAATAGGTGTCAGCAACATAGCCATTATATATATATATATATATATATATATATATATATATATATATATATATATAATTAGTTTAATAACAAACTATTAAAAGTCTTATTTTTATATTATAATCCTAATAAATCGAAAATAAATAATAAATTTAAAACAGAGACTAAGATTTCAGAAAATTATGACACTCAAGAATATTGTTTTACCAAATTCTAAATTTTCCAACCAAATATGAAGAGCACAAATTTTTGAACTATAAAATTCACGAAACGAAAAAAAGATAACTCTTTTATCATAAATAATTTCTATTTTGATAACAAATAAAATTACATTTATAAAATTTCTCACATCATATATATACTTTATGACATATCCAGAAAATAGTAACAATAAGAACTAGCTAAAATCATATTTATGAAATTCTTTTACTAAAAGGTTCCACATAAAATAACATCTAACGGTAGTATGGTTGTCAAACTTACGGGGTGTTACATCTAGTTGCTAAAAGCTATAGCCAAAAAGAGGGAATAAATTACCAATAAACTTTTTCTCCTGTGGTTAAAATAGTTACCGTTAGGACAATTCTAGCTTTGACAGTGTCTAAAAGCGGCATATGTTGGGTATTGATATTGGTGAATGGGAAATGATTGGAAAGAAAAGTGGTAGTTGTCCCACATCGGTAGTGGAAAGAAAAGTGGTAGTTGTCCCACATCGGTAGTGGAAAGAAAAGTGGGAGTTCCCTCTTGCTTTATAAAATAAGCATTTGTCCCACATCGGTAGTGGAAAGAAAAGTTCTTCTACTTATAAGTAGAATTACTCCTTCTTGTCAGTAAAAGGGTTGAGGGGGCAAGGACCCCTCACGCCGTCGTCGTCGCTCGCTCGGCTCGGCTTCGGCTTCGGATGATCTGATTGATTGATAATCTTTTTGGACCAAATTTTCTTTAATTTTTAATTATTTAATTAATTATTATTTAATTAAATTAATTAACTTATCCAATCCTACCCGTTAGTGACCCTGACCCGCGACCCGATTTTTTTTCCATATTTAAATTTCCCACCAGTTTTCAGTGGCTGTTCAGAAAGGTTGCAAACCTTCAGAAACAGTACTTCCATGGCTATAAATTCATTTGATTCCTCAGAATTTTACTTACGAATTTTCTGAACACAAACTTCTTCTTCTTCTGCACAAATAAATTCTGTGTGATATACTGCCGTTGAGTGGTTCGCCGATACCTGAATTTGGAGTGCTACTATTCTGGTAAGATAACCGTTCTATCCTGGGAGGGGATATTCCATCAACCTCGAGTACTGTGAGGGGAATAATTTCCTTAATGACACACTTTGAACTAAGTGGGCTCGATTATATTCTGAAAAAATTATTCTTATGTTTCAACACTGATTCTGTTTATTTTCAGTGTTTATTATTTACTGGTTTTTTGGAATACAGATTAATAACAGCATATACATCAAATGGATGTATACAATGCCTTTTTGCAAGGAGATCTTCATGATGAGATTTATATGCATCTTCCTCAAGGATTTAAAAATCAGGAGGAGTCATCAGTGTATAGACTTGCTAAATTCTTGTATGGATTAAAATAAGCTCCTAGAGAATGAAACATAACTCTAATCAGATTCAAGTTCAAGCAAAGTCAATTTGATCATTATTTATTCATCAAGAAGATTGTCAAATGTATTGTTATAATGTTTGGTTATGTTGATATATGTTGATTACTGGTGAAATTCTAGAATTGATCAAGGAAGTTAAAGAATTACTGCAACAAGCCTTCAAAATGAAGGATCTGAGAGATTTCAAGTATTTTCTTGAGATTGAATTTGCAAGGTCTGGTAAAGGAATAGTAATGCATCAAAGGAAATACTCCCTATAGTTAATTTCTGAAACTGGATTGTCTGCTGCCAAGCATGCTGCTACTCCTATTGATCCATGTTGGAAATTTGCCTTTGGCGGTAGTTGCGACCGACCAACCAACTTTAACGGCTTAAACACTAGTGTTACGTATGTTGGAGAATTCGGTTCTTCACACATGCATGATCTACTAAGTACGTAGATAACCGTAGGGCCAAGAATCGTCAAATTTCATTGAGAAATGAAAGAGATATTGGTCCACGAAGTGAGGTGTTTGAAGCATGGAAAGTGTGGTGTTGTGTTCAATTCTCCCTCATCGGTAGAGGAAGAAAGAATTGTTGTGTATATAAGACTCGAAATTGGTTTGGGGTTTGGGACCCCAAGGGGTATCCCATGTGTTTAAAGGAGGGAGGACCTAGATGTGCTTCGGTTCGAGGAAAGACCACACGCGCGCCGCCGCCGCCCGCCCGTCCGGTCCGGTTCCGGGTTCTCGGGTCACGGGTCACGGGTCACGGGTCACGGGTCACGGGTCACGGGCCGTGGGCCGTGGGCCGTCTGATATTATCTTTTTGGGCCAGAGAACTTTTCCAGAAGTACAGTTTGATCCCAGAAGCTTCAGATGTACAGTTTGGACCAGAATTCTTTCAGATGTACAGTTTGGTCCCTGAAGTTTCAAGATGTACAGTTTGGTCCCTGAAGTTTCCAGAAATTCAGAATTTCGGCAGAAACGTCCAGCACTCAATTCAGCCATTTATTTTGGCTGAATTACACCTCCTATAATGGCATCCGTTGGTATTTCTCTCCTTTAATTTGGTGGCTTTACTACCTCCATAATGGTCATTATTTGGCCAATAATGGTTGTTATGGAAGCGATCAACAAATCCCTTCCTCACCTATATAAACTCCCCTTACACCATTGTTGAGGCACACTTGATATACACGAAAATATACAACCAGAAAATCAGTTCTTCCTATAACTTCCTAGCATCATTTCATTATTCAATATTCTTCACGGTAGCTCTTGAGTTTCCTTTGCTCAATTGTTCCATTGCTGTTTTATCTTGGGAGATGAATTGTCCGGGACGTATAAAGGATACATACGGGGCAATATTGTCTTAAGGACAGAGTGTCACACTCGACTCAGCAAAAATCAAAGCAGTTTCCGGTCTTCTTGTTCAACAAATATTGTAATTTCAGTTTTGTTGTTATATTGTAATTTTCAGTTTTCTAGTTCAATTGTAATTTCAATTCTTACATAAGCAGTTACTTGTAATTTCCGTTTCTTGCAAATCCTTGTAATCCCAACAACTTAAGACAATATTTTGCTTACGGTAACGGCAATAACATGGCTGGAAATATGACCGATATTGCTGCTACTGCTGCTGCCTCTCGAGGCAACGTTGTCGCTTTCCCCATCGCCGCCATCGGCCAAGGCAGAACCCCGCCGCTTTTCACTGCCGGCCGCTCTTGTTCAAGGCAGAACATCGCCGCCTTCCCGACTGTTGGAGCTCCACCCTCTTCTTCACACCACCATGATCGCCCTGAAAAGTTCATGGGATCAGAATTTAAAAGATGGCAGCAAAAGATGCTGTTCTACTTAACAGTTATGGGCATGGCTCGGTTCCTTACGGAAGATCCTCCACAAGCTGGAGATAAAATGGACTCTTCGCCCGCTCAAACGGGTGAAGGGGGCCTTGGTATCCATGTCGTTAACGGCATGACGATGGTTCATGATGCGTGGAATCATAGCGATTTCATATGCAAGAACTATATACTGAACTGCTTGGCAGACCCTCTCTACACGGTCTATTCTACCGTTTGCACTGCCAAAGATCTGTGGGAAAAACTGCAAAAGAAGTACAACGCACAAGATGCGGGTACTAAGAAGTTCATCGTTGGGAAATTTCTAAAATTCCAAATGGTGGACAGCAAGACAGTGATGTCCCAAGTCCAGGAATTCCAAATGATTTTACATCACCTGGATTTGGAAGGACTGAAGCCAAACGAGCAGTTTTTTGTTGCATCACTGATTGAAAAGTTACCTCCTTCATGGAATGAGTTTATGAGTTACTTGAAACTCAAGACAAAGGAGATGACCTTTGAAGAGCTTGTTATCAAACTGCAAATCCAGGAAGATAATAAGAAGACCTTGCCAAAGCGGTAGACAACAAGTCGAGGCAAAGGCAAATCCGGCCGAGGCCAAAGGGAAAACAAGCAACAAGCGGAAGTTCCACAAAGACGGCAAAGCCCCGCAAATGAGACGCTCAGAGGTAACTGTCATCACTGTGGGAAACCCGATCATAGGATCAAGGAATGCCGCAAGCTCAAGACCGAGCAACAACGTAAAGCCAAGTCGAAAGGCAAGGCTCAAGCTAACGCCGTCAAGGACACGCTCCTGGATGACATGATTGAGGATCTCTCGGCCGTGGTGCTAGAAGCCAACTTGGTTGAGAATCCGACGCACGGTGGTGGGTGGACACAGGTGCAACAAGACACATCTGTTCCAACAAAGATGCCTTCTCCACGTACACTCCGGTCTCCGACAAGAAGTCGTTCATGGGCAACAATGCTTTCTGACGTGCTAGGGGTTGGAAAGGTGGTCTGAAGATGACTTCCGGCAAGGAACTCACTCTGAAGGAAGTGATGCACGCCCAGTAGATTAGAAGAAATCTAGTTTCGGACCTTTATTGGTTAATGCTGGTTTTAGGCTAGTGTTTGAATCAAATAAGTTTGTACTCACTAAAAATGGCACATTTGTGGGGAGGGGCTTCGTCTGTGAAGGCCTCTTCAAAGTGAATGCCATGTCTGTATTACGTCAAGGAAATAAAGTTGAACCTTCTTCTTATTTGCTTGAGTCTTCTAATTTATGGCATCATAGATTAGGACACGTTAACTACAAGTCTATTCAAAGGCTGGTAAAGATGGACTTGTTGCCGTCTATCGACGTAAACCCTCAACATAAGTGTGAGGTGTGCGTAGAGGCAAAACTTACTAAGCTTCCTTTTCGATCCGTCGAAAGGAATACCGTTCATCTAGAACTTATTCACACAGATATATGTGATTTGAAGTTTGCACAAACTAGAGGGGGGAACAAGTACTTTGTGACATTTATAGATGATAGCACAAGGTATTGTTACCTTTACTTGTTGAAAAGTAAGGATGAAGCCTTTGAAGCGTTTCGACGTTACAAAGCAGAAGTTGAGAATCAACTTAGCCTACGGATTAAATCCATTCGTAGCGATAGAGGGGGAGAATATGTAGCGCCTTTTGAGGAATACTGTGCCCAAGAAGGCATTATTCATCAAACGACGGCTCCATACTCACCTCAATCAAACGGTGTGGCGGAACGTAAGAACCGCACATTAAAGGAAATGATGAATGTCTTGCTTATCAATTCCGGTCTTCCACAAAATATGTGGGGAGAAGTCGTCCTTACCGCTAATACGATTCTTAACAGAGTCCCACATAAGGGTAAGGACAAAACTCCATATGAATCATGGAAGAGAAAGAAACCCACCTACAAATATTTTAAGGTGTGGGGTTGTCTGGCAAAGGTTGAAGTACCCAAGCCAAATCAAGTCAAAATTGGGCCTAAGACTGTAGATTGCATATTCATCGGATATGAAAATAACAGTAGTGCTTATCGCTTCTTAGTGCATAAGTCAGATATTCCAGATATCCACCAGGGTACAATAATGGAATCAAGGAATGCTCTATTCTTTGAAAGTACCTTTCCTAGAAAGGAGAAAGACATAACCTCTCACAAACGAAGTTATGCACAAAGCTCTCAAGAACCGGGAGTCCTTGACTGCCCGGATCTGAATGGTTCAGATTTAGCGAATCTCGAGGTGGCTGAACATCCGGAATCTAGTGTTCCAGATTTTCAGAACTTGGGGACTCCAGAGATGGATCTAAGGCGAAGTAAAAGGGCCAGGAAGGATAAATCCTTTGGTCCTGACTTTGTAGCTTATATGGTTAATGATGAACCTAGGACAATTGCTCAGGCGTTGTCAACTCCAGAAGCACCGCTCTGGAAAGAAGCTATTGAGAGTGAAATAGGCTCCATTCTGCAAAACCATACGTGAGAGTTGGTTGATCTTCCTCCGGGAAATAAACCGTTGGGGTGTAAGTGGATACTCAAACGGAAATACAAAGCAGATGGGTCTATAGACAAGTACAAAGCCAGGTTGGTAGTCAAGGGCTATCGGCAAACAGAAGGCTTTGACTACTTTGATACCTACTCCCCGGTATCCCGGATGACATCCATTCGGGTATTTATTGCGATCGCAGCTTTGCGTGACCTTGAGATACACCAAATGGACGTCAAGACAGCATTCCTAAACGGTGATTTGGAAGAAGAAATTTATATGGACCAACCCGAGGGGTATGTGGTTCAAGGGCAAGAGAAGAAAGTCTGTAGACTTGTCAAATCTCTGTACGGGCTGAAACAAGCCCCGAAACAATGGCACGAAAAATTTGATAGTACTCTACTATCGAAAGGGTTCGCCATTAATGAGTGTGATAAATGTGTTTACACGAAAGGTAACTCTGACTCATTTGTTATGATATGTCTGTATGTAGACGACATGTTAATCACAGGAAGCAGTCCTAGGGTAATTCTAGAGACTAAGAACATGTTGAAACAATGCTTCGACATGAAGGATATGGGTATCGCAGATGTCATCTTAGGGATTAAAATCTCTAAGACGTCTGACGGACTGGTCTTATCTCAGTCTCACTACATCGAGGATGTTTTGAGAAAGTTCGAGATGTTAGACAGTTCACCGATAAAGTCACCAATGGATACAAATCAAAAGCTTGATAAAAATCTTGGTGCACCTGTATACCAGGAGTACAGGAGCGATATGCACAGGTGATCGGTAGTTTGATGTATATAACAACCGCACCCGACCGATATTGCTTACACAACAATAAGTTGGCTAGGTTCACCCGTAATCCGAGTGATAATCACCGGAAGGCGTTGAATCGGGTATTACAATACTGAAATACACGTTAAATTACGGTCGCACTATTCGAGATATCCAAATTTGTACTAGAAGGGTACAGTGATGCAAACTGGATATCTGATATAGAGAACACCAAGTCCACTAGTGGGTATATATTTACAATTGGTGGTGGGGTTGTGTCTTGGAAATCCTCTAAGCAAACTTGCATCGCCCAATCCACAATGGAATCGGAGTTTATCGCTTTAGACAAAGCAGGAGAAGAAGCTGAGTGGCTTCATGACTTCTTAGAGGATGTTCCGTGTTGGAACAAACCCGTACCTTCGGTAATGATCCACTACGGTCGATCGGCTCTAGGAAGAACACGAATACTATGTACAACGGCAAGTCTCGTCATATTCGACGGAGGCATAAGACCGTTAGGCAGCGATCACCACGGGTATAATATCCATTGATTACATCAAGTCAAAGGATAATATAGCGCACCCATTGACAAAGGGCCTACTCAAGGATCGATGGCTTGCTGTCTGGGGAGTGGGCTTAAAACCCAAAATATATGGACCAATACAGTGGTAACCCAATCTTACGAACTGGAGATCCCAGTAATTTGGTTCAATGGGAAAACGAAGTTGTAAAGGTTCATTGACCGCTTGATTGGAAGTATGAGCACTTCGGATAGTGATTTACGAAAAAGAAACACCAAATCCAAAGCCGTTCCCGCGATAGACGTTAAGTGCTATCTGCAGTATGGGTAAAGGTTAAGTTTTCAAAACCTGTAATGATCCTCAACAGTTGAGGTTAGGTTCTTGGAAACTTTTAATGGTTCCTAACACTTGTGAAGTGGGGTATAGCAGGATACCTTGTAGGAGACCACCTATTTAAGTGCGAGGACGGGCCGCCTCAAAATGAACTCACTTAAGAATCCAAGACGTTGTCCATGGCCAAAACGGACAAAACATTTCGAAGAAGAGAGTAAGAGAATTTGTTGTATTGGTACCATTGACTTGGCTTACACTAAACACTGACGGTTCAAGACATCACGTTCACCGCGCAGTAAGTAAGTCCGATGGTATTCAACTATGGAAGGTTCAAAGCTGATGCTACCTCTCCCTATGCAACATCGGTCCGCTGAAATATTGCTGGAAATGAAAAAGGCACCATGTGAGTGCGCCAAAATCTCTTTCAAGAGGGGATTGTTGGAAATTTGCCTTTGGCGGGAGTTGCGGCCGACCAACTTTAACGGCTTAAAAACTAGTGTTACGTATGTTGGAGAATTCGGTTCTTCACACATGCATGATCTACTAAGTACATTGATAACCGTAGGGCCAAGAATCGTCAAATTTCATTGAGAAATGAAAGAGATATTGATCCACGAAGTGAGGTGTTTGAAGCATGGAAAGTGTGGTATTGTGTTCAATTCTCCCTCATCGGTAGAGGAAAAAAGAATTGTTGTGTATATAAGACTCGAAATTGGTTTGGGGTTTGGGACCCCAAGGGGTATCCCATGTGTTTAAAGGAGGGAGGACCTAGATGTGCTTCGGTTCGAGGAAAGACCACACGCACGCCGCCGCCGCCCGCCCGTCCGGTCCGGTTTCGGGTTCCGGGTTCTCGGGTTCTCGGGTTCTCGGGCCACGGGCCGTGGGCCGTCTGATATTATCTTTTTGGGCCAGAGAACTTTTCCAGAAGTACAGTTTGATCCCAGAAGCTTCAGATGTACAGTTTGGACCAGAATTCTTTCAGATGTACATTTTGGTCCCTGAAGTTTCAAGATGTACAGTTTGGTCCCTGAAGTTTCCAGAAATTCAGAATTTCGGCAGACAGAAACGTCCAGCACTCAATTCAGCCATTTATTTTGGCTGAATTACACCTCCTATAATGGCATCCGTTGGTATTTCTCTCCTTTAATTTGGTGGCTTTACTACCTCCATAATGGTCATTATTTGGCCAATAATGGCTGTTATGGAGGCAGTCAAACAGTCCCTTCCTCACCTATATAAACTCCCCTAACACCATTGTTGAGGCACACTTGATATACACGAAAATATACAACCAGAAAATCAGTTCTTCCTATAACTTCCTAGCATCATTTCATTATTCAATATTCTTCACGGTAGCTCTTGAGTTTCCTTTGCTCAATTGTTCCATTGCTGTTTTATCTTGGGAGACGAATTGTCCGGGACGTATAAAGGATACATACGGGGCAATATTGTCTTAAGGACAGAGTGTCACACTCGACTCAGCAAAAATCAAAGCAGTTTCCGGTCTTCTTGTTCAACAAATATTGTAATTTCAGTTTTGTTGTTATATTGTAATTTTCAGTTTTCTAGTTGAATTGTAATTTCAATTCTTACATAAGCAGTTACTTGTAATTTCCGTTTCTTGCAAATCCTTGTAATCCCAACAATCCAAATGTGAAGTTAACCTCAGTTCAATATGATGATTATAGTAGAAGCACTACTGATGACACAAGCCAAGAAACAGATCCACATACAAATCAAACTTCATATCAAAGACTAATAGAAAATTTTCTATATTTGACCATGACTAGACTAAACATTTTTTGGGGGGTTCAGACATTAAGCCAATTTCTTCAAAATCTAAAATAGTCTCACATGAATGCTGCTATAAGAATAGTGAGGTCTATTAAATAACAACCTGGACAAGGCATTTTACTCTCAAGTAATTAGAAGAGTTCTATTACTGCATGGTGTGACTCTTACTGGCAGCATGCCCATTGACAAGGAAGTCTGTAACAAGTTTTTTAGTGAAGTTTGGTGATACACTAGTTTCTTGGAAGTCTAAGAAACAGTCTACTATTTCAAGGAGCTTTGCAAAAGCAGAGTACAAGAGTTTAGCAACAATTGTGACTGAGTTGATAGCTTCATGGATTGCTTAAAAAAGTAGATTCAGAAATTACTTTGCCTATTGAGGTGTATAGTCACAGTAAAGTTGCAATGCAAATTGCAGCAAATCCTGTCTATCATAAAAGAACTAAACATATTGAAATAGAATGTCACTTTGTGAGAGAGAAGCTTCAACAAGGGCTCATTCCAACCAAGTATGTGCCTACAAAATATCAGACATCAGATGTCTTGACTAAAGGTTTGGCTAGAGTACAACATCAGTATTTAATATCCAAACTGGGGATTCTGAACATATTCCAAACTCCAGTTTGAGGAGGAGTGTTGAGATATTAGATATATCCATGTAACGGGCAAATCAGTCATTTTATTATGTAATTAGTTTAAATGTTAGTTAATTTCTTAACAGTGCAATTAGTCGTTGGGTATAAATATGTCAACCATGTAAATGATACAATTAGTTGAATAAATGCAAGGTACAAAAACTCTCTCTCTGTTCTCTTATCTCTTTGATTCATCATTACAGATTTTAGGGTTTGATTTCAATCCAATTTACATCAGTCAGCGAAGGCAATAAATGTTAGTACTAGTAAATGGTTGGACATTCATCATTAATAGTAGTAATTACTTACGAATGAGATGATTAGTGATTTAGTGTCAGTTACTAATGATATGATTTAAAATTAACAATATCAAATTTAATGCTTCTTTTAATCCTTTTCAGATCAATATAATGATACTTGTTAGTGTCTGAAATTGTTCTGCCAACACAAGTGGTTACCTAACTCATTTGATCTCTTTGAGACCTAGGGGAGAATGTAGCTAAATTCATTAAAACTTTAACAAATATTTATATATGAATTTATAATTTTAAAAAAAACAATAAATTAGTGGTATGAATTTGAAAAGTTGAATATGTTAAATTTAAATTCTGAATCCGCTAAAATCTCTATTGAGACCTCATATTGTCTCATTCTCAATCGACGCTTTACTCACCCGACCTTTTGTCTTTGACTTGGTATATGATTTCAAATGTCCACATGTGACTATCTTTTTTGGCTCATTGACAATTCTGCTTTCGGAAGGTGCATGTTGAATGATTATGAGTCAGTTTTGGATGTGATTATGATTTTTGGTTTATTTTTATTATTTTAGTTTAAAATAATTTTTTAAAATATTTTATTATTTTATCTAAACATTACAAAAGTGCTTAAAAGCACCTAAAATAAATCAAGAGCATGCGGAATTAGCTTTTAAGTTACGGGTTCACTTGAACTCGATAATTTCTTATTCAAATTTTCTATATGCATTTAAAATTAATACTTAAATACTATTAGTTTAATTATTATTGTATATTAAAATAACTTTAGATCGTCGAATTCATAAATTTTAATTTCTGAATCTACATCTCTACGAAAGTGAGGGATATAAATATGGATCTGAGTCTTAGTCCTCCATCCAACTAGACCTTCAAAAGCCCAAACTCAAACACAACCTTTTGTATTTCACCACTACGGCCTTTTTTCAGCATAATATTTATCTGCTAAAGTATGGTAGTTCATTTTTGCAAGCAAAGTAAGCGAAAAAAGTATCAAAAAGCTAATGTTCATTATGAGGAGCTAAAATCACACACTTTATTTAATAGAAATTTAAATATATTCAATTAATTGAATAATATTTGCTTTATCCCGACCCGAGGTCTATCCGAAACAGTTTTTCTACCTCTTAAGGTAGGGGTAAGGTATGCGTACACTTTAACTCCACTTATGAGATTACACTGAATAAATTATTGTTGTTGTTGTAGTTGAATAATATTGATGAGAATTATCACATCGGTGACGGGCGAGAATCTTGGGCTCTTTATAAGGCTGGATAATCCTCCTCCCTTTTAACTAGCTTTTGAGGTGTGAGTTAGACCTATGTCCTAATTTGAGTCGGGCCCAAGCCCGATCCAATATGGGTCCCCGGAGAAAAAAAGGGGGCAGAATGCCACCAGACCAATTGATAGGTCCCGAATCAATGAGGGGTGAAAATGCTCCGATCCATGAATGTGCATGCTCCAGACCGAAAAGTAGACCCCAGATGAAAAGAAAATGTCTGAATCTAGGCGGGATGTGGTGAAGAGAATATATCACATCGAAACCTTGGGCTCCTTATAAGACTGACAATCCTTCTCCATTTGAACTTGCTTTTAAGGTGTGAGTTAGGCCTAAATAAGAGGTTTTAAAGTTTCACTTTTTTCCCTCAACAAGAGGTTTTGCAGTTTCATTTTTTTCCCCTCAACAAGAGGTTTTGCAGTTTGGATTATTGTAACTTGTAAGTTGTAACCTGTAACTCTATATATGGCCAGAATTGTGGGCTAATACCACAGTTCAAACACAATTATTTTGGTTCCACGCCATCTAATTGCAGTTGAGTTTAAGTGGCAAATCAAATCCAAATGGGGAAAAAGAAACTATGAATAATGTCTCTATTGAGCAAACACAAAAATTGGAAACTTTATTCGAGAAATCAACTTGAATTCGATGTTGCATTTCCCTTCTCCTATCGGTTACAAAGTCTCCATTTTCACTATGATTTTTTTACTGTTTTAAAAATATCCTTTGGGTTAGGTAAAAGGAAAGAAAATACTTAAAGAAGATGGGTAAAAAAGAAGAGTACAAGCAACTATTTCTTAAATTATAGATACTAATTGGGTTAAGTCAAGGGAAAATTAGTAAAAGACCAGCTCTAAGCATTGGTTATCAATTGGATGAAGTGAAGGAAAAGAAAAGAATAGTGGAGAAGAAAAATCAATGTTACCACTTACCACTTTTTAAGCTTTTAAGGTGGATATAGAACTATCGAGAGGTGCTATTGTCACGCACCCAAATTAGGGTGGGACGTGATTGACACCCAACTTTTACTATCCGTTGAGCGAACCCTATATTAGTTAAGGAAAGGTCTAAACTCATCTCGTTAATAGAAATAAAACCAACATCTTGATTAAACATGTAAAGAAAACTAAATAAGGAACATAACTTCAAAATGTCTATAAATCTAACTCAATGTCAAGTCATGAGTCTCTAATTGCAATCTGAATACATAAAGCTTAGAAGCATTCTCCGGGAATAATGTAAATGTCTAAAAGTAAATAAATGACTGGGAAGGATCTGCTACCGCTGGAATGAATCAACAGAGCTTGCTACCTAGTCTAGAACGTCTGCCTCTAGCCACATGATTTGTCACCTACATGCTCAATATCTGCCACACGACGTGACATGTCCAAATAGGCTAAGTATCTCCAAGGGTACCCAGTAAGTCTCATAGACTACCTCCTAAAAAGGGTGGATCTAGACTTTATGGGATAAGAGCATAATACACAAGGAAAACCATATTTCACAAGAAAACGTGTAAATCATATAAAGTCTTGAAAACTAACATAAGCTGATATTCTATGGTTGTAAACTGATACGTGAATGGAAACTGAGTCTAAAACTGATAACTGGAATTGAACATTAAGGTAATAGCTAAACTGTAATAGAAACAGAATTACACATAGTGGCCTTACGTACGTGTGGTCTAGAAATACGCACAGAGGAGTGTCGGCTTATCTCCCTAGCAAAACAGTAGCCACTAAGAGCGTGTGGGTATCTAACCCTGGCCATCGTGGCACTCACGCAAAGGGAGGTCGGCTAGCTCTTTCGTTTGAGTCTGGATGTGATCGCACCATGAATTGAGCATATAATTTACACACAATTGCACATAGCATGAAGTGTAATACGTAAGCATATATTTCTTGAAAACTAAGTCTAAAAATTGTATAACGCATACAAGACATCAAACAATATATTAATGGATTCTTGCACTACTACTTATGACCGTAATGAATAAGGATGGATATGACTGAGTACTTAATGACAAGAATTTTTAGTAGGGCATACTATCAAACATATAGAGTACATAAGTTCTACTAGAATTTCTATTAGAAAGGTAAGCCTTGACTTACCTCAATTTTAAAGACCAAACTTGACCTCACACGTCCTTCAAGTGATCGACAAATCATATTCACGATAACCATCTTTCTTGTGTAAGAGCTAATGATGACTTCTAATATTCTTGCGGTTGAAGTCACTTACCTATTTGCGAAACTTTGTGAACTGGGATTACAATGCGTGCCTAACTCCGTCGCTGCCAGCCATTAATACTTGTCTACTTCTATTTGTTAAGTTTTGTGTTCCGTCCAAAGTGATTTACGTAAGGGATTGATCTAATAATCTCTAATGCAGCCACCACACGTCTTTTAATGGGCTTTGACTCATGCCTCCCATTTTAATTTATTTTCATTCCCCTTTAAACTTGAGAAGATTACAGCCTGATACCGCTCGCTAATTGCTTTATTACCCATATATCCACTAACCCCTCCTTCGCTTCTTTGACTTTGAACACCGTAGAAACTGCTGGTCGCCATTTTTATATTTTCCTCTCTTTTCTCTTCTCTTTCTCAAAACAATTTCATTTATGCTTTTCCCCCTTGTTGATCTCACTATTGAAGATTTTTGAAGTTGCTCTATTCTTGTATCTTGGTGTTTACCTTAGCTCTTTGTGCTGCTGAATTTTCATTGCACTTTCTTTGTTTGTAATTGTAATTGCCAGTTCTTTTGGTGTTGCTTCTTCTTTTTTTTGAATTTTTTGTATACACCTCAATATTTTTTTTTAATTTGTTCAAAAAAATGTATAAGCTCAGTTAAAAAATCGCAAATTAAGTAAATTAAAAATGAAATGTAGATTTGTGAAGAAGTACATGTGTGATTTTAGAAAATTTAAGAGCGAGAGAAAGGCGAAGAGGAGTTGAAGATAACGAAAAAAGAAGTGCAGGGGTCTATTTTGGTTATTTGATTTCTACAAGATATGCACCTATGGTGTTTGATAGTATGCCGAAGCAACTTAACAACTCTTTATTTCTATGTTTTTTCCATAAAATTGGTTTCGTGTGTTTATACAAAACATATACATTATGTATTGAGAGAGTTTATATATAGACTATAGCTATACAAAACACGTACATTATCTATACGTTGATTATACATTGGGTTATAACGATTGCAAACTAAATGCGTGAACCGTATATAGCTATACATTAAGCCGGACTTTCCTGAGGTATCTAATAACCTTGCTTCTGCTCATCGCTGGCGCACCTCTCCTAACTATTGCCCATTTATTTTGGAATAATTTTTTTAGGAGGGACAATTTTACATATTTATGCCAAATCCTTCTATTATTAAGTACGACTGGTACCATTTCGATGTGTTTCAATTCTTTCGAACAAGAGAGGTTTGATAATTTTCTTTAGTTCCTTTATGACTATAATCTAAATAATAGGGGTAGGGGGCGCTAACGAGCAAGAAAAGGAAGCTCCGATAGTACAGTTCAGGGTGCCGATAATTCATCTTCGAAAATCATTCTATCTCTGTTTAAAGCATAAGAAGAGTCCGATAATGGCCGGTCTTTAAAGGCCCTTAAGAAAGAGGCTTACCGGCTAATGAACCGAACCCTTACCAATAACTAAGATTGCTCGGGGTTGGATAATCTATCAAATGCTGATTAAGTGTGGAGGATATATGTTGTTTAAGCAATTTTCTCTATTAGATTCTCAGTTAGCTTCTACGGGATAGGGATAGAGAAAGAGGAAAAAATAGAAGATTTCAAATAGTACTTTTTTTATCGAAAAAGAAATCTGATTTCTTTCGTACCTTTCGCTCCATGAGAAAATGAGTCAGATTCTACACGATCAAACCTATGGCACTTAAGTTTAGGAGGTGTCACCGTCAATCACGTAAGATAAGAAGTGACCTTAGTCTTCAGATCCTATGTGTGGCTTCCCTTACTAAATGGAAGAACTTTTCAAACTAGTTGATAGTTGTTCCCTGGTTGCACCCCACAATGGGTTCTAGAATTGCATGATTGCGATAGCTTATCGGGAAGAGGATTGTAACATGAGAGAAGCAAGGGGGTCAACCTCTTTCAAATATACAACATGGATTCTGACAATGCAATGGAGTTGGACTCTCATGTCGATCCGAATGAATTCTCCTTTCCACGGAGGTAAATCTTTGCCCGCGAGGCAAGAGGATAGCAAGTTCCAAATTCTATCTCGGTAGGACATGTATTTCTATTACTATGAAATTCATAAATGAAAGAGGAAAGTGGAGTAGGCATAGTACCGGAAAGTACGGATTCGGGGTTCATCCCTCAATCAAGCGCTACTTGAAAGTCAGTGAAAAGATTTGAGTATATCATAGCTGACCGCAGGTTGGATAATATCCGCTTGCAACGAAGGGGCTCTTTCCACGAAGGCAAACTCACTCTTGCATTCAAGATCTTCACACCGGTTCATTTTCTGATTGATTAGAAAGATCAACCCCGGCCCTAGTGAGAAGAAGATGGTTAGATGCCAATTGAAAGTGTGGTAGTTTTTTCCATAGCTAATGATAGAACTAGAATAAATATTTTTTGTTTCCTACTTACACGAGCCCATATCCTTGCTTTTCTATCAATTTCCAACAGCTGCTTCAATCAATGTTAAGTCTGACTATTTGACCTCATTATCGATACACCAATGATAGAATGAGCTACATGAATGTAAACTAGATGTGTGAGCTGTATATATAAGTTATTTACCATTTAAACTTTTTAAAGACTAGTGGCTGCACCTTTATAATATATCATGGATTTGATAATTATTTTAAATGGAACCCTTAAGTATCCCACGTGAAATTTCATAAGGAACCCGTAAGACATTGCCTTCACAAGGCTTCATTAATCAATTTCCACTTTTTTTTAGATATATACTCCAGATAAGCCACAATGACTTCTCCAAATAACCAAGTAAGCTTGGTTAATAAATTCTTTTATGATGCTAAGAGAAATATTAATCCATATTTTGTATCCATCACCTATTTACCATCTAATATATATGATCTAGACTTTAACGAATGTTAAGATAACTCGGGGCTTTACAACTATTTTGCAATTCAAACCTATGTTGTTCGGCTTTTCAAGATTATCGATGGAGCATCACAGGAAAGGAGTATTAATTATGAGTGATTTTTGATGGTTATACCTTATTTATGTCTAAGATATGAATAATATTTTTCATTAAATATTTACTCTTTTTATGTTTTATCTCATTGAGGTGTTTATCGTCTTCGAGAACAATTATTACTAAGGGTAAAATAAATAAATAAAATTATTTTGAATTTTTAAAATAACAAATAATTTAAGAAATCTATTTCTAGAAATCACACAGATAATTTAATAGAAAGAGAGTAATAGTTAACACTTACTTTTAGCTAGTTCTGATTTTTATGAGTTCTCACTTTTTCTACGGAGCATTGATGAAAACTTTTGGGGACGCTAATATACTGTGAAGATCACATCAAAGACTATAAAATTCAATACATCCGAAAACTACTCAAAGAAACTCAGGAACATTTTGGACATGATTTGAAATTATGAGATGATATTATAATGATTTAAAATTAAAATTTTATTTTGACATGTAATTTAAATTTCTTAAGTTGTTATTTTTTTTTATAGACATAAAAAATTCACAAATTGTGAAAACCATCAAAACTTTCTCAATTCTTATACAATATTACCAAATGAACAAGTCATAGTTCATAACAAAATTAATACACTACTAGATGAGCTTTCTGAAAAATCAATATCAATTGATCAAACTTTAATTTAATAAAATAGAAAATTGAACATGAATTGTAATATAAT
Source organism: Anisodus acutangulus (assembly GCA_029783415.1). Taxonomy (NCBI): domain Eukaryota; kingdom Viridiplantae; phylum Streptophyta; class Magnoliopsida; order Solanales; family Solanaceae; genus Anisodus; species Anisodus acutangulus. The sequence goes on along the minus strand of CM056497.1, from coordinate 22,507,579 downwards.
AAGTCAAAAAGGTTTCCAATTAGATCGAGATTCTTCTTTCTATGTTATGGATAGAGGAATCGATCACAAGAAGGGATCAACTACATAGTCTTCTCCAAAGTTCTCTAACAAGCAAGGAGAGATCCACGAGACGTTCTTCCTCAAGATCAATCTGAAGTGCTGCTAACAAGAAGCTAACAAAGTGAGGCTGCTAAAGAACTACTCTTTAATATAATCTTCACACGTGATTGGTAAGAGTAAATTTATTATGAATATACTACCAACTTATAGATCTTTTAATAAAAGGGCAGCCCGGTGCACTTAGCTCCTGCTATGCGCGGGGTCCGGAGAAGGGCCGGACCACAAGGGTCTGTTGTACGCAGTCTTACCTTGCATTTCTAATAGAGGATGTTTCCACGGCTTGAACACATGACCTCCTGGTCACGTGGTACCAACTTTACCAGTTACTCCAAAGCTCCCCTTCAACTTATAGATCTTTTAATATTTGATAAATTATTGGTAAACATGATTGATAAATATATCTACCAACTTATGAATCTATTTTTACAAAATATAACTATATGGATCAACTTTTACATTTTAAAATTTTAAAATTATGATTTGGAATCCCAAATAATACCTTTTTGGATGATTTAAAATTTCATTTTATAAAATAAAATCATGAGATAAAATTGCATGTCCAAACGGTGATTTCACTGCCTATTAAATAAGAAATGAACTGGAAAGTTTTAAAAGTAGAAGTCATAAGAATAACGAAAATGAAAATCTGTAAAGAAGAGACAAAAACAGCTGAGCATTATGATCTCATATGCACTTATTAGTGGAACTTTTACTTTTCCCCTTTCTCCATCTGTATTCATTTCAACCAATGTGTTTTTTTAGCTCCTAATGTAAAACTAGTAAAGCTATTCGCGCTTTGCGTTATCATTAAAGTAAAATTAAAATATTATATTTAAATAATAATTATTAAAATTTTCTAGTTAAAAATATCAATATTAACTTATCGATCAAGTTTACTTTTTTTTATTCTTTAATTACAATACTATTGTTATTTTAGTTATATTTTCAAGATAATATCAAATGAAAAAAGAAAATCCAGTTCAACACATTTAATATCAATCAAAAGATCCTCCTTAGTTTTGATAATATTCACATTCTCTTCTTAAAATTTTGACCTATTTTTTTTCTTTTTTTCTTTTTTATTATCTACTCTTCTATTTTTTATCTATTTTTTAAAATATTTTTCATTTTAATAATTTTCTTATGTAATCATATCGTTCTTTATACTTATCCTAACGTTATTTCCGGCTCCCCTTACCAACTCTCTTTTTCATTTCTTTACTTTTATTTATTCAATCCCTCTGAAAAATCAATAATTATTGTTATTCTTTTTTACAATAATCAAATTAATTTTCCTTTCTCCTTCTACTAATTCATTAAGGGCAATGCCAAAATTAATTTTTCTCTTAACTAAATTTTACATATATTTTCATGATTTATGTGTCATATTAAAAATTCAAAAATAACTTTATAAATAATTTTGCTTATAATTGATTATCTTCCTCTTCTATCTCCCACTTTTTTTATGTTTAATTTTCTCTTAATTAATTTTCATATATTTTTATGATTTACGTGTGTATTAAACATTCAAAAATAATTTTGATTATAATTGATTATATTCCTCTTATATCTTCCACGTTCTTTAGTACATAAGGATCACGTGCCGATAACAAATCAACAAACGTCTTCCAATGTATTTCGTAACTTATTAATAAGAAATTTTAATAATGATCTTTCGCTTAACATGTTTTACACACAGTAACATTATAAATTTTAGAGAGCTTAGAACATCAAAAATTCTATCATCCTCCTTATCCAATCATTTTAAATATTTGTTGTGGTTGAAGTAGCACCGGTTATAATTTTTTAGATTTAATAACTTTTTAATCCAAATATATATACTCTATCTATTTTAAAGCATTCTTGATCTAACCATTATCTTAAATTATGCACATATAATCATTCTTTAAAATATAATTTAATTAATTAAATATTTAACAAAGTATATCATAAGTTATAAATCATAATATATTTTTCTCTCATTTTTTCATATATATATCCTTCAGAAATTATCATCCTTCCTTGAGTAACTGAATCAATTCCCTTTCACCTTTTACTAATTTTATGAAACAATCTAAAAATTACTTTCTATTTTGACTACTTTCTCTTACCATTGCTCGTGGCTTAATATTCCTTGTAATGTTTTAAACTAAGAAAAAAAAATTATTTGTATCCTTGCCATGTTTTAAATCAGGATTTTTTTTCTGACGTCAACACTAAAAATCCATTCCTTGATAAATGAAGAATCAAGGTCTAGAGAAGAACAACAATGATAAATGAAGAATCAAGGTCTAGAGAAACAACAATTCTTATATCGGGGAAGAAAGTGAAGAGAGAGGGAGACAATTTTACTAGTGTAGCTTAATATTTGAGCATTTTCAAATAGTAAGATCGAAGAGTTCAAACCCAATAGACGATAGAAAAGATCTATGAAAATCTGAAAAACCTGATGACTTTTATCAACAACAAAACATGCAAATCTTAAAGACTACAATTTTACGTATCAATAAACAACTTTCCTATAAATCAAATTATATTTTGAAAAGTACAAATTAATTTTACATTCACATATACTATCATTAGGCTTATTAAACGTTGATCAACATGACTACGAAAGAATATATACGTACCTCCTTGAGCAGCATGCACATATACATGACTTCCTTTTTCTGCTTCAACTTTCGAAAACACCATGACCTAATAACACAATAAGTTAACCTCATAAACAAAGAAAAGAAACAAAATAATAAAATTAACTAAAAATATCGACATTTTAGATAATACTAAATAATATAAGCAAATTTCTAACAAATAAAAAGACAAGCTAAGAAAAATATTTAAAATTATTCTCTAAAGAATTCCTTCATTCACATCAAACACCCAAGCAAATGCCCTCTATGGGTATTGCACTACAAAAATAATGATGTGACACTTTTCTGCGACCTAGAATATCATCTATCTTTTTTCCCCCTTTTTTTGACTTTTTATCTTATTTTAAAAAAACTTAAAGTCTCTAGATGCATTACCCAATTAATGAGGAAACAAAACTGAAAGTCTGTAAATGCATTACCCGTTTAGTGAGGAAACACGTTCCTTTGCCATATCTGTTAGGATTAAAAATGGAAAATGAAAAGACCAACCTTTCATTTTCCAAAACGCTTAATTCTCCCGTGCTAGACTGGTTTTGCAACCTTTTTCACCAGCAATGTTAATTATCTGTTTATTGCTTCTAAATTCTAATGTTAAATGTATTTTTCCTCCCTTAATTCTATAATAGCTCCTTCTATTTACTATGCAGGGTTCGTGCAAAGTACTTGATCTTCGTCAGAGCAGTTTTATATACTTATCAGTTCTATGCTTTTACTTTATTCTACTTCCTAAACTTGCCCTTCTACTTTACTAATTGTTTTTTTTTTTTGAGTTTCTTGACGATTCCAGCAGCAATGATGAGGAATATGTAAGTCAATTCTCATTTTCTATATATTTTATGACTTTTACTATGTTAATTATTCTGGACGATAATGTTGATATAGAGAGGCTAAAATAGGTGATGCACTCCGTATATAGCCTATAATTGTCCTTTAAACTTATATATCTTGAACACCTCTATTCATGTTGCGTCGTTCATTATGTATTTTAAACAAAAAATTCTATCTTGAACAGTTATAAGTAGGTGACAAATTCATCATTTTATATTTATGCATATTTTATTCATGTAACGTTAACTCATGATTTGTTTTTTGGCTTATTCTTCCTTCTATTTTTCTGCAAAGGTGATGACTTTATGTCCCTTATCTTCCACGCAAAAAAAGAAAATTAAGACACAATTCCGATTTATATTATAATCAAACTTTCTGTATGAATTCAAGCAGAACTCAACTTAAACCAAAAAGTTTATGTAAAAGTTTCTTAGAGATTGTACGAAAGAAAAAGAAAAAAAATAAAGTGAAAACAAGAAGAATAAAACGAAAAGAAAAATCAAGCAGAATTCAACTTAAACCAAAAAGAAAAGAAGAAAACGGAAATTTCAAAGTTATATTTTATATATAGAGTAAATTAAGTTGATTAGAGATTGACAGAGTACTGGCAAGCGATGATTATATATGATGCAAGCCCAACACAAACGCTATGTTCTTCCTATTAATTAATGTCTACTACTATTATAAAATCTGTTTTAAAAATTATAATATGTTAAGATGAAAAAGTTCTTTTTTAATATTTTTCATGTATTTGAAAACTTTTTATCCAATTATGTACTTTTAATCAACTTACAATTACAACTTATGCAAAAAAAGGTATAACATCTTATTTTGTCGGGGATATGGGACTGAGGAAGGAACATGATTGGTTTTACTATAACCAAAAAATATATCTTGGTCTATTCTCTTACACTAATCTGGAAAATAAATCGACTGTATTTGATTTCAATGGTTATATTCCAAATTCGTTCTGTGGTCCTTTTTAACAGTTGAATACTACTAATATGTTATTTATTCGAAGGGTAGCTAAATCAAGAAAGGTTGAACGGGTCAAGAAAGATTTATGTGATCAAAATAATGTGAGTTACTCGATGTAAATTATTGAATCGGAATGTTCATCAACTTCCGTTTTCGGTTAATATTGTGTTTGCGGTAATGAGATGATCTTAACTGTAAGAATGTATTAATCTCCCATGGAGAGCCTTTCTTATTAATATAAAATATATATAGGTGTACAATGTGGAATCCCTATACAATAGAAATCCTAGTTCTACCATAATTACATAACCCTAAATATGGTAAATACAATAGTGGTATACACGTGCTAATACACCCCCTCGGTCGGAGCGAGAGGAGGTCAGATGCTAAGACTGGATCTGAAGTCGAGTAATAGCTGTCTAGGAAGGCCCTTGGTGAATATATCCGCATACAGATATGAAGAAGGCACATGCAATACCCTGACATGACCGAGAGCAACCTTCTCATGAACAAAGTGGATGTCTATCTCAATATGCTTGGTTAGCTGATGTTGAACGGATTATGAGACAGATATATTATCACAATAAACCAAAGAAGCCTTTCGTAATGGATACTGAAGCTCCAAAAGAAGGTTTCAGAGTCAACAGATCTCAACAACAACATTAGCAACGCCTCTGTATTCTGTTTTTGCACTCGAACGGGATAATGTGGGTTGCCTCTTGGCGGACCAAGAAATAAGATTATCTCCTAAGAACACACAGTAGCCAGAGGTGGAGTGTCGCGTGTCTGGACAACCTGCCCAATCAACATCCGTATATGACAACAACACGTTCGGTGTAGAGGGGTATAGATGCAAATCATAATCAAGTGTGCCCTTAACATATCGAATGATACGTTTGAGGGCAGTAAAGTGAGGCTACATGGGGACATGCATAAAATAAACATACATGCTGAACAACATAAGCAATATCAGGACTGGTTAAGTGAGGTATTGTAATGCACCTACAAGACTCCTATAAAGAGTGGGATCTGACACTGGATCACCATCCAAAGCACTAAGTTTTGATCTAGAGTCAATTGGAGTAGCCATGATTTTGTAATTCGCCATTTTAGCCCTGTATACAATCTCCTCTGCATACTTATGCTGACAAAGAAACATAGTATATGCAGATCTAGTCACAGAAATCCCTAAAAAATAGCTTAACTTCCCTAAGTCAGTCATAGCAAATTCTGTTTTGAGCAGCGTAATGATCTCATTTTTCAACAAATCAGAGGAGGCAGTGAGCACAATATCATCAACATACAATAATAAATACGGAATGCTACTACCGCTATGAAAAATAAATAGAGAATTATCACACTTGATGCACACAAACCCAATCTGCATGATATACTGTGCAAAGCGATCCTACCACGCTCTAGGGGCCTGTTTCAAGTCATAGAGTGAATTACGGAGACAACATACATACTGATGAACTGTTGGATGGACAAAACCAGGCAGTTGGTACATATAAACCATTTCTTTCAAATCCCCATGTAGAAACACATTTTTCACATCAAGCTGATGAATATGCCAATGTTTACCATGCCAATATTTAGAACAGTACGAATAGTAGCCGATTTGACAACCGGGCTGAATATCTCACCACAATCAATACCCTCCTGCTGATTTGTGCCATTAACCACAAGTCTCACCTTATACCTCTCTAGCTCACCAATGTCTCTGTATTTGTGACGAAAAAGTCACATGCAACATATCACATTCACCCTCCGGTCTAGGAATTAAATCCTAAGTGTGCTGTTTTGTTAAAGTATTAAATTTCTCACACATAGCCGCATTCCAATTAGGGTCTTGTTTGACTAATTTTGGGTTTTTAGGAATTGGAGACACGATTTGTGTAGATAGGTTAAAATGGACATTGGGTTTGAAAATTTTGTGTTGGGCACGATTTCCATGTGGTGTGTGGGGGCAGGAGCGGGGTGGGTAGACTGATGTAGCTGTGTTATTGGGGTACCTGTGTTGGTGTCGGGATCTGGTTGGTGACTGGGTCGAGAAACGGGGGATAGAGTCGGGAATGTGGTACTTGGGTGTGAGATCGGGCAAGGTATGTGTGTCGATTTAGGTAGATCGACATCGAGCGGGTGTCCAGGTGGCATAATCGGTGGCGTACGGCAGGTGGGGGGAGGTTGTGGGGTTGGCGTTGGCCGTTGGGGCGATGTTGGTTTGGGTACAGTGACTTTACTGGGTCGGGGTGCACGGTACAATATCGGGTTGAGATTGTGCAGGGGTTGATGTGATTGTAACTTGACGGATGCGGGTTGGGTTTGTGACTGGTGGGACGGAGTCAGTTAGGATGACTGGAGGAGCGGTCATTGGTGACACAATGACTGGGGTTTGGTATTGCCGGCTGGGAGAAGAGACATCGACGGAAGGAGACCGGGTGTTAGCTCCGGCAATTGGAGAGAACGAAGGCTGGTCCAACCGATTTTCGGTGGTCAGAATCTTCGAGGAATCGGTAATCAGTGACTCGAAATTTTTTAATATTTTCAAACGGGGAAACATACTCAACAAATGTGACATGGCAAGAACTTATGATTTTGTCGGTGGAGAGGTCATAGCACATGTACCCCTTATGATTTGATGGGAAACCTAGGAAGACACACGGAGTAGATCTGGGTGCCAATTTGTGGGGGTCCGTTGAGGTCAGATTAGGGTAACACAGACAACCAAAAATTCTAAGATGGTTATAGGTGGGGATACGACGGTAGAGAATTTCGGTGGATGTCCTATTTTGAATCGCACGGGTAGGTAAAATGTTGAGAATGCGTTCTACCATTTTTAGTGCATATACCCAAAAAGTAGGGGGAGAGACGCATGAAAAATGAGAGTACGAATCATATTATTAATGGTTCGGAGAATTCTTTCGGTTTTTCCATTTTGAGGGGAGGTATGGGGGCACGAGAAATGAAAGATCACGCCATTAGCCGCACAAAATTTATCAAATAGGTAATTATTAAACTCACGACCATTATCACATTGAAATGATTTTATGTCTTTTTCAAATTGTGTTTTAACCAGTATACGAAACTCAACAAATTTGGTGAACACTTGAGATTTGAGTTTGAGTGGATAGACCCAAAGAAAGTGAGAGAAATCATCCAAAAATACTAAATAATATTTGTGGCCTAAGTTGCTAGTTATGGAGATGTCCATAAATCAGCGTGAATAATATCAAAGGGAGAGAAAGTAGTACTCATAGACGTTGTAAATGGTAGTCTAACGCGTTTCCCTAACTGACAAGAGGAGCAACTATGAGAAAGGTTCTGTTTGTTACATTGTATTAAATTTATGTTTCTAAGAGAATCGAAAACGGGAGAACCCGGATGACCAAGTCTACTATGCCATGTAGAGGGGGATAGGGTTGTTAAAATGGTGGGAGGAGAGACACTAGAAGCGGATGTGGGTAGAAACGGATATAGGTCCCCCTCACTATTGCATCTCGTAAGGAGTTTTTTCGGTACGGAGGTCCGTTACAGAAAATCCAAACGGGTCAAAGTTAATTGATACAGAATTATCGGTGGCAAATTTTCTAACAGAAATTAGATTTTTGATGATGTTTGTGGCATAAAAGATGTTTTAAGAGAGAAGTGGGGATGCGGTGGTGGGGTAAGGGTGTGGCCAATTCCTTGAATTGGAATGCGATGACCACTACCGACCATAATAGATTGTGAAGTTGGTAACTGGCGCAGTTGAGAAAGATTACATGAATTATTGATGAGATGAGACGTAACGCCCGTATTCATATACCGTGAATTATCAGGCTGTTGACGGGTCAAGAAAGCCATTGATTTTGTTCTCGGGAAAGGAAAGCGGAAGAAACAGAAAACAGGTAAAGTTTTAGTGCTTTGGATTCTTTCTCGGGGAAATTGATAGGGAGCACAGAAACCGAGGGAGGTTTGTGTTGGAAAAAGCAGACAACGTGCAGTGCTTTAGAGTAGGGAAAGAAGACACACAAAATCATGTCTTTGTCCGTGAAGGTGAACAAAGAGGACAAAGTTCTGTCTGTGAGGGATAGTTTCTGCCGGCCGAGAAAGAGATTGGGGGGGGGGGGGTAAGGCGGCGATGAAGAAGAATTTTAGAATTTATGTTTTAGGTTCTGATACCATGTAAGAATGTATTAATCTCTCTTGGAGAGCCTTTCTCATTAATACAATATATATATAGGTGTACAATGTGGAATTCCTATACAACAGGGATCCTAGTTCTACCATAATTATATAACCCTAAATATGATAAATACAATAGTGGTACACACGTGCTAATATTAACATTGACCAAAACAATTTTACTACATAAAAATTGGCCATTGTAGTTTAACCGCTATAGATTATGCAAAAATAAAGTACTTTTGAAGATTAAAATCATTAAAATTAGAGGAAAAGACCTTAGTGTTAAAATATTTTTTAATATTTTAATATTAAAAATATTATTTTTTGTAATTAATGAGGACTTTTATGATTGCGCTTCGCGGGGATAAGTTTAGTAGTTGAAAATAAGGATGTGAAATATTGAGCCTACTTTGTGGAACAACAATTAAGTTCAAGATACCATTTCATGACACATTATTTATTCTCAAAAGGATTTATGATATCGAACTATTTATTGGATGGTTCAAACTATATCGTTGTTAGTGCAGATTCATTTCTACCGATCGAGGATGAAAAATTAATAGAATTATGCTTCAATCCTCGATAAATTGTGGTCGATTATATGATCTTATGTTCATGTTTTTTATTAAATTTATCTCATATCAATATTATAATATAAATAAATACGAAAAAATACTATAAATATTTTTTATATTTATTGGCAAACAAAATTCTAATATAACCACTACTAGAAACATTGATTTTTTCCATCGACAAACAGTTCGAAATTTGTGTTACAAAAAATATTTTTTTCACTTAATTTTCACTGAATCAACTAACTGGGAAACACATGTGGGAAACAGGTTCCCATTGAAACGCTAGAAAATTTTCTAATTTTTCGTATGAAAACACTACTATTTTTTCTTTTTTCACTATTTCAATCAAAATATCTGTTGAAATAGTTACTGAACATTTTTCAGTAGGAAAATAATAATCTTTTAATAGTGAACTAACCAATCAAGGTTAAAAGAAAGAAGATAAAGTTCGAACAGTTCCTACTCTTGAGTCTTAACCTAATCCGACCAGGTCAACTTATGACTATAGGAGGAGTATTATAATTAAGAGCCCGCTTGGTCATGAATTCTATTTCTCAATCTTTCTGACTTGCTCCTACGAAACCAAGGTCGAAAAGATTGAAAAAATCAGTCATTCACAACCACGTACAAATTCTGGGAAGAACCAAAATTCCAGATTGAATATGGGACGATTAAATATTTTTTCATTCATTCCCATCCAATCAAAAAATACTTTTTTCGAATTTTTTTGAGTGTTTTCTGGATTTTGATGAATTGTAAGATAAAAAAGGCCCTTTTTATCAATTTTATCAATTAATCGATTACGATAAATTGGATCGGATTTTGCTATTTTTTTCTGCAGTACCTCGACGTGACATGAGCGTGAAAGGGGTTCAAGAATCAGTTTTCTTTTTATAAGGGCTAAAATCACTTATTTTGGCTTTTTTACCCCATATTGTAGGGTGAA